>QGSO01000653.1:0-337999 GCA_011037825.1 Carya cathayensis
ACATGGTTTGTGGTACGATGGTGGATATACTTAGGATATGACGAAGGTCAACTTAGGATTAACGTTTGAGCCTTTCAAGCTATCCCTTTCTATCATAGACCCCTAGTAGCCAACTTTGAGCCAATAAACACATGTAGCTTTTTCTTTTCATATGCCCATATCATCCATGCCTCTCCACATTGGAGTATAACCTATACACTGATTTTCTTACCCTTTTTTTTTTACTTCCAAGTGTATACTAGGTGTGGAATTTATATTTTCTTTCTTTTGTTAAAAAAGAAAAAAGAAGTTTGGTAGAAATGGAAAAAATACCAAATTGGCATGTGTTTGGCCATCATATTGTTGAAAAAAAAAAAAGAAGAGAGAAGAGGAAGAAGAAGGAAAAGCATTATTATTTGATGATCTGAAAAGTTGGAGAGTACATCAAGTGAGAAGTGTGGTCTATTGAGTATTTAATAAAATTCCCCTTGTATGTACTTGGAAGTTTTTGAATCCTTTTTCATCCCTTTTTTTTTTTCATATAGCCCCGAACCCAAGCCACGTTACAACCCTTTGTGTTGACCGTTCTGATCCTAAGTAAGCTTTTGGAAAGAGTGGTGGAAGTCTCATTTGTAAGTGTTTCTATCATAAGATCAATGTTTGCTTGTTGCTTGTACATAATTGCCTCATTTCCCATGAGAGTGTGTGTACACCCATTGTCAACTCCATAGAGAGAGCCCTTACACGAAACACTATTATACCCGTGAGTTATGGAGTTGAACCTTTTGCTTGAGACGTTCTTGATGTTGCATGTGTCAAAGTTAGTGGTAAGATGGTTATGGCTTGGAGAACACACACACACTCAGTGGATTGCTATAGGTGGATTGATCTTGTTGGGTTATTGGATTCCTTAGATTGTTTTGATATGTGAATCTGGAAAGTGTGACTTGATAGCCATTATGTGTGATTTTCTTTGGTCTCTCTCGTTGTTTTGACATGAAAATTGCTAGGGACTAGCAATGAGTAAGTTGGGGGGTGTGATGAGTGTGCGAAAGTGCACTCTAAATACCCTATTATTAGATTAAAATACTAAAATGTGAATAGAAATCATAGGAATTAATGTGTATTCTTGAATTGAGTTTTATTTACATTCAGATACTCCAAAGCATTTTTTTATGTTTAATTTCAGAGTTTATAAAAGAGCAAGTCAAGCCCAGTCAAATTCAAAGAAGGACTTTCATGGGGTTTGAGAGCAATTTGGTAGAAAAGAAAAAGAAATCACAAAAGGAAACCACAAGAAGTCCAAATCTGAAATTCGCTAGGAGACAGTCTGGATATACTTTAGTCTTTTGACCGTAACTTTTTACTCACATATCGGAATGATGTGATTCTTGATGAGTTAGAAAGCTATCTTAAAGGGCTATAAATTTTCTTGATAAGGATTTCCAAATTCGAACTCCTGGAGCATCTACGTGGCTGCCAAGATAAGTCCTAAAATTTAGGCGATTTTTTTATGCTGAAATTAAGATGACATTAGGGTTTCTTTCCTACCCTATATAAGGATATCATTAGCACGAAATAAAGGGGAGGAGGAGGCACAAGAGGCAGATCTGGAGAGAGGAGAAAATCACTTCCATGGCCACTGTTCGCTTCAATTTTCTCTGGAGATTTTTGTTGTCCAGTATATTTATGGGTAACTAAATTCTCAAGTAGGGCTAGGGATGAACTTGCATATTAGTTGGTATTTTTAATTTATGTATTTGATCTTCAATTACTAAAACTCTTTTGTTTTATCATTCTCAATTCATCGTTGATGTTTTATTCTCCGAATAATCATAGAATTTATTCTATTTATGGATTCAGTCATGCTTTTTCTATTGAATGAGTTAGTTCTTTGATTATGTTTGGATCAATTATTTATCTATATTGATTTAGTTCTTTGCTGTAATATCGTTCCTTGAGTATATTGTCGTCGTTGAATTTTCTGAATAGGGATAGTAATTTATATATTTTAAAAGTGATGAATGATTTTTCAAAAGGTTACATTTGGTTTAATTTTGGTTTATAAATCTATACCTTCCGATTGGGAATTTGGGGAATTGAATTCCTAATTGAGTTAGCCAATGAATTAAGAATAATTAAAATACCGGATTTGTGCAAGGGATTCCCAACGCTCTACTGTTTGTCAAATTTAAGTATTTTTTCAATTAAGCACTTTGATTCACTTTAATTTGCAATTAAAATTAATCTTTGTTCTCCATTACTCATTCAATATTTTCCTTTAGTTTCTTTATTCCTTCTACTATTCTTTTAATTTGTCTCCCTGTGGAATCGACACCCCAAAGCTGTGCTACAACTACCGCGTTATTCTTTGGGCGTAATCAGCACACAACTCAGCAACAATGGCATTACTGATTTTCAACTTTTGCATGCATAGGGATACCAACACCTCGCCCTCTTCATCCCTAATAACCACACCTGCACCCATCCTCATCTTTTTTAAATCACAAGCCGCATCCCAGTTCAATTTAACCAGATTAGTCTCTGGTTTTCTCCATCTAACTTCTGCTCGATTGACCCCAAAGCTTGGTTTCCTCTCATTGGTCTCCCACCTTGCCATCTGATATTCAAATAGATCTTCCATAGCTTTCCCTATAACTCTTTTTGGACTTGAGAAAACATCCTCAAAGATTACTTTATTTCTCCTCAATCAAATATTTCTCATTATAACTGCCACCTTTTCTAAATCCTCACTACTCAGTTTTTGTACCAACAATTTCTAGACCAAGAAAATATCCTTACCATTGCTACTCCATTTTTGCACTGGACTTTGTGACTCTGCCCATACATCAGATGCTGCACTGCAGCCCCAAAGAGAATGAGCTACATATTCCTCTTCTTTACAACATATTGGACACCAAGCTTCTTTGATTATCTTCCTTTTCATCAAATTTTCTTTTGTTGGAAGGCAATTACTCACTGGTTTCCAAATAAAATTTTTAACCACAGCAGGAACATTCAAACCCCATATACCCTTCCAGACATGTCCTTCATCAGTTACATTTGACGACTCCCCTTTGTCCCTCCTCTTTATACTCATATCTAGGTGATAAGCACTTTTCACCGAGAAGATACCAGTATTGGTAAATCCCCATATAATCTTATCCTTCAATCCCAATTTGCTTATTGGTATTTGACAGATATCTTCAAACTCCTCCTTTCCCAAAACCTCTTCAATGAATTTTTCCTTCCATTCCTTTTTTTCTGCATCAATGAATTCAGCCACCCTAGCCTCCTTATTCAGAATCTTTACAGGCCTGTGTACAACCCTCCAAGATGAGGATGATCGAACCCATTTACTATCCCATATTTTTGCAGTTTCTCTATTGCCAATTCTCCATACCAAACCTTCTTTCAACAGTTTTATAGCACTCCACAGGCTTCTCCACATCACAGATGGACACCACCCTAATTTTGCTGAAAGAAAATCTTGTTGCTTAAAATACTTTTCTTTTAGAATCTTTGCAACTAAGGAGTTTGGATTCACCATGACCCTCCAGCATTGCTTTGCCAACATAGCACTATTAAAACTATCAATATTTCTGAAACCCATTCCTCCCACCTCTTTTGTTGCTCCCATTTTCTCCCACCCTTTCCATTGGATCTTTTTTTCATTTTGTTTCTGCCCCCACCAGAATCTGGCCATAAGAGAGGAAATCTCATTGCACAACTTCTTTGGCGGTCGGAAAACACTCATATGATATGTAGGCATAGCCTGTATAACAGCTTTCAACAAAATTTCCTTACCCGCTTGGGATAGGAACTGATTCTTCCAACTGTTTAACCTCTGCCAAACCTTATCTTTAATGCTTCTGAAGGCATTATACCTGGACCTCCCTACCACCGCAGGTAAGCCCAAATATTTTTCACAATTACCACTTAGTCTTGCCCCCACTACCTCCAGAATCTGTTTTCTCACTTGCTGTTTTGTGTAACAACTGAATAAAATTGATGTTTTCTGCTCATTTAAACATTGGCTTGATGCTCCTTCATACATCTCTAGAATCTTCCTTAGACATTTCCATTCCTCAACAGAAGCCTTACAGAAAAGGATACAATCATCAGCAAACATTAAGTGGCTGACTCTTGTACCTCCTCTAGTAACAGTAACACCTTTAATTTCACCTCTTTCTTCAGCCCAACCTATTAAGCAACTCAAACCTTCGGTACATAGAAGGAACAAATAAGGGGACATTGGATCACCCTGCCTTAGACCTCTTGAAGGGATAATAGTCTCACCCGGAATGCCATTCACTAGAACTGAATATGTTACAGTTGAAATACAGCTCATAGTTAACTTGATCCACTGCTCACAGAATCCCAACTTCCACATTACCCCTTCCAAAAACCTCAATTCTACCCGGTCATAAGCTTTTGACATATCTAACTTCACAGCCATACTCCCATCCTTTCCTCTTTGTCTCTTTGTCATGGAGTGCAGCAGTTCATAGGCCACTAGAATGTTGTCAGAAATTAGTCTCCCCGGGATAAAAGCACTTTGCTGCTGTGAGATCACTTTTGCCAACACATCCTTTAGTCTATTTGCTAAAACTTTAGCCACAATTTTGTATACCACATTACATAGACTAATAGGTCTGAACTCACTCACCAGCTCAGGATTTTTGACTTTTGGGACTAAAGCAATAAAAGTATGATTCAAAGCCCCTAACTCCCCTTCACCCTTCAGAAAACTCAAAACTGCCTGACACACCTCCTCCCCCACTATATGCCAATATTTTTGAAAAAAATAGGCCCCAAAACCATCAGGCCCCGGAGATTTAAAAGGACCCATTTGGAAAATTGCTTGCTCTACTTCAACCTTATTAAACTACTTCAATAAATCTTCATTCATATCCTGAGTAACCCTATGTTTAACTTTCTGCAAACAGTCCTCCATTTCCTCCTTAGAAGATTCTTTCGAAGAAAAGACCTCATTAAAATGCATCTTGAAGGCTCTTGCAATTTCCCCTTGTTCCTTTAAAATTCTGCCTTGTGAGTCTCCCACTTGACAGATTCTGTTCCTGCTCCTTCTCTGATTTGCACACGCATGAAAGTATTTTGTATTACGGTCCCCATGCACAAACCAGTTCTTTTTTGCCCTCTGCCTCCACTTTAAGTCTTCCTTCTCCAAAAGTAGGCATACCTCACTTTTTAGCTTCTTTACATCCTCTCTGCTATACACCTCCTCTTCCTCCTGAATCTTTTTTAATTTTTCTGTTTTCTTTTTCAACTCCATCTCATTTTCACTCAACTTCTCCCTGCTCCACCCTCTTAGAGCTACTCCACATTTTTTTCAAGGATTCCATTACATTTCCCAGCAACCCATCATTCCTCCTAGTATATGCCCACTCCCTCAACACCACCCCCTCACACTCTTTATCTATAGTCCAGCCAGCTTCAAACCTGAAAAGTTTCCTACACCTTTGTCTACTACTCTGCCTTGTAGATATGCTAACCACTAAAGGCTTGTGGTCTGAGCTTCTTGCTGGTAAAGTATTCACCCATACATCATTAAAAACTTCTCTCCAGGCATTATTAGCTACACATCTATCCAGCCTTTCTTTTGTAAAAGAATCACCTATATGCCCATTACTCCATGTGAACTTATCCCCCTTACAACCAAGATCCCACAGTTCATTAACAGCCAATGCCTCTCTAAATCTGCACATTTGAACTTCCCCCCTTTGTCTACCTCCAACCTTCTCAGATTGACTTACCAATTCATTAAAATCCCCAGCTACACACCAGGGTATGTGAACAGGTGGTCTTAGAGAGCCCAAAAGCTCCCAAGACAGATTTCTTTTTACAGATTCAGGGTGGCCATAGAACCCTGTGAAGAGCCATCTTAACTTCGTATCTTCATCCTCCACCCACGCATTTATGTGCCACCTTGAATAATTTTGTATTTCCACCACAACATCTCCACTCCAAATCATTGCAAGCCCCCCACTTCTACCCATAGGATCCACTCCAAAACAACAATCATACCCCAACCTCTTCCTTACTCCTTCTAACTTCCTTGAGACAAGTAAAGTTTAAATAAGAAACATAATTTTGGGCTTCTTTATCTTTGCCATATTACAAAGATCCTGAACTGTTCGAGGGTTCCCAAGCCCTCGACAGTTCCAGCTTAAGAGAATCATTGGATTAGGCGGGGTTGCTCAACAGCCTCCGCCTCAACAATTACAGCATCACTTTCCTCTTTCTCCTCTGAAATTTTAAGCTTCTTCATTTTCCCATCCCCTTCCACACACTCCACCTCAGTTCCTACACTCATTTTTTTAACAACTTTTTTCTGCTCACCTCTCACCACTAATTGTTTTTCTCTAGCCCTCCTCTTCCATTTTCCTCTCGACATACCACTGTTTTTTCCACTTATTGTTATCCCCACCTCACTTCCTTCAATGGTTATTTCCTCACCTCCACTATCCCCCACCCCTGGACCCAACATCTCATTTACTATCATAGTCTCACCCACTCCCCCTTTTTCCTCTTCCCCCCCTCATTTCCATTTTGAAACACTACTACCTCATTGACTGTTTTATCATCACCACTCTCTTTTTTCCTTTTCTCCTCTTCCCTACCTGTATCTTCCTCATACTTCTTTTTTCCTTCTTCCCTTCCCAGCCCAGACCTGCCATTTTCCTTTTCCTTAGAACTCCCCATCGAATTCCCACGATAGTTCCCACTAGCTCTAAGCCACGGGCCAAACTAACTTTCCCTCTCCCCCTCTTGGCCTCTCTTCACACCAGCTACCTCACATCCTAACTCTCCATGGATAATACATCCACACCTAAAGCACATTTTTGGGAGTTTTTCATACGTAAATGGCACCCACATCCTCTGTGTCTCCACATTTATTGTTCTGCCCCTAGCTATCGGCTTCCTCAGATCTAGCTCAACTTTCACCCGCAAGTAACTCCCCCAGCTTACATCCTCCTCTGGCGCATCCACTTCCAGAACCTTGCCCAAGGTACTTCCAATCTGTATCCCCACTTCCTTCGTCATACACTCAAACGGCAGATGGTGCATTTGCACCCAAAGAGAGTCATGATCGAAACACAGATGATTTGGCTGGGTCATTCCGTCGAACATTTTAAGTACAAACAGATTGTTTTCAATCAGCCAGGGACATCCTTCCAGTACCCTCAACTTATCACCAACATTAGCAAATGAAATTATGAAGATGTTCGGACTAATTTCAATGAAGTTCGAAGACTTACTAACCTTCCAGATCTTATTCATCGTTGAACGGACTACCTCCCTTCCTTTAATCCGACTCGAGCATACCTTCCCAATCAGACTACATTCTCCCCGGTATTTGATCTTTTCAGATTTCTTCAACACTAGATCAATGGCTGCATGTTCATCGTCATTCAACTTCAGCTTCTCCCAAATCCCTTCCAGATCCTCCATTCTCCACCGCTGCACCACCCTCGCGAGCAGCCAAACACCACCTCACCCGTGATGTTGAGACTCAAAACTTCTTCTCCATTCGCGCCCTCAGGTCGTTATAGAGAGAGAAACTCTGATTTGGGAGTTCCCTTTCAAAACTTGGAGTACATAAGTTAATTTATGGAACCGTGGAGATCTACTAATTATTAATTATAATATTTCCTTTTATAATCGCTTGTACTCGTGATCATGCATGTTCATGTATTTTTTTTTGTTAAATATATCCTCTGCCTTTCAATATAATTGTAAAGATAAAACGGGATAATATGTTCTAAGTGATGTAAATCTTAAGCATGCATATCTTCCATGTGCATGCCATGGCCGGAATTGTCAAGTCGATCGATATCCATGGCTGTCTATTATATATATCCGACTGCGGGCTAGCTTGGTGTCTGTCTCGATCAACGCATGCTCCTACTCTTAATAAGCTAAGACACCACCTGATCTCACTGATCAGAGAAGCATATGAAATTAGAAACTCCCATGCTCTTAAATTTTTCCGTTCTTCTCTAGTAAGATCATGACTACTTAATGTTAGTGAAATACACTATAATAAAATAAAATAAAATAAATACAATAAAATGAAAAATACAAACGAAAAATCAGCTTGGACTAAGGCACGGAAATGTCGCTCTCTTTAAGGAGATTCAAGCCCTCTGCGGTATGTAAAGTTTCAATTGAACCGGTGCAGCAGATCCCTCATTAACTTGTCTCTTCCATAATACAACAGCCCAACTGATCGTCGTATAGCTGGAATAAACTCTGCACAAGTTATTCAGCTCAAAGCTCCTCTAAAAATAACACCTCTCTTTTGTCTGGAAATTCTCAATATCTCAAGACACTATCTTTTTATCACTACAAAATGAAGAAATGAATTCTTCTACTTGATGCTTCGTACTACCCCCAACCCCACCTATTTATAGAGTTTTTAAAAGACTAAAAAGGTGACTTGCATATTTAACATGTGCTTCCTAAAAATATTGAAAGCATCCCAACAACTAAAGGCTAGAAGATCTTAAGAAATCTTATTTAGTTTTTTATAAAAACTGATAATAGAATAAAAGAGAAACAAAAAGGATGGCATTCACAAGGAGCTTCCACGTAGCAAATAATGCAAGATCTTATTAGATTATTTAGTTGTTGACTAGAAAAGATAAGAAGTTAAAAAACAACCAAATAAATTTTAACAAGAAAGAGGCAAGATATTGTGGAAGCCTCCCTCAACAAATTTTGAAATGATCAACGTCAATCTAAATAAAATCTACTCAAATATAATTTATTAAAAAAAACCAACACTTAACAACAGCCTCACCCCGGCCCAACTAGGAGTCATGATTTAATTTATTATTTTCGCATCAATTTTCCAAATTATAACAACCAACACCTTGCAATTCAAACTACTGATATAAAAAATTGTAATGCACACCACCAATTAATATACATCAACACACACACCTATACTCTATTATACAAGTGTGTATCTAACATTTTTTCTTATATTTCCGTTATCCTTCTTTACTTTTCCATTAACTTCTTTTTTTTCATTAATTTAATCTCTCTCTCTCTCTCTTCTTCTCATTAATTGCATCAGTGCAGAATCTCCCATCTCTCTCTTTTTTTCTTCGGTAGTGCAAAAGAAAAGAAGAAGAAAAACTGATTGGTACAGCAAAGGAACAAGAAAGAAGAAACCGAAAAAAATAATGAGAATGGAGTTCAAACTAAACCAGGGGAAGAAGAAGAATGGGGTTGTGCGGCAGGAGAAGAATAAAACTAAAATGAAGAGGAAGAAGAAGAGCAGCCAGTGCACCGAAAGATAAAAGCTTTAGTCTAAAAACCCTAATATCTACAAGTTTCTTTAGACCCAAACACAAACCAGAAGATAAATGAACAAAACAAAAAGAAAGTGGAAGCTAGAGGTTGGGGACAGCAGAGGAGAAGCAGGGATGAAAATGCAGAGGAAACAGGCTCATGGGTTGAGGGTGGCAGGCGGTGGAGCAAATCGGTGGAGATGGCCTCACAGAAGAGGATGCGTGGAGGTGGTTCAATGGAGGAGGTGGGCGACGATGCAGGGGCTCTGGCATGAAGGAAGAAGGAGAAGGAAAAAAAAAAGGGAAAGGGAAGTGAGATGCGGCGCGACAGTGGGGAGAGAGGAAAGCGATGAAGTCCTAAGGGCTTTGCCAAAACAACGCCGTTTTCGACTTAGGGGTTGGGCTCCCCACACTCATACGGGCTGAGCCATCACACACACACTCTTGACCCAACAAAATAAAACACACAAAGCCATCAACAAACGGTCCAGTCCAAAAAAGAACCCATAAGAATAATTAGTAAAATAATTATTTAAAATACAAGAAAAGCAGAGACATCACATCTAATTATTTCTTCATCTATTTTAATAATTTGCATACCAATACTAGATCTTATGGTTGAGGCTTTAATTTCATGCCATTCTTAGATAAAGGATAAAGCAAAGATATAACATTAAATAAAATGATTTTTTAAAACTATATTATTTTTAAACTTCAAATATAGAAAATCGTACTTTAAAATTAGGTTTGATTCAATAATACAAAAAATACTCATCCTTAAAATAATTATTTAATTAAAACATATAAAAATATAGGATATCAGAGACATGTTAGAAATTGTATATTTTCCCTAATGGTTTCCCAACAAATTCTTACTGCTCGTGTGCTGACAAGAATTAAAGTACTGATCTTAGTAGTTAATTTGTTTGTTAAAATTCATTTGTAATATTCTATTAATTATATTACTTGTATAAAAGTTGAAGCAATGTCTTTTAAACTATATATGCCATCAACTATTTTTACAAATTTTATAATAAAAAAAACATATTATTTTTGTAAAGTAACTGTTTAATTCAATTAGGTAAACGTATTTTGTACGTTGCTTTGACCTAGTGTGTATATATATATATATATATATCCAAGCATTGAGATCATTGATAATTAGTTGGAGGATAATCAATCATGTGACTTTGTGTTGCCATGGAGAACATATATTTAATAATTCTTATACGTTTTTGGTGTAAAACCTTTGCTAGAACTAATCAAGTTGTCGCCTGTCGGTTGGCGACCGATCAGTTTCGTATCTTGCAAGTGTGTAATTAAACAAGCTGTACGCATGGATATGCAGTGAACCTAATTTGGCGCATGCATGATGCTGTCTCCTACGTAATAGAGGATATATCTATAAATTAACAACGAAAAGGTGTCACATGGATCGAGGACAAGTTAAGTTTGGCCAGAGCCTTTTATATAGAGTTGAAAGAGATGCAAAGAATAAAAATAAAAAAGTAATATTGTGTTGAATATTGCTATGTGAATTGAATGTTATGGGCCTCGGGCCCTACTTTTATAAACATGAAGAGAGTAGAAACTACTTTATCTTTTCGAAAATGCTACCACCATGATGATCTTGATGATGCCCCATAAATAATGCAAATTGGAATTCCCCGATCCAACTCCTTTTAAACTCTCTTCTACTAAATCTGAAAACTCTGATTAGATTGGGGGAGAGGGAGTGCTTGAAAGCAAGTCATGTTGCGTTGATTCTGTTGGTTATTTTGTGTTTGACAATCCAAACAGCAACTAGAAACAGCGAAATTTGTAGTTCAGGGACGTGCCACTTGGATATTACTGCTGGAACACGGAGGCCTGATCTAGATATGAAGTCTGATACTACTGGAGATATCGAAGCTGCAGATGATTATTCTGATTTCTATAGAAAGCATGGTGACGTTCCCAGCCCTGGAGTTGGCCATTGAAGTGCGTGTGTTCATTCTTTTTTTCTTTTTGGTTCTCTTCTATCTGTGCATAAATTACATACTTTTCGTCCCTGCAGCAGGGATTATTCCCTTCTTTGTTCTGTTCTTCATCATGTATCTATTTTCCCAGTCCATGTAACGTCATGTTCTTATTGCCGGTTTTGATTTGTTTGCTTGTTTGTTTGAGATCGAATTCATGTGTAAGATTTATTTCTTTAAAAGTAATGTATAACATACGCAATGGATACATACATATATATCAGAGGGGATTAAGGCAAGCCATTATGCCACTTCTTCACTCGGTCGTACGTTCAAGCATGAGATGAACCGCTTTTAGAATTGGGTTGTAACAAAATCAAATATTCAAAGTCGAATTAAGCGATAGGATTTGTGGTGGTTGCATCCTGATCAATCCTACCATGCATGGTTTGATTCATGTGTTTCCAAAGCCATGAAAATCGTACCAGTTCTGACAGTCTCTACAACATCAATGTGCTACAAGTTTATACCATTATAATTATCATAATTTTTTAAACTTCTTTCATGGGTCACAGCAATTTTGAAGCAGTTCAGCAGTATTGCTTAAATAATTACCAAAAAAAAAACCCGAGAGAAGTTTGAGAAGCATAATAAGAGCTAGAACAGAGAACCTCCAAAGCCCAAATGCGTAGACATTCTTTTTATATAAAATTTTTTATGTAGACCAAACATTTATCTTGGTCATTATAGTTGATGAAATATGAATCTGGGGATGGCCGAATCACCAAATGGGTTGAGTTTGGTTAAGAAGGTTGGGCTAAGCTTCGGCCAGACTTGAGGTCTAATTAAGTGGTTAGCAGGGCCTAGATTGTAACTCCATAAGGAAATTGAAATTCTGCTATTGAGCTATTGAAGGTTGACTTTTGTCTTCTCGATCATATGCTGATTACCGATTGGTAATCGAGTCTGGTGCTAACAATTTTTGGGAAATATTGTAGGCAGATATTACGTTTTCTTTTTAAATTATAATATTGAGAAATGATATTTGTAATTCTAAAATGTATAACGTATTTAAAAAAAAATAGAAATCTACATAAAAAATAATAATTTTTTTAATAATAAATTTTACTTTTTTTTTTTAAATAAATATACAAAATTTACATATTCTAATACTATACTTAGCATTACTAATTATATTATATACGAAGTTTTGCAGTAAGCTCACGTGTAATAATTGCCAATTGGAGACTTGAGGATAAAAGAAGCCCAGTCCTTGGCCCACTCTCCCTACTTGGTCCCTTTCCCCCGACACTATCTACGTAAACGGCTGTTAATCAAAGTCGATTCCGTTTGTGTTCGCAGATAAGATAGATAGACAGACGAAATCAGATTAAATAAAATAAAATTTTAATAAAATATATTTTTTAATATTATTTTTATTTTAAAATTTAAAAAAATTTAATTATTTATTATATTTTATGTAAAAATTTAAAGAAATTATAATTATTAGATAAAGTAAAATAAAATGAGATGTGATAGTTTATAAAATTGTAAGCTCCTTAAGTCGTAATTGCAATTTTAGGGAGGGCATGGGGCTCTATGTACACGACTATATTTAAGTTGAAGGCATTATTTTTCCGCCTCGCATTAAATACTAATTAAGAAGTTGTTGTAGTTAGCTATTTTCTTCTTCTTTTTTTCTCTTTAATAAATAATTTTTTTTAAAGTAAGTTAATTTTATTAAACTACAGAGATGATACATGAGGATAGGGTGGGGTTTCCCAACAAACACTCCATAGCAATAAATAACAGTGCGAAGTGGTGAAAAAAAATGGTTTATTTGAAATCAATTTCTTAATCCCTAACTATATCCTATGAAAGGATGTCGTCTTATAAAAACACCGATAAAGACCACCGCTATAAGAGGAGAAGGTGACAGGTACACTGTCACTTGTTGTCAAGATATTGAAGATCGGCGACTGGACAGACAGAAAAGTGGGCGCGTTTTGGTCAAAAGTAACTGGCGAGGAGGGAGGTGGGTGGAGTCGAAATATCAACATCCCTCCCCTAGTGAACGAAAATGCTTTCTGGAAGAGGCGATGGGCACGCGAGAGAGAAACAATTTTTGTGGGGATTTGTTTGTATTCTATAGCTATTTCTTTAATAAATAACTTAGCTGTGGTATCATTATTCCTCTTTACCTTTTTTTAATTCTCAAATAACATAATTAGTTAGATATTCTTATAAGGCTAAAGTTACGTTTGGACAGTAACGTGATCTCAGATATTTTGTAAATAGTAATAAAAAAGTAATGATAACATATTGAATAGTAGTAAAAAGTAATAAAAAGCATGTGAAAAGTAATGGTAAAATAATGAATAATAGTGAAATATTCTCAGAATACTCTTTTTACTCAAACAAGCCATACTTAGTTTGAGTAGTGAGATGAAAACTTTTTGTTTTAAATTAAAATTTAAAATCTTTTTTTAATATTATTATTATTTTAAAATTTGAAAAAGTTGAATTATTTATTATATTTTGTGTGAAAATTTAAAAAAGTCGTAATGATGAGATGAAATGAAATGAAAATTTTATATATCGTTCCACTTGCCAAACCTTATTGATAAGACATTTTGGATTCGAATTCGGTTCGCTAGCCATCCTTTTCATCAACTTCTCCTTGCTCCAAACTAAGGGTGAGATTCGGTCGATCCAAACTGGAGAAATCAATCGGATCGACCATTTTTGAATTGGTCTGGTCTGATCCGATCCAAATTGGATAGGACTGAATTCAAGCCCAGACTGAACCGAATGAAAATTTTTAAAAATATATTTGTTTATTATTTATATAATTAATTATTAATATATCACAATATTACATAAGTATTATATTCTTAAATATATAACTATAATATATAGTACTAGTATATATTAATATATTAACATATTATAAGAGTTATGTATAAATTATAGTATATACATAAATTTATAATAGTATTAGTATAGTTAACTCAATATGTTAGTATCAAATCACTATAACTGCATAGAGTATTATTTAATATAGTATTACCAATTTATCACTAACATATAATATATTAATAATACTACTAGTATAGTTATTAGTTGTAGTATTGGTACTAAATCTATAACTATATATATTTAGATAAATGTATTATTATATTATTTAATGTATAACTATAATATATAGTACTAGTATATATTAATAATTGTATAATTTATTATGTAATTTTTCTTTAATAAGTAACTTAATTTTAATTTAGTATTTTAAATAAATTTTTTTATTAATCGATTTAAAAAAAATATTAGACCGAATGGATCGATCGAACCGGACTGGACATGATTGATAGGGTTCCGATCCTTAAGAATGTTCGATCCATTAACCGGACCGGACTGTGTTTACCCATTGAGTCCGGACTACACCTTCTTTAAAAATATGACAATGGTAGTTAAATTTTCTAATGGAAAACGGCAATTAAGATCCTAAGAACATTATCATAATAATATTCAAAAGATATAAAAGATCTGATAAAAAAAAGAAGTTACAAGACACGCAATATTCCGGGTCATGTGAATTACAATTTATATCAGGATTTTATACGCGGGGAATCAATATCCTGGACCAATCCACCTGCTCTAATGCTCTTGCTACTTTTATTATAATAATAATTATTATTTAAAAATAAAATGTTCCTCCTTTACCGAGCTACATTCGCCATAGTCGGTTGGCACAGGAAGAAATAATATTGTCTTAAACGAAAAGCTTAAAAACGACACCACATACTCGATATCATGACCATGCTTTAATTTTACGTAAAACCGAAAATATTTAAAGACTAGAGAGAGTGTTGAGGTTGAAGTTTCAACTTCCTCAAACGTTATATATATATATATATATTCATGTTTTCCACATCCGTAATCGAACATCTAGAGGTACACGGTATGCCGCAAGTTCAGCAAGCGTAAGTTGTATTGAAACTCCAGAAATCCCAACCCTCTTTGCCAAGATTTTATTTGTTCTATACAAGTACGAAACATTATTTATTGTCTTTTAGGAAGTGCAGTGCAGGGAATTTCATTTACCGTGTAGACTCTAATCAATGTGGGCTTAAATACTGAAAATGAAAACTCGGAGGGAGGTCACTCTCACAACATGAGGAAGAAAGATGAAGCAACCGAAAAGCTGCTTGGTTGAAATACTGAAAAGACGTCGTGTGTCAGATAAATAAAGCGAGACCCACTGGGTAATCTCGATTACAGAAAAAAGCTTAACTTAGCGCTAATGGATGGCGTGATGAAAGTGTCTGGCCCATCTGGGAAATGCCGGTGGTCTGTGCCCTGGGTGTTAAAGATCATGTTCGGCTCCTCGTGTCCTTTTGGAACCGTCCTTTGTGATTCACATGGTTTTGCCTACCAGGATACTTTTTAATGGCCTTGTGGGTTTATCATTCACTGGGAGCTCTGGTATAATTTGAAAATTGGGATTATGCTTTCTTACAGTGTTTGATTAAGCCTTCTTTTTCCCGTCTTTACCAATTCTTTTGGTTTCTTGAATCTCCTAGTACCACCAGTTGCTTGAGTTTGTTTGTTTTTTTAAAGTTTTAACCTAACGTCAAACTTTAGCAGGCAGATTAGAATGAAGGGCTTTCAAACGGGTATCGGCTTGTACCTGGACAAAACAATTAAATTACAATTTTATTTTTTGGGGACAAAAAAATTGTGTATTTGAGAAAGAGCAAGAAAGAGAGAGTGGGTATAATAAATGGTCCATAAAATCGGCTTTATTTTCGTAGACAGGAACGGGACACTAGTTGGCTTGGCTTGGTTTGGCTGTTTCGTGTATGTAACTGTCGTTGAATCACGTGGTTTTGTCTTCTCGTCTCCAATCTCGCAACTCAGTCCTAATATTTCTTCTGCTTTTCCTGTGAAAGATGTGAACTTTCCGCATATGCATAATTGCATAATACGCTGTTAGTTTCCAATTCGCTGTGCATTGTATAAACTCTGTTCTCTTGTAAACTTTGGCGCTGGACTAGTTGTCTCAACTGAAGGGCAAGACACGGTGACGTGTTAGGTATTAGTTTCTTTACCATCTCGTCAACCAGAAAAGACTATAAGCCGAAAATAAAAATGGGAACAGAATCACACTGGGCAAAATAATGAGGGCCCTTCTGCATTTATGAGGCGCGCCGGCTGAATAATTCTAATCCAGCTGAGCTTCAATCCTTTTCTGAGTTGCAATTTCACCACTTCCTAGTTACTCGTCTGGAGTTTTCTTGCGGGCTTTTGTGTTTCTCTCTCTCTCTCTCTCTCTCTCTCTTCTCTCTGACCTTTAATTTCCTGGACTGTTGTGAGTATTGTGTTCTAATTTCTTAAATCATTGACGGGGGGTGTGATAAGAAGTATTGATGTCATGTGGATTTATTGAAAAGTGGGCGAATGTGCCTTTTTTTTTTATCTCCTCTGTTTGCGCGAGGAAAGCAGAGAGCTTGATGGTTGGCCTAGAAGTGTCACCATGAAATTCCTCATTTTATTTTTCTATTTTTAGAAACTTGATTCTATTGGACTTTGCCATTTCAGCTTCCATTTTTTTTCTAGTGCAGAACTGCTACTGTCTTTGCTCAACGGCATAACTCCTGCGTGAGAAATATGGATCTTGACAAGGGCAAGTGTCGGAACACCTCAAAGGTGAGTGCCAGTCTCTTTCTGAACTAGTTTGGCACGGTTCTGTACCGAACGTTCAAATGCTTATGAGCCTAACCCGTTTGAAGTTTATTGCTCCCCTTGCTTTCTTTTTTTTTCCTCTTCTCTTCTGCGGCAGATTAGCTCGTAATTTGGACGAACAATTTTAGTAATCCACAAACATCCGTAATTGTCATAACAATAGAGTACTTGAATTGTAACTGGATTGACATTAACTGCATTTCAGAAGGAGTCTTGGAAGACTATCCTGCTCTTAGCCTACCAAAGCCTTGGTGTAGTGTACGGGGACCTGAGCATTTCCCCTTTATATGTCTACAAAAGCACGTTTGCAGAAGATATTCAACATTCACAGACCAACGAAGAGATTTTCGGTGTTCTTTCTTTTGTCTTCTGGACTCTCACTTTAATCCCTCTCTTCAAGTATGTCTTTGTAGTCCTTCGAGCCGATGACAATGGAGAGGGTGAGTACTAGAACAAATGTGCAAGATCTGCTCTAGTATGTCTCTGTAGTCTTCATATGTAACTTCTCGTGCATGATTTGCAGGTGGTACTTTTGCCCTTTATTCGTTGATTTGTAGGCATGCAAAAGTAGGCCTTCTTCCCAACCGACAGGTTGCGGATGAAGCACTCTCTACTTATAAATTGGAACAGCCTCCAGAGAAGAAGAACAGTTCAAGGGTGAAACTATTGCTTGAGAAGTACAAAGCCTTGCACACTGCTCTGCTAATTTTGGTTCTTCTTGGAACTTGTATGGTAATTGGAGATGGACTCCTCACTCCGGCCATTTCAGGTAGTGTTTCTGGTTATGGATGCACTACATACAATTGTTTCGTCTTAGTTTGCTGACTATCTAATTGGAGATCTAATTTCAATCTTTTTTATGCAGTGTTCTCTGCCGTGTCTGGTCTCGAGTTATCAATGTCCAAGGAGCACCACCAGTGTAAGCTTATTCATCAGTTTCTACTCTTGTGCCTCTAATTCTGCTTGTTTAAACATAGTAAGTCCCATATGAAAAATTCCCACCCCCCACCCCCCCCCCCCGGCGAAACCAAAAACAACAAAATACTGGTAGAAGTGATATTATTACCGCAGAAGGAATAAGCATGTAGTTTGAAATCACAGTGAGATTATTCCTTTAAAGCTGAACTGTAGTGCATGTTCAAGGGAGAGAACTGAAAATATGAAAATTATGGCTAGATCTGAAAGAGCCGTTTGCTGTTGTTGTGTTGTTGGGGGGGGGGGGGGGGGGGTGGTGGTTTCTTTATTTGCAAGTTTACTTTGAATATCATTATATATTCGAGTGTACTGAATCAATGTTAGCAGCTGTCTGTTTTGGATCATTGTAATTAATAATTGGGTAGAGGGATCCACTTTGTCATTCTGATCCAGTGAACAATAGCTATTTGACCTGTAGTGCGGGGACCATCCAAAATTGCTCAAGTAGTAGGCTGACATGCTCATATCCTGCTCTGTATTGGTTCTGCCTTCTTTAATTTTCTATTGCAGGGGATTAAAAAAACTTATTGCAGCGGGTGGAGAAATTGTTTCTGAGTGAGGTTGAAGGTTGACAGATGTTTGAATATGAGAATAAATTAAAATATTGAAGTCAGGACTCGGTGTTAGCCCTGCACTATGTGGAATATGATGTTTTTGTTTGATCGCCAGCTTTCTAACATGTAAAAGTGTTATAAATGTAACAAACTGAGATTCTATTGAAGATTTTGCCTCTTCAGAAAATGATCCATAAGTTTCTTGAAAGTATCTCAATTTAACATATTCTATTTCCTATTTCTTCTCTCCGAGTACCTTGGGTATTTCAATGTACAATATCATTTGTGATGACAGTAACAAATTTGAAGTCAGTGTCGATAATAAGTGCAGTGCTGGTTTTGCTTTATTGATTGTCTTTAAACTGCATCCTATGACATTATTTGCAGATGCAGTCATTCCGATTACTTGCTTCATACTTGTATGTCTATTTGCACTTCAACACTATGGCACACATCGGCTTGGGTCTTTCTTTGCTCCAGTCGTGTTGATGTGGCTTCTATGCATCAGTGCCCTCGGTTTATTCAACATCATCTACTGGAATCCACAAGTCTATAAAGCTCTTTCTCCATATTACATGTTCAAATTTTTGAAGAAGACAAAGATAAGTGGATGGATGTCTTTGGGTGGAATACTCTTATGCATAACAGGTGAATTAGGAAAAAGAAAAGACACCATGTTCAATTCTCATGTCTTGGTGTGTTGTTTGTACTGCATGGGGCCATTCACTCATTAAAAGATTAAGTGTTATTCAAATGAGGGTTTTCCGCATCTAGCTAAGCGCCCAGTGTGTGTGACTGTGCATGCAGGCTCAGAGGCAATGTTTGCTGATCTTGGCCACTTCTCATATGCGGCAATTCAAGTAATGCTGGCTCTTTGCTTTTTCCTTTTCTTTTTCTTTGGAAATTGTCCTTTTAAGATTTGATTCCTTGTAATGTTTTGTCTACACTTGGGAAGCTCTTACTTGCCTACTAGTAGCTGGAGTCTAATTGCTCACCTTGTCACAGATTGCTTTCACCTTTCTCGTTTATCCAGCACTCATATTGGCATATATGGGACAAGCTGCATACTTGTCACGGAATCACCATCCCAGCCGTACAATCAGCTTTTATGTTTCAGTACCAGGTATACCTCGGCCATTCTTGAATTAAATGCAACAGGATTTATTTAATTTCCATAAAATTAGAATGGAAGCTTACAGAAGACTAAGACTTTATAATAAATAACAATGGAATTGTTCCAAGAAGTATCTCCTAATGGATTGAGACATCAAAACTCATATTTTTTCAGTCAAGGGTGAATCTTAGTTCTGAACAATCCATATTATGTACTTAATTTATCAAAAAAAACAATCCATATTATGTAATTAATTTATCAAAAAAAACAATCCATATTATGTACTAGACTAGGATATTAACTAATTGTGGAAGACTTGAAAACTTAGTTTTTTGGACACAGAATGTGTAAGGTGGCCAGTGCTTGTAATTGCCATACTTGCATCTGTCGTGGGAAGCCAAGCAATCATCAGTGGAACATTCTCTATCATAAACCAGAGCCAATCACTTGGTTGCTTCCCAAGAGTCAAGGTTGTTCACACCTCAGATAAGATACATGGCCAGATTTACATCCCTGAGATCAATTGGATGCTCATGATCCTCTGCATTGCTGTGACCATTGGGTTCAGAGACACGAAGCACATGGGGAATGCATCTGGTAAGCTATGCCCTTCTATCCTTCTTGCCAGGATTATAATAGAAAATATTTTCATTATTTACTAAATATATCTTGCCAAGTACGAGTCCCAATCAAATCATGGAAACCCTGTGAATCATCAGCAGAAAACTTGAAATCAGGACTTGTCTCAAAAGCTTAAGCTGATGGGAAGATGTAGATTTAATTATTTGTATTATATTCGTAATAGAAAATGGTGGAAGTTCGTCTCCAGTTATGATACCATTGTCATTACCAAGACATTCTGGGGAAAGCCTAGCACCATATCAGTGACTTTCAGACTCATCAATTTAGTCTTAAAACTTGTGCCAAAAATTGATCACCTTCCCAATTACTTGGCTGATATTCAAGTCAAAGAGAAGGGACAGCTTAATCATAAGAAGTTCTAATTCTTTATACACTAATATTTTATCTTTGCCTGTTGCAGGGTTAGCAGTGATGACAGTGATGCTGGTGACAACGTGCCTCACTTCCTTGGTTATTATCCTTTGTTGGCACAAGCCTCCTATCATAGCTATTACCTTCCTACTCTTCTTTGGCTCTATTGAATTACTCTACTTCTCAGCTTCGCTCACCAAGTTCAGAGAGGGTGCCTGGCTCCCCATCCTTCTAGCTCTTTTTCTTATGACTATCATGTTTGTGTGGCATTATGCAACCATAAAAAAATACGAATATGACCTTCACAACAAGGTTTCGTTGGAATGGCTGCTAGCCTTAGGTCCAAGCTTGGGCATTGCTCGGGTTCCTGGTATTGGGCTAGTTTTCACCGATCTCACCTCTGGCATTCCAGCTAACTTCTCCCGCTTTGTCACTAACCTCCCTGCCTTCCATCGCATCCTTGTCTTTGTATGCGTAAAATCGGTACCTGTCCCTTATGTTCCCCCTGCTGAACGATATCTAGTGGGCCGTGTGGGTCCTCCAGCTCATCGGTCATATAGATGTATTGTCCGGTATGGATATCGTGATGTTCATCAAGATGTCGATTCGTTTGAGTCTGAGCTGGTTGATAGATTAGCTGATTTTATCCGCTATGATTGGAATCGGAAACAAGGGTCTAAGTCATGCGATGAGGATGATGATGCATCACGATCCAATGAATCATCTAGCGAATGTAGATTGGCTGTGATTGGAACAATGGCTTTCTCGGGTCCGCCAGCTTTTGAGATTGAGGAAAGCGTGCAGCCAGCAAGTGTTTCCATTGAGTTCCCTACTGTAGAAAGTATGACAGATGTTATTGAGATGGAACCAGTAGGAGTTGCTGAAAGAAGAGTGAGGTTTGCCGTTGAGGATGACTCCGAAACTGATGTACAAACTGATATGGGTGTGCAACTGCAAGAAGAACTGGAAGATCTGTATACAGCCCAACAGGCTGGGACTGCATTCATACTGGGTCACTCACATGTTCGCGCAAAGCAAGGATCGTCCCTCCTGAAGCGAGTGGCCATTGACTTTGGATACAATTTCCTGAGGAGGAATTGCCGGGGCGCAGACGTGGCGCTCAAGGTGCCACCGGTGTCTCTTCTTGAGGTTGGGATGGTATATGTTGTGTAGGGCACATATGTAACGTGTTTGTTTTGTTCGGTAACTTTAGATGTAGAGATCATCTGAAAGAGGTTTGCCAGAAAGGTGAATGGTTGTGCTGACTAATTGAGGACGTCTATAGACTATTATATTATATTAACTCTTGTTGGCATATTAAATTTTAAATAGTTAAAATTTATATCTCCTCTCAACTTCTGAAATAAGTGGTGTTTAACATGATATGATCCACTAGCCATCGAACTTTGGATTCTCTCCCGAAGCCAAGACCAAAATGCTCCTCACAACTTAAAAGAGCCTGTTAAAGAGCCACGTAGTTCCCTATTAACCACCATACTTTCTGAGGGCGCGGGGCGGGCCATGCTAAATACAAATCCACGTGGCTGTAATGTTATGGTCCAGAGTAGCAAAACGTTTGTTCTTTATACTCCAACGTATGGACAGACAAAGGAGCAAGAGTATCTTATAAAATAGCTGCGCCCAGCACGTATATAGTTATATGATTTGCTGTGTTATGTTAAGGGAAGCGAAGATGGGAATAAGAGCTCTTCCCTTGACACCTCCAAATGGCAAATTCCCTTCGAAGTTTGGAGTTGCACAAGACTGCTACTTGTCTCGGTCTAACCATAACAATAGGTTCAACAGCAGGGCCTTTAAGTTTGCAGTTTCGGCCAAATCAGAGAAGGGTGAAAAGGACGAACCCAAGAAGAGCAACCAATCTTTGTTTAGCAACATAACGGAAGCCCTGGATTTTTCTCAAGTTAGATCCTCGGAGGATGCAGAGCTTCTGGCCGAGGCCAGAGAAGCCACCAAGTCTGGAGGAAAAATGTCCAGGGAACAGGTGGCTTGGATTTTCAACACACACGCACACATGATAATCTATATGGTATGTCTGTTTACTGGAATTTTCAATTTCATGCAGTATGGGGCCCTTAGAAGGAAAATTGGAGGGACGTACAAGGATTTTTTCAAGTCCTATATCGAGGGTATGCGCATTGTCTTTTGCAGTTCAGTTTGAGCCATAGATGTCTTTATCTTCTTTGCTTCCTTTGAATTGACTTCAAATTATATGTGGACCCTTTTATCATATTTTCTCCCTTTTATCTTCGATATTAGTGGACGGGCAATATGTTGAGGATGGCTGGGTTGATAAAACCTGCAAGATTTGCAAAAAAGATACCAGGGGTGAGTCCAGGCAAGTGGACAAGTTGGGAAGATACGTTCATGTGGCATGTTTGGAGAGCTCCAAATCATCCGGAAACTTTTTTACCAGACTTTTCTCAAGATGAAGAAGGGGAAAATTGTTATCTTTTTTATTTTTCTTTAATTTATGGTTGTATGTCTACCTTGAAAACTCTTTTCTCCGTGGGCAATTAATTAGTATTACTATAATTAACTCTTTATATATGATAGCCGTTGCGGTGGAATTTCTACGATTACTGAAATTATAGATGTACTGTTTTAACTATAGGACAGACAAAATTGAATAATCCTCAAATCTAATTAAATGAAAAACCTCCTATGTAATTAAGTTAGCATGTCTTAAAAGTATTATTCAATAAATAAATTATTTTTAAAAGACTTTCAATATAAATATTTTGTCCTCTAAAGTCTTCGTTAGCCAACTTGATTTCTAAACCTCCTAGATTTTACTTGAGTAATGTGACATTTCTGTACACGTACAGTGATGACCGACGTCATTGAAGGCTTGGTGGGCTCAACCCTATTGGTCGTGTTGGGTTGTGGCCATTTCTTTTATTTTTAAGTTAAGCTGGAATCGAGCCATGGCCCACTTACTATTGTTAGGTTTGTTGAATTATCTTTATTTTACAATTTTGTTAAAATGGCCTCTGGCCCATTAGCGAGTGAGAAGAGTAACAATATTTGTAGCAGAAGAAAGACGTGTATAAGCATGCAGAAACTTAAATCAAAATCATATTTTCTTTCTATCTCGTCATCTTCTTATTCTCTTCTCTAAAAGTACTCCCCTTGAAGGGAGTGATTTCAATTTATTTTTTTTTCAAGTAATTTGAGGTGTGTTACAAGTAAATCAAATAAAAAATATATATTTATATAGTGGTTCGAAGTATAAGAGCATGAGTTAGAAAACCAATTGCTTTACTAGTCCTATAATCGACTGTCGACACATGCTTTACTATACCACTACCCAATTGCCGATCTACGATATGAGACTAATTTACTGTAAACAAATATAGACAAGTGAATCTCACGCGTGGCTTTATTTGCACTTTGACCACTATGTGTCTTTGCATCTCAACATTGCCTAGGACAACAAACATCATATGGGTAGCTCTGGCGTCTCCAAATTTACAAGATTTGACCCATCTCATCATCATCATCGGCACATGGTTCCCAAGGGTTGATACAACCATATGCAACAATTTATAGCCATCGAATGTTATTTATCCAACTATGCTACTGCTTTTCTTAATTAAAGATGTTGAAGATGAATATACAAATCTCTCTCTCAAATAATTCAAATTAACAAACTGCAGTGCACCACAACCAATAATAATCGTTTCAAGCGATGGCATCACAATCCATTAAGGATGTTCATCCGAACCGGATTTTTTCCGGTCCGGTCCAAAAATCTAGAATCCGGGCGGTTTAGAAAAACCCAGATCCAGTTTTATAACCCAGTTATTCGTAACCGGATTATATACCTGGTTTTTTTTTTTAAAGATTAGTGACATTATATTAGTTTAATTAGTTGTGATGTATTATTTTTGTAAATTTATGTTTTGCATTGTGATGTAACAACAATATTATCTATTTTGCATGTTTTTAATTTTGTTCTTCAATTTATTTTTTAAAAAAACTTTTAAAAAGTGTTTAAATTATTTTATTTAAAAAAATCTAGGCAATTTGAACATGATATTAGATTTTTTTTTTAAAGTGCTATATATATATTTTTAAGTTATAAAGTTTTTTTAAAAATAAAATATTACAAAATCCGGATTGAATCCGGTTATAATCGGATCCGGCTTTTACCCTAAAATAAAAACAAACAATTTAGTTAAAATCCGAATATCCGGATTGAATCTGGTTATCCGTCCGGGTTTGGACATCCGGATCCGATTTTGGCCTGATATCCAGATCCGGATCCGGATGCACACCCCTGCAATCCACGAAGGTAAAAAAAAACTTCATTTAGAACAAAAGAGAATGGACGGGATCAATTTCTTTCTTGATCCCATAACCTGAAGTTGGTTTTATTTTGTTTTGGCATGCACTAATTGAAATGGAGCTCTGTGGGGAACTTTTTGTAACTTGTTGCATTTTATTAACGAGCTAGCTGCTGAAATAGGACAATACCTATGGTATACCAATTAAATGAAATCATTATAACAAGTTCCTGATTTTGGCGGGAAAACCCTACCACGACTCTACTTAACCACCAGTTTTAGCGCGCTCGGGACTTCCATCTGCGGACTGAACACAGTTGGGAACAAGATGGTCGGTTTACCCTACGATCTGGTGGCGAACCCTCTCGGAGCCGTCCGATCGACGTTCGAGAAAGCGGCGGCGTCCTCGGGATTGGATCCCAACGGCAAGGACTGGGGCGTCCTCGATCTCTTCAGCCATTTCCTCTTCGACCAAGGTCGCCTCTCTCAGGTCCTTTCTCACTCTTCCACAAGCTTCTTAGCTTTTGCTGGAGTCAATCATATACTACTCATAATTATTGTTTATTTGTCATAAACATCGCTCGTAAAGTTAGTGGTTTTTGGCAAATCTATTCTATTCTTCATTTGCGGGCTTTTGTTCGAAAAACTTATTGTAACTTCAGTCCCAAATTGTCATTTATCACCAAGATCATAGATTAAGACTTGGGGGGATTGTTGTGTTTTTCATTTAGGTCCCGATTCTTAATGGTGAAACTATCAGATGGATTCAGCCCAAAACTCTGGTGCGGTTCCGGGCAATGGTACAAGACATGTTGGGGAATGAGTTCTACGTCGGTGCTTATCGGGTAACTGCCACCGTTTTGGCCTTCTAATTATGTATTAGTGAACTATCTCAACCACAATTTTCAAGCCAATGGGTTTTTCATTTTCTTCCAGGATGGGTCGGTATGGAGAACCAACAAGTTCACGGATGTCTCTCAATTCCCCTTGGATGATTCTTCGCCCCATACGCAAGTTTGGGAACGCCGTCTGCTTTACTGTGTTCCTGTCAGTTCACTATAGTCATGCTTTTCATTTGTTTTGTTTTTTCTGTCGCTCCATTTAATTTTAAGCTTTCTGCTTTTATTTTTAATCCAAACACATTATAAGCTTATGGTACGTGTATCGAAGTTGTTTCTGTACCGGTCATTGGCCAGCTAAACGTCTTTATGCTTATCTTTTAAATTCACTATCAGTTTTGAATCAAGGCTCTGGATGAATCAAAATCATGGCTTAACTCCTCTTGGGTTTTGCTTTTCTTCTTTTAAGGTTCCAGGGCAAAATTCTTGGACGGAACCATCATCTGAGTCAGTGGTGAATCAATGCAAGGATTTCATACCCCAGCAGAGAGAGAAGCGCAGGAGAATGGACGATGAAGCTATTGATGACATGAATATGCTTGTAAGTTCTGTCCCTGTAATTATATCCTGTATTAGTTATTTTCATTGAACTAACTTCTATAGATTGATCATGTGGTGTGTACCTAAGGGTAACTGCAATGCTACCCTTCATGTTTCTTTGGTTGGATCCTACCTTCTTAGGTTCTTATTTGGGTTGAATTGACAATTTTTTTACGTCAACGTGTTTAGTGTGGGAATTCTTGGAAGTTCTATGGAGTTAATATGATAGAATAGGTACATTGATTACAAACGGTTTTAGCCTGGGCGTTTTCTTCTTGTGGTTAAAAATATATTGATTGATGATTTATTGGTCTTTTAGGAGGTGCTCAATGGCTCTCTCTTTCTAAAAGTGATTATGACCTTAATTTATCTATCTGATGTACCGCATTCAATGTCAGGTTTCAGACAACGGGTTTCAAGTTTCTCCCAGTGTAAAAAAGGTGGTAAGTTCAGTTGATTCTCATCATTCACGGCCTTACCATCTTTATTTTCTCCATTGGCTGGATAAGAATTGTCCAACATTTTTTTATCTGTAAGTTAATGATTGTTTTTTAATAATATCCTTGCCGAAATTCATGTTCAAATTTGTTGAGAACCATGAAAAACATGGGTTCTTCAATTAAAGGGTAAGGTCTCATGGACTAGCTTGATCTTAGGGGCTTTAAAGGGCTCTCTTGTTGCAATTGAATTTCTTCCTGGAAATATTCAGGGGCTGATTCTTTGACGTTTGCACGTGTATGAATCAATTATTTGCCACACACACTTTGTGTTTGCTCTGAATAGGATTACATCATGATCGATATTTAATTTTTATTTTAATTAACAAACAAGAAATATCAATCCAATTCCTCTTACCTATGCTAGAAAGAGGATGGCCGCCCTTCCACATCTTCTCAGACTCGGGATTCCTTCAGTGAAGGCTACTGCTCTAATACGAGTATGGTACCTGGAATTGACAAAGATTTTCTTAGTTGTCTTGTTAAGGTAATTGGCTGGTCACTTGTTTTCCCTTTAAGTTACAGCTAATTATACTAATATAAATGGTTTTGAGTTGAATCCAGTTTCTCAACTATCCCATGAAACTTCTAAAAGTATATTATTACACAGATATATGATTCTCCAGAGTCTGACTTGAAGCTGAATGATGTTTTTGAGTTCATCGGGGTTCTCACTCTTGATTCAGAGCTTAATGAAGACAAGGATGATCATGATGAGCCCGATAATGGTTTTTGTGACGATGTCATGGAACATTTACCCCCTAACAAGGTATTGAATCCTTGCATCTGCAAAATTGTTATTTGGTTCCGTTATCTATGTTGCTGGCTGGTACCAGGCTATTGTCCAGGAAGGGCTCGTTTAGCTGTATTCATGTATTTTTTTTTCTCTTCCTGTTATTTTGTGGGGGGTTTTTGTTGCAGGTACCACGCCTCCATTGCCTTATTCACAGGAAGCTAACAGCTCCCGACTTCCTTTGTGGTTCTCCCATGATGGAGGTGATTTCATACCCCTTGGTTTGATTTCATCCTTCTGAATGAATGGTTGTAAATCTACTTTATATATGTTGCCCATGCAGTGATTTATGATCCTTAATGTTTCCTTATATTTTTTCTTGCCGCGCATGGTTCAACTATTGTGTCCTCTATTGTCCTACAGCCAAAGCCCCATTTTGTCAGAGAGATGAGAGAAGTTCTGTTAAGGCATCTTACAGTTGTTCTAGGGAATGATGGCATAGCTGCTCATTTCATGTTGTTGCATCTCTTGTCCAGGGTAAGTGGTTTTCCTTCCATGAAAATTAAGGCCTCGTTTGGTTCCACAGTTCAGATAAGATGAGATGTTTTGCTAAAAGTTGAATAAAATATTGTTATAATATAATTTTTCAATATTAATTTTGTTTTGGGATTTGAAAAAGTTGAATTTTTTAATATATTTTTTGTGAATTTCTGAAAGTTGTAATAATTATATGAGATGAGATGAGATAGTTTGGGTTTGGGTATACGAACTTGTCATAAGTTTTGTTATTATTCTTGATCAGTTTATACATCTCACTAGTCCATATCTTTTATTGACAGTCTATCTTTATTAAGCTACTTTCCTTCCCTTTCTCCACATCTCTTGCACCTATGTGTGAAATTTATGAGTGTTTTGGGAGCAGGTTCATGCTAGAGTAGACACTGTTGCCGTGGGCAAGCTTTCAGTGAACCTCACATGTTTTAGCAAAGAAAGTGCAGCTCTGTTTGGCAGTCGACTAAGTCTTGCTTTAAAAACCCTCTTACCTTTCACGCATTGCATGCCCCTTACACTGGAGTATCTTAACTCTGTATCACTTGCCCCAAAAAAGGATTACGAGACAAACAGGTAATTGTTCATAGTCTTGTGACTTGGAAGTCGTTTCCCCTTTAATTAGCAGCCTAATCTTGACAATCATCAATTCTTTCTCATAGATTTTGACCTTTTAACATGTTTAATGCTCCAGACTGGTAACTGGAGTTCTGCAGCTAGCTGAGGGCTCGCACATAATCATTGATGAGACCCAATTGGAAGCAGGGACCCTCAACTCTGTTGGGATGGAGAATGCAAGGTTGCTAAGAAATCTATTGGAGCTGCAAAGGGTATATCTTTTTATCATCTATATATGCATGCAGCTTTGTGTGTATATTCCTTACGTCTTGTATGTAGCCCTATGAGTTATGAGAGGTGTTTGACTACTTAATGCACAAATGTGCAGAAACTCTACATTAATCTATCTGCTAAAGCTGAAAAACAATTCCGAGAATTTAAATAAGTGCACCTGTTCTTCTAAGTCTACTGTTTGAGAGTAGCTCTCAGCCACTTTGTTGGAAATAAGATCTTGATAAATATATTGAAATATGTTTGTTTGCAGGTGGAATATGATTTTAAGTACTATAAAATGGAGATGGCAGCTGATGTCCAATTGCTTATATTTTCCGAGGCAAAATCAAATATTTTACCTGCTGATATAGTTATGCCTTTCCAGCCTTCTTCAGTGGGTTCCTCTGAAGTTGTGACTGCAGAAGCACTAGAAGCTTGGAGATGGTATTTGGCTACTGTTAAATCATTGCCACATTCTATTGAGTCAGAAATGCAGAAGGTATGAGTTAGCTTGCTGGGACAGAGCTTTCTAGAAGGAATTTGTTTGGCAAGAATGCCGTCTCTTAGAATTTCATGTTTATTATTAGAGAACATCATTTAGCATCCATAACTAGTCCAACATGTTTGATTTGAATGAACATGCCAGAGGTTCCTGCTGTAAAATTATTCACCAGTCATTACATGGCCTGATTGTGCCACCATACTAAATTGCTGTTTGCAACAAAGTGGTGTATCAAATAGTGTCTTTTGAAGTAGCATTTCATTTCCGCATTTGTTTGTATTTTTCAGTTTACGGGCATTTTTGCTGTATGATTTGTTGCCGAAAATTGCTCCTTACAAGATGCTGGTGACATAAAGAGATATTACTTAGAAAGTTCACATGCTTTAGTTTCTTTTGTTGATTTTCCCGCTCACTAATGGGAATAAGAGTAGTGATGGGGGCAGCTTTAGAACCCTAATGTCATATACTGATACGGTACAGGTGGTAGAAAATGACCTGGTTGCGGCAAGGCAAACAGACCGGAGTATAGGGAGCCATGATTTCAACAGGTTGGTGAATGCGAAGTGTGATAGTGGTATTGTTTTCTAGTATTGCAATTATGTTGCCCATTGGTAATTTTGTTTCTTGCATACAGATGGCTGACAATGGGTCGCCTAATGTCTTTGAGTTTTGGTGAAACCTACCTGTCGTTAGAACATTGGCAGATGGTCAAGGAACTGGAGAGGCTACGAAGAGAGAGGCTTAAATGAAGTGTGAAATTGGTTGCTGGGATTGGGGATATTGCTTTTGAAACTGATTTAAATTACAGGCCTGGGCTGTGAAGCACATTGTGTTTATGTATGAAAATGCATTTGCCTTTTAATAGGAACGTGACTAATTTATGCCATGCCCGCTTGAGAACTGGAGGATCTCTTTGGCCACTGGCCACTCTCTAGTTCTCTTACTCATAGTGTCAATGCTGTACTTAGCGTTAACCAAGTATGTATTTCCTCATGCTTTTCCATTGCTCAGTAAAGGCAAGAAAAACATTTAGAATGATCTAAATTACTGATTTTCCTTTTGAAGAACCGCTTTGGCCTGTGAGATAACCCCTCACTGTCTATATCAATGCCAGTTACTATTGTAGGGGCTTTTGGTCTGCACATTGCAATTACAGGTGCATATTTTGTGCTATTTGGTGATGTCTTCCGTAAAGAGGACCCTGCCATACAGAATTGATGGCCATAACAAAAAAGAAAAGGGTATTGGTGTTGTTTTGTTCGTTTCTTAGTTTTGCAAATGCTATCAATTCTAGGAATATGGTTTGATTTTCACGTTCGCTAGTTGCGCACTTTCAGTATTTTTTAATAAATCCTACTATTCAAAACATTTATATCACAGTATTCATGTTATTCAAATATTTAGATTCACCTTGAATTAAATGATGACAGTTTTTCTTTAAATATATATCTTTATATATATAAAGTGGCTATCTAACGGAATTTTGTTGGTTAAACGGTTTTTATTGTTTTACCGTTAAAATTAACGCCGTTAGTTACATAAATAAATTAAAGTGGCTCTCTCTCTCTCTCTTGTTAAAAGTTTTTATTTTTTTAATCTCTCTCCCCAATCAATTATGAATAAATTCGTAGTTATCAAAATTCATGTAGCATGCATCAATCCTCAAACCCATGCATTAATGATCATTTATTTAAAAGGTACTTTATATATATCTATATAAATTATAATTTATATATAAATTTATATGCGTTATTTAAAATTTCTATTTATTCCTTATATAAATAAAGAGAAATGTAAAATAATTAAATTTAAATTTATTACTAATTACATTTACGAATACAATTATATCAATAAAATATTATTTATTTATCAATTTAAATTCATTATGAAACATTAAAATCAAATAATAATATCTTATAAAAACCTTAGTATTTGATTTCTTTATAAAAATTATATCACTTTTTAAAAATAATCGCTTTATTAAATTAAGAAAATATGCTCTGCACGTTGCTTTACTGTTATGGTTTGTCTCATACGCTACACAATTTTGGTTTAAGGATTGTTTTTTTTTTTCCACGTATTTGTTGTTTCCAGCCGTACCCAGGAGTACATGCAATAGTAAATAATAAGATTTTAATTCTAAATGTTTTAAAACCGATTTAAGTCTATCTTACTATTTGATATTAGAAATTATTATTTTTTTCTAAAAGCATTACATTATTAATCAAAAAATTTTTCTTAATAAGAATAATATTTCTATACACTAGGCAAAAGTCCTTTGGACGTTGCCCAACTACTAGTATATATATATATATATATATATATATATATATATATATATATATATATATAAAAGATATAGATTCACCTTGTGTTTCATTATGTGGTTTTCTTAATGAATAAATCTTGGGAGCAGCCACTATTCTGCATCATCCAATCCACACCTAAATAAAATGACTAATTTGTCCCTACAATAAAATGCACTTCCCTTTCTCAGATTTCACTCTCCCCACCCCCACCCACACATCATCTTCCCCACCTCCACCCCGCGTCGGCATCCTCTCTCCCACCCGGCACCCCCACCCTCTTTCACACTCGACACCCCCACTCGGCATCAATGGTGTCTTCCACATGAATGGGGAAACCCATGGGAGAGTGAAGCTGCAGGAAGGGGAAATTGAGGCTAGGGATGGCTGGGGTAGGTCGATGGTGGCCAGTAGAGTCTCAAGGTGGCGAGTGGAAGTTGTGGGTGGCAGTATACGACCGGCTAAAGTGGAGAACCCGTGTATCCCATTTCAGGAAAGAGAGGGAGAAGGCTACCGTACTATGGAAGATCGACGGTGGCTAGGGAGGAGGTGAAGGGCTCGATGGTGCTCAACGGTGGGGCTGGAGGCTAACAACAGCAATGGTAGCAGCGGAATACCATGTAGTAGAATCCATTTCGGGTTGAGAGAGGAGGCTGTGAGTGGGGGCTTCCGTGGATGTTTGAAGGTGGCTAGAGGTGGCTGGCGTGAGGGGGTGGCGATGGTGGTGGTCAGTGGCACTGCAGGTGGTGCATAGCTGTGCAAGGCTAGGTGATCTAAGAGATGGATCGGGTAGGGGGAGGGGGTGTTGAGAGATGGATGAGCTGACCAAAAAAAAAAAGAGGACACGTAGGTGTGCTATAGATCAGTCGTGAACAGTGATTGATCTGTAGCAAAACTCTTTTTTAATATTTAGATTTACCTTCCACATTTAAGTTCTACATGATTTCCGTATAAAGGTTTTAAGGAAGAAAAGATTGATGTTACCTATTAAAAAAAAGAATAAAAGATTGATGTTAGAAATTAAATTAGTATATTGCATTTTCTTTGGATATTAAATCCACACTATATCTTTAGTTTCAATTAAATATTTTACATAATGTAATTTCCATTTCAATAGTTTGAGAAACCGTTAGAATGTAAATTAAATTATTAAATCTAGATGTTGGTGTGTTTAGAAGAGTTTTATTAGGAAGTGACATGGAATAAACCGAAGGCAAATGCTGGCATATGCTACCCTCTTGTCCGGTTTTTGGTAAAGAACCTTTTGGGTTGACATGGGAAGTCGGGGTGACTGAAAATGGATGTTAGTTTTGAATGACGATGGAATGAACGAACACCTTAAAAGTTTTTTGATACCAAGTTGGGCGGGAGAAATGAGAATAGTTACATACTTAAAATCAAAATCAAAATAAAAATCCAACCGATGGAATACTTGTCCCATCTAAACGCCAAAAAATAAAAAAAAAATCCATTGTATTATTTCATGTATGAAAGGCCTAGCGGGTGCGGATCAGCCACCTCAGCAAATACACGGCCACATAATGTGCAGGCCGAGCCCCTCCTACACTACTCTTACCTTAAAAAGTCTGAGTGTCCTATTGCACACCTTCACCGTCACGACTAGACTACTATACTATTTGGCACATCACCCATTGACCCTACATATAATATATATATATATATTTATATATGAACAAAAACCTTAGAACTGAGCCCCCTCAAACGTCTGTCCAAACTGCCACTTTGCCGGAACGACGTCGTAGCTAGTCACGGTCTTGCCATCACTGGTGGTTAGTTGGAATGAAAGACTCTGTCCATTTAGGTAGGTATTGCTCTGCCAGTTCTGGCCCCAGTTCCGTGACATGGCTTGCCACCCTGTCTTGGACCCCTTTATTGACACTGAATGCACGTCTCCCGCGCCACCCACGTTTGTGATCAACACCAAGTTGAAGTATGAGTGCCCATTTATGGTAAACCTCACTCCTCCCTTCTTCACACAGGACACCCTGTTCATTCATTTTTATATATTTATACCAACACAAAAACAGCATTCATCTTGTTAATTAACTAACTTTAAAAAATTGTTTACCTTCTAAAGGATATGGGGACAATCCCGGCTCTGTATTGAGCAATTTCCAAGAAAGCAGGCTCAGCCAAGTCAAAGTGCTGAAGAGGAGGGTTGCACCAGCCACCGTTGTCGTTGGACAATGCGGAGTTAGGAGGGCAGAAGTTAGTGGCGGTGACAGTGATGGTACCTGGGAGGCACCATTTGGGATCGTCGTTACATCGCATCTCGTAACATGACCCGCAGCTTAACCCATTGTTGAATAGAGCTGTGCTGAGTGCTGCAGTGTTTGTCCCGTACCCTTGGCTGTACAGATTCCCATACCCACAAGCTCCCCCTGCAGTCAACCCCATCCATGATGAAATTACCTTTTATAAATTCCACTTAAACTCAATTATTGCTACAAAAACTCATTCTCATTAATGAAAAAAAACTGATTACTGTATTAAATTTACGATCAAATACATGCCAACAACACCATCATTTCCGAAGGTCCCATTTCCCAACTCAAAGAGTAAACTGTCGACTTATTACATGCCCAAGCACCATATGCATACTATATAATTATACTTTCTAACACACACAGGATCACACGTACGTATATAGCTTTATACTTTTACTTTCAGTCAATATTGGGTTGTTTTTTTTTTAATGCAATTTGAAAATGTAAGTGAGGCTTTTTAACTAAAATCACGGGATTGTTGAGAAAAACAAAAACTACTCCTTATTCTACAACTTTTAAGAAAATTGAGTGTATAGCTAACCCATTGTGCCTGATGCGTCGCCTCCTCCGTAGAAAGTGGCATGACCAGTCTCCCACCCTCCATAGTCACCGTAAGTGCCTCTAAGGCACAGGTTTAGGATAAAGAATGCAAGGGAAATAATAGCAGGGAATGATGCTGCAATAGCCATTTGGCTGTATATTGGTGAGCAGAGAGAGGGGACGGTGACTCGCTCTAGAGTGCCAAGTGCTTAGTTCAGTGCTTAGGTCGAGGGGAGTGGGGGTTTACTTCTATATATATAGAAATTAAAGAGAGGTGTGGCCTTTGTACGTGGGCCGTTATATGTGGGGTCGAGCGATACGTAATATATGGATGCAGGATGCTCAAGTGAGAGAGAGAGGAATAAAAACAGATTGATATATTGATGAGATCACTAGCAGGGATCAAATTCAAAACTGCTCACATGCTAATGTTGTAGTTAGACTACCAACAGGTGAGGAATTAAGGTCATGATCGACCCCACCTGCACATGCGTGTCACTTGTGGTCAAGTGCTACCCTCACAGATCCCTTCTTCGTTCTTTGTCTGAGATTGTGCAATTTATATATATCTTCTATATATAAAAAGTGTGTATATAACGGAAAATTTTGTTTTAACAGTTTTTTTTATTTTTTCATTAAAGTTAACACCGTTTGTTTTAACGGTTTGATATATAAAATAAAGACATAAATGTTGAGAGAGATAGCATTCAATGTTATTATATGATTTATCAATCACAATAATTATAATACTTAATAGTTAAATAATAATAAGTAATTAAAGATTAGTTATTATATTTTTCTCTTTCTCCTTAACATATACACGTGTATTATGTGCATAAGACGTGAATCTCTAAATATAATATATGTGTATTATACGTTTTATTAATTCAGATTATTAAGTATTTCAAATTTAAAAATCTCATATAATATATATTAATACAAGTGTGTTTATTCAAAGTATTTTTTTTCCCATAGTAGTAAGACGTAGTTTCCGTTAAGTCATATTCCACATGTGGGCTTGTTATGGTGGGCACGTGACAAAGGTCGTGATCCTTAAGCTAATCAAGAAATAGTAAATTCGGCCAACAACTTTAAAATATATTTTAAGATTTATATATATGTTATATATAGAAAATATTATACCACAAATTTTATAAAAAGATTATGTTTTAACTTTATGTTATCCCCGATCGAATCAACCAATAACAAAATAAGAATTTCAATGTTGTCTCTATTGATCGTCTACAGGATGACATAAATTAATGAATTATAATACAAATATCAAGCGACACATATTTTGAACTACTGTTTGTGTTAGACTTTTATTAAATTTTTCGTATACATCTTTACTAAAATTATGGATGTTATAAACATATATTGGATTATATGATATTTTGAACTAATTTTTTTATTTTTTCCAATATGCCTTAAATTATTAAATGACATCAATAATTTTTATAAAATATATATTATTTTTTACAAATAATCATTTCATAAAATTAGATAAACGTGCTTTGCACATTGCTCCCACCTAGTATATATATATATATATCAGCCAACGTTTTTAAGGCCGTTGATTGGGGAGCTTAATTGGAGAACTCTCTCAATTAATATCCCAACTGTCCATTAACAAGGCTGCAATGCTATTTATCATACGAGCAATATTTTAGCCACAAATAGATTACATAAAAATAAATCTATAAATTGATGTGGCTTAATACAGTATATCAGATTGTAAATTTACTTTTAATATAAAATAAATTTAACACATCACATAAAACTATATTAATTTGTGAATTTATTTTTATATAATATTTTTTTATCTGTAACAATTCTTTATAAATATATAGTACTACTTCAGCACGAAAGTGATGAGGGCCGGGGTGGGTAGAAAAACTTAATATTATATATATATATATATATATGGGCCTACCATGTTAGGTGCACATGTAAATTTGCGACCTTCACGGTCCCATGCATGCAGTCATTTGCATGCATCTATTCATTCATGCGTCATTTTCATATACATGTTTTTTAAGAAGAAATGGAGAAACAAGGACCGACCTTAATTAATAATTTCCCACCCTCAACAAGAATTTTCTCCAACCAAATCTTCCAAATTTGTCTCTTGGGAATATTATATTATCGTCGATCGAGGTCATGGACTTCTCTTTTCTTTTTAGACAAGCGATATATGTACGATCTCATCTGTGTATATGATTCTTGAAATTATAACATCACATGATATAGAATTAGACCCAAACACTTCAAGAGATTCGATTTCACCGAATTTCGGTGCTTGAGTCAAGATTAATTAAATTTATTTTCTGAATGAATAAAACCCCCAGAACATGAGTTTCGAACAAGCTCCATGTTCTGCACGGAATGTATGTATGTCCGCCGTAATCCTCCTAAGGTGACAACCTATCGAAAGTGAAGGGGAAAACAGAAGAAGTACTTTTATCAATATTTTTTAAACCTTTGAATGAAACGCTTCTGCTCCATAAAATGTGCAGCTTTTTCCTTCCAGGACTGCATGCTGATGCAGCCAGGGAAAGAGAGTAAGATGCAGCCAGGGAAAGAGAGTAAGACAAAGGAGGGCATATTTTCCGCCTTCAAAACTCAACAAAACGTGTGAAAGTATATTGGCCGAATGACATGCATGCCTGAACATAACCAGGCTAATGCGGCTGGGCTATATTCAGATTGGTTTCAAGGGAAAGGGGCTTGAATTTTTCCCAAAATTCTCTAGCATATTGCCGAGTCAACAAAAACTTGAAAACGAGAATTTTTAGAACTATTGCACTGTTAGAGATCTTCAAAATATAGAAAATTTATATTCATTATCCCACACACGTAATTAAGTCCTCAAAATATAGATATGTTCCTGCCTACAAATCTAGCCTAGCTCAATCGGGCCAAGGAATTTTTCGTCAATTTGATGGGCTATAGCTTCATATGGCCGTTTTCTTGATGACCTGTGCTACACCCACCCACACGAGACGAGACGGTATCGTTAAGTGTAGATATTATTTAAAAGTTTTTTTCTTAACCACTAAGTTAAAAAATAAAAATAAAATATAAAATATTTTGCCAGGACCCAATCGGATCCAACAATCGGTAGGAACAGCATTTTTCTTCCTTCATTACAACTTAATGCTCAAAAAGATTGGCACACCTTCGGGTGCATTCATTACTGCCTAAAAAGTTAAAATCATATTCTCGGAAAAATACTGAAAAATGTAAGAACGTGGAAGGGAACGAGAGAGAAATCATGAGTGTATAAGACCTGAAAAGGCGACCAAAAATTTAAATGCCCAACCGATTAAAAATAACTAGATTGAAATAAATAAAGCCTTTTGGCTGTCAATCAATGAATCTATAAACAATCCAACGAATAGAGCCAGATGGACTTCGCATCAAAATCTGTTGCTGCTTTCAATGACAGAAATGGAGGTCATGCCTTCAGGCTTCACCATATGGGAGCTTCTGCCACTGATATCAAGCCCCTGCAACCGGCCAATAGGATCCTGCTGCAACGTATCTGTGAAGGCATGTGCTTGGGCCGCAGCAAGCACAGGCTGGTGGGGTCTTGACATGTTGGACTGAAATTGATGAAATTGCGGCATTTGAAAATTCTGCACGTCACCAGGCTGAGGTTGTGGCTGATGTGAAAAGGAAGATAGAGGATACGAAATGTGGTGCATTTCCATATTGTATGCGTCAGTGTGTGTCATTATTTCTCCAGTCGCAGCCTTGAGCCTCTCAACTTCCTTCTTCAGTGCTTCATTTAAAGCTGTTTCGGGAACACATTACTAACAGTAAAAGGCGAGAGAAGTCAAGAAGTAAAGGAATGATGCCCCTGTAAGATCATTTGTGTCTAATATACTCGTAATTAGACGTACGAGCAGACAATAAATGGACCAAATTCATGTGCTGCTAGACCATAAGTGGGAAAGTATAAAAGGGGCTTGAAGTTAGGACCGACATAGAGAAGTAAATTATTGCATTAGTAAATCTATATACAAGGATCAGAACCAAAGACGGTTCATCTTTGACTGAAACAACAGGTAAATGCCATTTCTAGTCTTGCATTATGTCCACACCACCGAAGACAAGTGGAAGAAGTAAACATCCAAGAAAACGTGCACAAAACAGAGGTCACATACGTACCATCACGCAACTGAGCATGTTGTTCCATAGCTTGTAACCGAAGCTGAAGCTCTGAGTTTTCAGTAGTCAGGCCTGTTGTATCTCTCTAAAAGAGAACAGGAACCGAAAGACAACCAAAGCCCTCAGTCAGAGGTCCATGAAAAGAAAAACATCTTATGACAAAATTAGGGACAACAAAACAAAAAAGAACAGTTCTGTTTTTTTTAATCACCAGAATCATGCATAGACTACAGCAGGATAAATAACAGCCAGAAACAAAAGGAGACAATCGAGGCAATGAATGATTAATCACTTGCATGTATTTTTTCCCCTTTTACTAACACAACAATCTCCTGATTTGCAGCTACACATAAAGTGCACGAGAAAGGGAATTTGAAGCGAAAAAAAAAAAAGACAAGCCTCTTCCCCCCCCCCCCCCCCCCCGGCGGAACATTTCTCTCTGAAGAACGATTGCACTTGGGCCATGCAACAGCACCACAAAACAAGCATGCTGGTCTAGCACAAAGGACTTTGTCTACATATTTGATGTCATACTTCTTCAAATACCATCCGATGCATATCAAATAGAACTACCAAAAGAGCTAATACTGCATAAGCACATGTTATTAATTTTAGAAAAGCGCTGAATAAATCTAATCTACTCCTGGACACATATAGGACACACTTTGAACATCAGATTGTTTTGTGGATCAATAACTATTTCGTTGTTCTTGTTTGCATTTATCCCACTTATTCTAAAGTAACAAAGCCTCCCTCCCAGCTCTAATCTTGAATTCCCACTACTATAGTTTCATTGACTGGCTTATAAACCAACTGCTATTTTTTAGATAACTTTCTAATTTTTTAGAAACAATTAGTTATATAATTTGATCTTTTCATTATACTTTTCATGCCACTAAAAGATAGCGAAATCACAACCCAAGAATGACGTTTTACATTCAGTTTTTTTTGGTCCTTAATTTGTTTGTTTAGTTAGACTAGAACCTAAGGAGTGAGCCCTGCCCAAACAGCATGACTATTTCAATCACCCATTTATACCCTCTCTGATCAACCTTGACCTTTATTTATTTGTTATCTTAAGACAAAGAAATATGCACACATGTCGAGACAGAAAAGCACAAAGCACAAATTTACCACAATGGATTATATCGTAGTGCAACAGAGTCGGCTAACATCCATGCCAAACCAAAAATAAAAATCATATGATTTGTGCAAAACAAATAATGCATTTCAGCAAGAACCTGAAATAGAGTTAGTTGTGCAGAAAGTGTTGTTGCTTCTGTTTGAAGGGTTTGAACTTTTCTCTCAAGTTCGGATATGTAACGTGCTTTTCTCTCTTTTGAGCGCGCAGCAGACTGCCGATTCGCCAAAATCCTGTAGTTAATTGGAAATCTTAAGAACAAGCTCAAGTGAAAATAATGTTGGTTCTTTTAAATAGAATAAAAAAAATTTCCGTAAAAGAGAATTTTTAACCTCACAAAAGAACCAGGCATTTAAATTCCTCTCATTAAGTACTGGCTCAAACATTTTTTTTATCAGTAAACAAAATTTTATTGATCATAAGAATAGGCAAAAGCCCAGGTATACGGGACATATACAAGAGGTGAATTTCATTTAAGGGTACAAGTGAAGTAACTTTATAAATGGGGACTCCAATTACACATTAAGAAGTTGGTACCAACAGCCTGCGACACTCAAACATGTGAAGAAATATACTTGTAATATCCCACAAAAAGTCCAAGCCTCATATGGGCCTATACTTAAAAAAGCTTGTTAATGCTACAATTGGAGTTGCTAGAAATCATTATAAAGGAAAATAACTTCTCCCTCCCAAGCAATGCATTTATAACGACCCAAGGAAAGTACAAACCACATCTAGGCATATACTCTAAGAGCACTAGTCATTAGTACAATTAGAGCCCTTTGGAATCATTATAAAGGGCAAGAATTTCTCCCTCCCAATAAATGTTAGATCCCATTCACCTTCCTATCCAAATCTTGGGTATTACAACAATACATGCCAACTGCTCTTAGTGGCTCATGTTGATGGCTTTTTCAAGTACAAGGTACATGTTTCAAATCTGAGTAAATGAAAGTAAACAACCCACCGGACCATAATAGCATGTAAGCAACCACAATGCCCTAAATCTTGAATACATTCCATCAAACATTGACTTCGGATAAACAAGCTGTCTTAACGTGGATGCCATAAATTATTTTAAGTCCAAGAGGATCAGGAATTTCACCTAAACATTGCCAACAAAATAACCAAAAACACAAATAGTTCTATCAAACATACAAAATTTTACAGTTACAATCCCCCCAAAAGAAAAGAACACCATAATCCAGACGTAAATTATAAATTCTCTTATCGAAGTGAAAAGAGAGAGCAACCTCTTGGCGCGCTTGGGATCAACGGTCCACAATTCAGCGAGCTTTTCAGGAGCAATGGCCTTCTTGGCCTCTATGCCCTCCAACATCAAAGCCCCCCCGTCCACCGAATTGCTATGCCGGTGCCTCGGCCTCTCCACCTGTGCAGCATTGTCGGGTTTGGGGAAGGATTGGCCGGAAATTCCGGGTCGGGATCCGAGCTGTTCGATGTCCATGTAAGAACAGAAGAGATCGTCCTCGGATCCAAACTCGTCAAATAAAGAATCGGAGACCGGATCAAGCTCGTCGGGTATCCTGAAGTGGACCTCGGAGTGGGCTCGCCGGTGATGGGGCCCGCGTAAGGGGAGGGAGCTAGTGAGAGGGTTAGGGATAGGGAAGGAGGAGGTCAGTTCCGTTGGGGACCGTGAACTAGGATTTAGCATCGTATTGGGGCTTGGATTAGAAAGATCTTGGATTGGAGCCATTAATGTCGGTCGATGTAACGGTGGTGATCAGAGTGTGTGTTTGTTCTTCTTCATCTTCGTCTTTCTTCTTCTTCTCCTTCTCCTTCGTCGTCTTCACTCATCATCACGTGTTCTGCCTTTCGGTACCAGAATTGGTTTTGGCTTAAGCGAGGGTTACGTCAACGGTGTCGTTTTAGGAGTTCTTATTTTATTTATATATATATATTATTTTCTTTTCACATTTTTTTAAAGTTGTAATTTTAAAAATTGATACGCCTTTATTAAACACGTAATAAATATAAATACAGCGCTGCTTCACTTTGTGTATAAAATTATGAATGAAATTGATGTGGCCGACCTATGTTGAAAAAAAAAAAAAAACAGAAAGAAAGAAAGAAAGACGTCACCTGTCTCGCCATGGCCGTGGGAATAAATATAATGTTCGGTGAGTTGGTATTCGGTTCCAGGTCTTGCTAGTATCACAGAGGTTAGGGTTATTGACATTTGCAGGTTGCAGGGAAAACTCCAGATTTACACCACGACGGAAAGATTGAAAAATATAAAACAAACAGAGAATAATGGAGGAAAATAAAAACACTGCAAACACAGAAAAATGTAAACAAAACACTTGAGGAAATGAGGAAAATAAATTCAGACGTCACCTGGCATGGTATTTCTTGGCAAGCTTCTTAACCAATTTCTTTGTTTTTGTTAAGCTTTTCAATGCTTCAACATCCATATAATCTAAACCATTCTTCTCCGCCTCTTCAACATGTTAAGCATCTCCAAGTATGCAAACATTAATCTTTGGACGAGGAATATGTGGCAACTTCACATAACCACTGAATCACTTATCCTTATGGGGATCATAATTTCCTAGCCCAATCTAGAGCTCAGTGGTCTCAGTGAAATTTCGTTTCTTCTCTCTAAATCCAGTAAACAGAGTAGAGATGGCCTCTCGTACAGCATCACTCTGAAGCTTACTCATGTTCGAATTTCGAAGGTCTACTTTCACAGACCCACTAGCTAACAGCTTTTCCTACTGTTGCGGTTACAGGGGGAGGTAGTACCAGAATTTCCGCTTGTGTTCAATCCATTTTTTCTCTCACGCCCAGAACGCATGCAACACCATTTCTCCATGGCATGACAGCTCCGTTCATGCGCAAAAGGGACCGCAAAATGAACTGAACATAGAGCTTTTCATATTAATATAAGGTTTTTAATCTCAACTTGGAAGTACTTTTTATATGATTAAAAATGCTCGATACATTCATAGATTGAGTTAAAGTTGGAGAAAAGTATATTATTTTCTTGCCCAAATTCAAATGGCCTCAACGGAAAAGTTGATATTCAATAGTGTAATACCCAGGTCCCAAGCCCGTAGAAACCCTAAGAATTTTTTTTTTTCCTTTGTTTTATTTTTCCCTCTTCCCATACATTTTTTATTTCCTTCCTATTTTCTCGTCCTTCCAGTTCACCTATGCCGGAAACCACTGTTGAAAAACCACCTAAATGTGCACCGTTTGCTGCTTTGGATTATTAGGCAGCCACCTACCCAGCCAGCCACCCACTCCACCGTTCAAGTTAGGCCACCCACTCTTGAAAATTGCATGTGTATGTCCCCCTTGATTTCTCCTATAAAAGGAGATCATTTACTGAAGATCAGATCATCCTCACTGAGGTGAGAGATCGGGAAAGATCGGGAAGGGGCTGAGGGCGAATTTTGGGTTCTGGGGAAACCCAGAACGGAGTTCCAGTGAGAGATACAGAGATTGTTTATGGGTGTTTGTAATTTTGTACAAACATATTGAAAAATCAAATTTCCGCTTCAGTGGACGTAGGAAAGTTGCCAAACCACTTAAATATTGTCTCTATCTATTGTGGGTGTGATTTATGGGTGGCTTAAGGCACAACAATTGGTATCAGAGTTTCGGTTCGTGAAACCCAGAAAATTACAGTTGATCAAAATCAATTTTTGATCCCACCACAATGTTCCTCTCATCAAGGCGGATCCGTTGCCGCAAACGGCGTTGAAAACGGATGCCGGAGGAGCCCGTACGCGCTCCTGGAAGTCGGAGAGTGCGATTCACACGCTACAGTTGCGCTGGAGGAAGAAGACGAGTGGGGAACACGCGCGGCCGGAGGAAGAAAACGCGTGGGAGTCACATTCCCACGCGCCCCCACGCGCGGCACATGTTGAAGACGTGTGCGGAGCATTCGTCCACGAGCCCCCACGCGCCCTAGAGGGGTTCTGCTTGTGATTATGCCTCACGCGCGCCAGGCGCACAGACCCTGCGCGTGGAGTACACGCGCCAGATGATCTGGACCGTCCGTTTTTTAGATCTTTGTTCGGCTAGATCTAAGCCATTCGGAGTCCGATTTCAACGATCAAATAGTGCTTTCCAACTATTTGGATCATTCCGGACTCATCCGTATGGTGGGAATTTCGAGATTCGCCATCGGTACTTTCGATCTGAATTGTCGATGAGTTGCAGATCATTTTGGGCTAGATCTACGCCAGTTGGAGTCTAATTGTGATGATCAAATGGTAATGTCAAACCATTTGGATAATTTCGGACTCATCTGTACGGTGGGAATTTTGAGATTCGCCATCGGTATTGCCGATCTGAACTGTCGATGAGTTGCAGATCATGTTGGGCTAAATCTATGCCAGTTGGAGTCTAATTGCAATAATCAAATAGTGCTGTCAAACTATTTGGATTATTCCGGACTCATCTGTGCGGTGGGAATGTTGAGATTCGCCATCGGCACTGTCGATCTGAACTGTCTAGGAGTTGCAAATCATTTTGGGCATGATCTATGCCGGTTGGAGTTCAATTGCGATGATCAAATAGTGCTGACAAACTATTTGGATTATTCTGGACTCATCTGTACGGTGGGAATGTTGAGATTCGCCATCGGTACTAATGATCTGGACCGTTCATACTTCAGATCGGTTTTGGGCTTGATCGTAGCCAGTTGGAGTCATGACGGACTCATTTGTTTTAGGGTTGATCTAAGCCAGTTGGAGTCATGACGAACTCATTTGTTTTGGGGTTGATCTGAGCCAGTTGGAGTCGTGACGGACTCATTGGTTTTGGGTTTGATCGTAGCCAGTTGCAGTCGTGACAGACTCATTTTCTGTGGGCTTGATCGTAGCCAGTTGGAGTCGTGACGGACTCATTTGCTGTGGGCTTGATCGTAGCCAGTTGGAGTCCAATGTTGTCGGACTCAGTTCGCTTGGGCTTGATTTAAGCCAGTTGGGATCGTGAAATTTGATGGTTCAAATTTCAGATCATTGGACGATGCTGATTAACTTGTTATATCAGCAGGTTTTGGCAGTCATACAATTCATGGAGCATATTGTTATTAAGAGGAGAACTGCACCGGATCTCATTGTGGCTTTCTTTGAGAAGCCGGTTGCAAATAACAAAGTGCTGATAAAGAAATTGTTTAACTTCAGAAAAGGCAGAAGGTACTATTGTTGCCCAATAGTATTTGACGTTGCGGTCAAAAAGTTTGGAGGTTATGAAAATGGCTATGAGTAATTATGCAAAAAAGACGAAGTTGAAGAGATCTTATCTTAGATGAGGAGGTGCGCAGAAGAGATTCTGGCAAGATCTCGAGTTCGTGGCAAGACTGGCTACAAGAGACTGCTAAAATTAGGAGAAAACTGAGAATGATGTTGTGAATATGGTGACTGAAGAAATACAAGACGTTGTATTTCTTGTAGTGCACGATGCTATTAAAGACAGCTTGAAGACAACAGTCATTCAGGTTTGTTTTCTCAGAAGGTTGTGGAAGGTCAGGAATGATTCATTGGTCTTGGCTCGTGGTAATGGTCGTGTGAATTATATGAGGAAGTTAAAGAAACTCACTTTTACTTTTCCTCATCTAAACTTGAAGAAATCTCCCTAGACCATGACATGAAGTCAAGGTGTGAGAGATGGGAACAAAACGTCAGATGTTCCAGGGATATCTACACCTAAAGTTGATGATCACATGGCTGCCAAGAGGATCAGACATTCATGGTGGTTACTACCTTAAATTGTATCCTGCTGAATGAAGGTAGTGAAATACGGTATGAAGAAAATCTTGCAAGAAGGGAGATTATGCAAGTCGGAGACTGCACACAAGATGGACACATCGACTGAAGACAGCAGCAGGATGATGAGTCAGTCAGATCAGAGAAGGAGACCTCAGCAACAGGTTCTTTGATATGTGTCAAGGTCTGTGCGAGACCATTAATTCCCAGTGCAGTGGGAGATGTGTTGCCCTATATTGATGTGTAGATTAAGGGCACTGTACGTGATGAATTAAAGTTATGCATCACTTTAGTTAGTTGAAAACATGAGCTGTAAAATTGTATAGATGATAAGGGATCATGCTGGAGATAGAGCTCGGCATGTTGAGAACCAGTCTCCAAGTTGGAGATTGGTGTGATTGTAGGATTATGGAGCCTGGTTTTGAAAGTTGTAAAGGCACCAGGTAGATTGTTCGCTCGGCTGTGGCTCGAGCGAAGCTCAGTTTGCTCAAGGTGGACATGAGTGCGGACTCATGGACTCGAGCGAAAAGAAGAATCCTAGAGAGTTGAGATTATGCAGTTAAGCACTTGTAAATCTCATCTGAAGAAAAATCCCTTGCAAGTTCCGTGGGTGTAGACGATGCTAATGCATTTGAAGATGCATTGGAGAGGCATCAGGACATCCATTTGAAGACGTACCTGCAGATGCATTTGATAGCGGATCTCTCATGGCTGACAAGCATTCCAATGAAGGAGTTCAATCATTTGAAGAATGCAACCGTTTGTAGTAGGCTGGTATGGCACACTTGGGTGGAGGGGGAGATTGTTGAAAAACCACCCAAATGTGCACCGTTTGCTGCTTTGGATTATTAGGCAGCCACCTACCCAGCCAGCCACCCACTCCACCGTTCAAGTTAGGCCACCCACTCTTGAAAATTGCATGTGTTTGTCCCCCTTGATTTCTCCTATAAAAGGAGATCATTTACTGAAGATCAGATCATCCTCACTGAGGTGAGAGATCGGGAAGGGGCTGAGGGCGAATTTTGGGTTCTGGGGAAACCCAGAACGGAGTGCCAGTGAGAGATAGAGAGATTGTTTATGTGTGTTTGTAATTTTGTACAAATATATTGAAAAATCAAATTTCCGCATCAGTGGACGTAGGCAAGTTACCGAACCATTTAAATATTATCTCTATCTATTGTGGGTGTGATTTCTGGGTGGCTTAAGGCACAACAACCACCACCTTCAGTCTGCACGACCCCTCCCCACGTCTCCACGTCCTGGAAAAGCCCAAGAGCAAGCTTGCCACTGTTGCCTGATACGCTTAGCCACGGTGAACCCAACTCTCACCCTTAACCTAGGACTACTAACTCCTGCCATTGTTGCTCAGACACAGCCTCCTCCCCTTCACCCTTGTTGCATGGAAATGCAGCAAGCGGCTGTATCGGAGAACCCAACTACCACAGTTTGTCCTCCACGGTAGAACCTCCACATTGTGAGCCCTTCCTCCACATAAAACCGACGTCTCAACTCGACCATGAACCATCTAGCCTCAAGCCACCAAGCACATTCATATAACCCTAGCACCGCCCAACACCAACACTCAAACCTCCTTGAACCACCAACCACCAAAGCCCAGGTCATGCATCAATGCCAACGACATGCCCTATTTTCCTCAACAAAAACAAAGCAAGTTGGTGCCCCTCAACCCCAACACTTCCACTGCACTCCACCAACCCTCACGAAAAACGCCACTACCGAAGCTAGCGCTGCCCCGATCCACCAAATTGTTGACTTTTGTGCTCCTTTGTTTAGTCCCACACCGGTAGGAAGTAAATAAGAAGCAAATCCTTAAGTCTATAAAAATGAGGTTTAGCCTCATAGTTAAGTACACCAGTTGAAAACTTATCTAGTAATTTTTTGCTTTAGTTAAATTTATCTGTTAACCTTTTTGTGTAAAAGGGAAAGAGGTGTAAAGTTAAAATTTTGCTAATGGGGAACCTTTATGGGTGTGTTTGGGGTGAGAAGAAAAATTGTGTGATTGTAACAATTTTTACATAGTAAATTTTCTTTTCTGGGTCTGGTGGTTTTTTTCCTGTTTTGGAGTTTCCACGTAAATTTCTTGTGTTATTATTATTTCTCTATTTTCCTTGTTATTCCTACAAAGGGTAGATCTTAGGGGGGTGAATTTGGAAGGTCCAAATTTTCAACAATTAGTATCAGAGCCACTAGGTTCTTTTTGTGGGGTGAAGCTATGGTGTGGTAATGTGAATACGTACAGTCTAAGGAGGTTCTGTCTAGGAGATTGAAAATTTTAAGTGTGTCCATTGTGACCCTCCAATCTTTCCTGGGAACTTACTTAGTGAGGTACTATTTATTTCTACAGTAAATTCATCAAAACAATGTCAGGAAGTAAGCCTTCAAATCTTGTCAAATTTGAGGTGGAGAAATTTGATGGGAGAATCAATTTTGGCTTGTGGCAAGTACAAGTCAAGGATGTCTTGATTCAATCAGGATTACACAAGGCATTGAAGGGCAGACCAACACCTAAAATCAGCATTGGTACTAGTGTGACTAGTGAAAGGAGCAGATCTAAAATGAGCGATAAAAATTGGGAGGATCCGGATTTGAGAACAGCAAGTGTAATACATCTGTGCCTGGCAAAAAATGTTCTTGCAAATGTGCATGGAATATCTACGGCAAATGAACTCTGAGAAAAACTTGAAGAGTTGTATCAGACGAAGGGCGTCTCAAATCGTCTGTACCTGAAGGAGCAGTTTCATACACTGTTGATGAGTGAAGGTACAACTATTTCAGATCATTTAAGCATTCTCAATGGCATTGTTACTGAGCTAGAAGCTATTGGAATTAAAATTGATGATAAGGATTAAGCCTTGAGACTCATCTGGTCTCTTCCACCTTCTTATGAGCACATAAAGCCTATTTTGATACATAGGAAGGAGAAAATAATTTTTTCAGATGTTACCAATAAAATATTTTCTAAAGAGAAAAGACTAAGTAGTGGAAGTAATGTTCCCCTTGAGAACTTAGTAATGGTAGCAGTTGGAAATGGGAAGATGAAGAATTCCATGAAAAAAGAAATTAGTCTGTTAGGAGTGTGGACAATCTGGGCACGTCAAGAAAAATTATCCAAGAGCTGGAGCAGGTTCAGCAAGTAGCTCCAAGTCAGTAAATGGAAATACTAGAAATGATGTTAATGTTGTGTCTCTCTCCATGGAAGACTTTGATCTTTAAAATGAGACATGTACATCCTCATGGCATGCCGCTAATTCCCAAAGTTTCCATGATAGAGGATATGTTAATGTTAACGGGTCCATTAGTTTGCACACAGGCATTGGTTTGGCATTGATGCAGGGTGTGTGGTGGAAATTCATGTCGATGGCTGATGAACTTCCATGAGAGCCAAACGTGGAAGTTATACCATAATTTTTCAGCAAGGTTGTTTTTCGACATGGGCCGAAGTGAAATGCTCGGAATTGGTTTATTCTGAGTATATATGCTTTCATGGTGAAGCATGATAGCGGAAGTTATGAAGATCTTCATTGAAGTGGAGTTTGGCTGTGGGACCAGTCAAAGTCACAAAATGGAAATTGTTGACTTTTGTGCTCCTTTGTTTAGTCCCACGTCGGTGGGAAGTAAATGAGAAGTAAATCCTTAAGTCTATAAAAATGAGGTTTAGCCTCATAATTAAGTACACCAGTTGAAAACTTATTTAATAACTTTTGACTTTAGTTAAATTTCTCTGTTGGCCTTTTTGTGTAAAAGGGAAACAGGTGTAAAGTTAAAATTTTACTAGTAGGAAAGCTTTATGAGTGTGTTTGGGGTGAGGAGAAAAATTTTGTGATTGTAACAAATTCTTACATAGTGAATTTTCTTATATGGGTCTGGTGGTTTTTCTCATGTTTTGAAGTTTCCACATAAATTTCTTGTGTTGTTATTATTTCTCTATTTTCCTTATTAATCCTGCAAATGGTAAATCCTAGGAGTGTGAATTTGGGAGGTCCAAATTCCTAACACAAACACAGACCACCATGTGTGTGGCGTCGGTAGCTCGTAAATTACAGCACTGTAAGTCCCTCTGTCCCTTGGTTAGGCCATCTCTCTCTCTCTCTCTCTCTCTCTCTCACACACACACACACCTACGCACCTCACAGTTCCACCTTACGCAATGAAAGCCACGGCCAAAAAGAAGCCCCGTTACCCCAGATCCGCCGATCTCCTCCCTCTTCGTCGCGAGTTGCTCTCTCTCTCTCTCTCTCTCTCTCTCTCTCTCTCTAACACAATGTTATGGTTGTAATTCCATAAAATATTTGTAAAGTTCAATTCCCCCAAGAACAAACGCATTTTATGGTTATTTCCTAAAACACCATGTCTTTAGGTGGGTTCTATATTAAGTATATTTTAATTAAACGAAATTTTGCCTTTGACTTTAATAGATTATGTTATAATTAAGTTAAGAGAATATTTAAATTGGAGATGTATTTTATATGGGCATTACTCCACTTATTGGACCAACTCCATTTGGCTGGTAAAATCCTTTCTATTATCGCAACAAAAGAATTGTAATTAGCAAAAATATTAGTCTTGCATTTTAGAAATAATTTAGAGTTCATTAGTCAAAGAAATTAAGTGGATATTGGTGAATTTGGAAAGGGATGGTATATTTGGGTAATGAGAATTTTAGGTTTTGAGGAATTAAAATAGGTTATTTAACTATTTCAAGTTCAATCATGAGGTATAGGTTCAATTGGAAATTTACTCAAGTTACATGACTAATCTACATGTGACGATTGATATTCATTTGGTACTGCTGTGAAGAAATTCAAAAAAGATAAAAAAAGTCTAAGTAAGCGGGGTTTCTATATTAGACTTTGTATAAAAATAAAATGAAACGAGATTAATTTTGAAAATATGCATGTTTGATTTGAAAAGAAACTTGAAAACAATCTTAGATAAATGTTTTGCATATTCATAAAATCTGTATGAAAAAAAAATATTTTTGTCGTGACTGGTGTACGTATACATAAGCTTGTTTTAGCATTCTATTTATGAACTACAAAAAGAGCAAATATGAGACCCATAAAGTTTTGTTGTGGTTAAATGTATATACTTGGATTTTGTTTTTGTTGAATATGTGAAATGATCTAAAACTTCTCAGTATTATGTTTTGATATGATATGTCATCTGAAAACCTTGGTATGAATTTTTGATTCTGTATCTGAATATGATTTGGTTTTAATGATATTTTTGTTCTGTTTTTGTTAACTCCCTACTACGGATATAATAGTGGTATACAGACATGTCATGAGTATAATGGCAGTATACAGCCTCACCATGGTTATAATAGTGACATACGGCCTCACTACGAGTATAATGGTGATTTATAGCCCTACCACATGAGTTAAACATGGTATACGACCTAGCCACAAATATAATGGTGGTTTATAATCCTGTAACAGAGGTTAAATATTGACTTTGTCCCGATGTGATGCTCTGATATAATATGAAAATGATGTCTCAGATTATGATATGCCAAATGATTTTTTAATAAGAATGTTTCCGAAAATTTCGCTTTAATATTTTGAAAACATGTTTTTGATTCTGCATTCTGAAAGTAAATGTTCTAATTTTGCATTCCGAAAACAAATGTTCTAATTTTGTATTCTAAAAGTAAATATTTTGTTTTTCATTATGAACTCTGTAAATGTTCATATTTACATATTAGTATATGTTTTCTTCTTACTGAGTTGTTGATAACTCACCCCTTATTTTCATAATATTGTAGATTATTTGAATTTTCAGTTGAGGATCAAAATTAGGGAGTAAGGGCAAGATTATTTAGGTATAGTGGATTAAGCACCAAATAGATGCCATGGGTATTGAAAAATTTTATTCAATAAATTTGTCGTGTTCTAATGACATGGTATGTGAGAGGTTAGCATTTGTATGAATGCCCCATTTGGTTATACAAATGAAATGAGATGAGATATTTTAAATAGTTTGAATAAAATATTTTTATAATATAATTTTTTAATATTAATTTTGTATTGAGATTTGAAAAAGTTAAATTATTTATTATATTTTTTATGGGGATTTGAAAATGTTATAATAATGAGTTGAGATGAGATGAGATGCTATTATTGGTTTTGTGTAACCAATCCGGGAAGACTTTGGGGTGTTTTTAAATTAATTATATTGGAGTAGTTGGTTTGAAACATTGAGTTGTATGTGTAATTAAGAAATCAGAGTTTATATCTGCGCTGCAAAATGTAAGTTTAAGTGACATGAGCTAAAAGTGTGATGATCACTATAAAATTATTTAATTTTCTGGACTGGAGCGTTACAAATAGTGTGATGATCACTAGAAAATTAAATAATTTTATATTTAAAACGACATCTTCCTCCCAAGAGGAAATAGAACCCACGAATGGATAGTAAGTAATTGTGGCTAAAAGTATGATGTTTGAAATACTAACAAGAGATACGGACACTAGGGAACATTATTGGAGATATAGAAATGAGATAATTGCCATAGCACTAAAGTAATGGCCGCAGTGTGGGGGCTGGGGGCTTTGATGCATGCAATTGCAGACAGAATCCGACTACTCCACCCAATATAAATAAGTAGCAGATGGGATGTGAGTGAAGTAGTTGTTGTATATTCTGTGGCTCCTAATTAATCCTATATATATAAGATACAGAATGTTGTGGCCTCTGCTAGCTAGCTGTTGCAGAACATCGGCCTTGAACCCATGCAACTAGCTACTTGTGCAAGTGCAACTCAGAATTACCTTACCATCTTTCAAGACTTGGTTGTGTGTTACTGATCATGCAGTTTCTTCACCTAGGAAATTAATTGTGTTGATTAATCGGGAAGGAAACAAAAGTAGGTGAAAGAAGAAGATGGTGGAATTTATGGGTGTGGTGTATGTGATGGAACTTCTTGTATGGAGTTAGTCAATCCGATAAAGAGGTGGCAAACTCATTGAGACCGGACAAATGTGGACCAATCGGGTGCCTCCTGGAGTATATGCGTGAGCCACACACTCCATGTGCATGCCTGCCAGTCCTTTCGTCACACGCCATACAATCTTTTCTTGCACAAATAAATTGACTCACATATCTGCTCAAGCGCCCGGTTAAACATGTCTCTATCTATTTATCTATCTATTCAGAAATTACAATTCATATATTCACAAGGTCGAAATTGATTAACAAAGTGATGATCTCCATGATTTTAGCAGTCTGGAGAGAGAGAGATATTGATATATATATATATATATTTTTTATTCGTGATTTGTGGCCAACTGCTGATGCAGCCAAAGCAACAAAAATAAATTAATGGCTATAATTAACGGACGTGCTTTCCATGCATATTTAATTCCCGTAGGCGATGATAATGGTTGATGATGTTAATCTGAAGTCCATCTACCACTACTACCACGGTTGATGCAGGTGCTCCAATATTACAAGAAAATTAATACGGGTGAAGGAGCAAAAGGAGAGCTTACGGCAGTGGGGGGCTGATATATAGCCAAAAAAGAATTGTAAATGGCCCTTGTAGGACAGTTTAATTAATGGTGAACATGACATTAGCTAGCATCATCTTATTGTGACTTAAGCGATAGATCATCAAGGGATGTGACTCTTGAGATGGTACCCAAATGAGGATGTTAATAATTATGGCCCATGTATTCTTGCCTTCTACCCAATTCTAAGTTTGAGAGTTATCTAACTTATCTTGGAGTGGTTAAACTTTATTAATTATTACTATCGTTGTTATTATATATCGACCTACAATGCCAACTAAATTAAATTGTACACACGCATGCTGAGATTCGCTTTACTCATGAATGTTGGGATCCAATGATAGACATTGGCCAAAAACCCAACGAACATTTTACTTAATCTTTAAATTAAAGGGAAAGTGGAAGAGTGGGAGAAGGATTTGGTGCTGAGAATAAGCATTTTTTTTCATATAAAAAAATAAGCTAATAAGGATTAGGTGGGATCAGGTACCATATATAATCAAAATTCCCAGAAACTTTTCCTTCTACTTGATTCTGAAGTTTTACCCTCTTTGTTTGTCAGTTCCCTCAACGATGACAATGAAATAAAAAGAAAGCCAATAGATTAACTTGATTTCATTTGGTATTATAGCCTCCCATCTGTATCTCTGTTCTCGATGCCACATTCCAAGTGGCCTGGCCTACAAAGCCCTTTAAAATACAACCTCTCACAATCTACAAAATACAAATAACGCATCAAACTCTCTCTTCCCCTATCACTCAAATGAATAATCCTCTTGTATCATGAATAAAACCACCTCTCGTGTTGTATTAACTTTAGGAACGGGAGGTAGTTCTGATGATCCATACCTTCCTTCCTTCATCGTAGTTGCCATTAATTATGAGGTGTTGGTCTGACGAAGAAACGATTTCCTCGATGGTTTCGAGAGGATCATTTGTGAATAAAAATCCAGGTTGTTTGTATTCTTGTAATTAAGCTAGCTGATAATTATCCTTCAAATGCTCAAGACTATTAATTCACTGCCACTTCTCTTGTCCCGGTGACCAGCAATATGCTTTTTTTTCCCCCCTCGTTTTAAGACCTTTATCTAGCTAAGAGTCCTAATTAATAAACATTACCATAACTCAAAAAGCAAGCCCACCTGTCACTTTAGTTGAAACCAGAACGACGAGATCCCAAACCCAAAAGAAAGAAACCTCAAGCCCCTACTTTATTTAATTTTTCCTTTGCCTTCCTCCAATCACTGGCATCATCTCCGACAAAGTCCAAGCCTTATCTGGAGTTCTCCAGCAGCAGCCTTGTACAGCAGTCCAAGAACACAAGGATCCGAAAACCAACAACTCGATCAGAGCCTTGTTCACACATGAGTGAGATGAAGTCTCTTCTTTCCGTCTCTTTTGTAGTCCGATTTGCTGCTGAACTGCGTTGGAGTAACGAACTCACGAGCCTATTTGCATAAGTACTTCATCAAGCTGCAGACCGCAACAAGGCCTTTTCTGAAACCGAACCAAGAGAGAGCTAGGGTGCAAGAATTTGGAGTTCTCCTATTAGTTTTCGGTCCAGGTAAAAAGCGGTGACCCTGTTGAGCAATGGTAATAAGTCTTCATCATCGTTCACACCGTCTCCTCCTCGATACAGAATCAAGCACGCCACCATCTAATGGAAGTAGAAGCACCCGTGGGTCTTACGGTAGCGAGGCAAACTTCGATACCAACATGGTGATTATCCTAGCAGCCTTGCTTTGTGCATTAATATGCGCGCTGGGACTAAATTCAATTGTGCGTTGCGCTCTAAGATGTAGCCGTAGGTTTGCGTTTGAAACACCGGATGAGACTGCTGCACGTCTGGCTGCCACGGGCCTTAAAAAGAGCGCATTGCGTCAAATCCCCGTAGCTGTATACGGGTCAGGGCTCAATATTCCGGCCACAGATTGTCCAATTTGCCTTGGCGAATTTGCGGACGGTGAGAAAGTTAGAGTGCTGCCAAAATGTAACCATGGGTTCCATGTAAGGTGTATAGACACTTGGTTGATGTCACACTCATCATGTCCAACTTGCCGTCAATCGTTGCTAGAACAGCCAGCAAGTTCCGACGGTGGGGATGCTGATGCTGGAAGTCGGCATATTACAAATGCATCGGAAGGACAAGGGGATGTGCCAATAGCTGTGGATGAGGTAAGTTGAATCCTGAATTGCAAATATATGTCGCGATCCTCCAACTCTGCCCCCAACCAATTAATCGGAAGGAAATAGTAGGTTTTCTTTGTTTGTTTTAGATGGTAGCTGGTAATATTTTCTTTACATATTGTTAGCTTAGTCATGATTATATATATATATTGTGCATAGAGAGGCGTCTTACTTGCAACTTCAATATGTCTATCAAGGTTTCTGAGGCAAAACTGTATCTATCTGTTTGGGATAAAAGAAAATAATTTGTAGTGAAAAGTTTCTTGTTTGCCTCTCTCTTCCACGTCCGGCGGCTCTCTATTAATCTGAATTATCCGCTTATTTGTTCGAGGGTACCGTTCATCATCGTTTGATGAATCATATTCTCTACAGAAAACTAGAGTGGGTTTGTTGAATAGACAGATCTTGGTTTTGTAGAATGCAAGAACCAGCATTTGCACCCCACCAAAAACATGTGAAATCATTTCGTGGTTACATCACAAAATAGGAAATATTCCATCCTTTCAACTGGAAGCATTAAGAAGTCCATTGTAGGCGCGAGAAGATTTGCTATTTATTTAATGATTAATATTAGATACAAATTTCAAAATTTCATAAAAATCTTTTGTTAAAGAGTGAGTTTCACTAAAAATATATATATATATATATATTTTACTTTTTTAAGATAGGTTTCACATTTTTACAAAATTTATTTATTTAAAATTTGTATAAATCATTTCTTGACTCTAGAAATCCAAGAAGATAAAGACTTCACTTCAACTCTGGCCTGCAGTGGCAAAAGCAATTTTTTTTTTTTTTGGTTGCAGTTTGCAATCACTCCTCCTTCAAAGTGCTAAAGAGGAGGAATCTCCACGTGCATAGCACGTGCCTTTCTCTGGTCAATTATTATTCAAAGTGGTTTGCATTGGCAATTCCAAAGTCAGATGAAAGGTGTTGATTCCTTCATTTTTGAGTTAAAAAAAGTAGAGTTATTGGGCACAAAGGCATAATCTCCCTTTTCAATTTCGGAACTTGAGACTTGGACAGTACTGGTGGCAATATTCCCATGTTGTGTAAAAACGATGCTTAGCCACCTTGCGCGAGTCGAAATAATAATGTTGTGATGCTGATACCATTCTAGTTTTAACACTTTCACACCTTCCTCCGCCTTCACATAGAAAAAGATCAGAAATACTCAAAAGAAACAAAAAAACAATTAGTACTATATATCTAACTGAGCCTGAGGAGTACTTGGACGTGCTGAGTCATATAAATATCTGTAAGAAACAAATTGCGATTTTTAAATCATACTGGGGAGTGGGAGATAATGAGTTGGTAGAAGAAATAATTAAATTACTGTGACTGTGAGGTCCACAGTCAACAAAGAAAATCATGCATGAACTACAAAGAGACGCGTATAAAATATAAGTAGCAGTGTAATGTGATTGGAATATTTTATTTTTATGGACGAGCATCATTGATGATTGGAAACACGCATCACCCTTTTCCCATCGTTTGGACGTGATTGAGATTGAAATATCTATCAGTTAAGAGATTTTTCCTTGATTCTAAAGATTGCGGCGAAGAATTTTTTTTAAAAAAATTAGGGTGGAATAATCGGCACGAATTGCTGTTTGTAATTTTGCAATTGCATTTCGGTCCTTTTTTAGTCCAACCATACGTCCACTATACACGCTTTAATGCCACTAGGAGTAGGACTCGTACGAGTATTACAATGACAACACCGTACCACTGTAGTACATAACTTTTTTAGGGATGGATGGATTGCACTCATTTGACGTTGCAAATCTGGCTACCAAATTATCTGGTTCGGTTTGACGTTAAGAAATCCTCATTTTAATTTTAATCATTATAATTATTTTATAATAATATTAAAATCATCTTAAAATTTAAAATTCTCATCTAACTACCAAACCCAACCTTAAAGCCCAATAGAATATTTTCAAGGTGAAATTTTTCTGCAAGCAGAGTTCGTGCACCAATTCACATATCAATACTGATATATACGGTATATATTTAATGAAACGGTATAAATTGAAGAAGAAAATAATTTTTATGAGATAAGAGATGTTTTTATCTCTCAAAATTTTTCTTTTATATTTTTTTTAAATAAAAAAATCATTGGTACACGAACTTACTTGTATCTAACAAAATTCTATTTTCAGCGCCCTCGAGTCGAGTAGAACTTTTTTTTATTATTATTATTTTAAAATTATATATATTATTTTTTTAAAAAAAAAGTTCATACCCATCAAATAGTATAGATTATGAGAGATTGTAAACAAATATATAATAATAGATTCTTCCCTCCCAAACCTTAGTGAACGTAGGTCTAGTGTCCAACAACGTAAATCTATGTCTCCTACTATTTATTTCCTTTGTATTTATTTACTGTTTACCACAATGAATGTACGCATTAACACCGTATAGCCGCACCGGACCATTGTCAGGGGATTCATACAACACCGATTTGGGCCCGACTTAGCGGGGCCAAGAATGGACTTTTCTCCCCTTTCATATTGTTGCGCTATTTTTAGGAGTTAACAAAATATTTTACTCACAAAGAGATCTCATAAAAATAAATTTACAAATTAACCTAACTTGATATGGTATTTTAGATTATAAAACTACTTTTCTTGTAAAGTATATCTAATATATTATATAAAAACATGTTAATTTATAAATTTATTGTTTTGTGATATCTTTATAATTGTAACACTTCAAAAAACAAAAAATCATACTTGTATCAATTAATTTGGGCTACTGGACCCGGGCCCAGCCTAAAAATAATCTGGATTCTGTAGGCGCAGCCCTCCAGGCCTAACTGGGTTTCTGTTTACGTGGATGGATCTGTTTTTTTTCTTTTTCTTTTTACTTTTCTGAGCACTGATGGAGCTGTCCAACATCAGAATAAACGACCCCGTTGGCATTTAGCATCCAATACAATCTTCAATAACAGCAAATGGCCGATAAGAAAAACAATAATACATAATAACTACTTCAAATTAACATCATATTTGTATTTTTCCATTTATTATCTTAAAACTTTTTTATACGCTATTTTCTTGAAACTTTTTTAATATCAAATTAATAAACTTGCTTTAAGTATCTTAACATTATGGATTATTAGTATTGTTATTATGAATCCACAGTTCAAGAATGTGAAGGAGGGGAACGAGGAGTAGCAGGTTAGAACTGGTCAGAGGAGGGATGAAGTCAAACGGTTACCACCAGCTGAAGGCTATACAAAGATCAACTTTGATGCTGCTACGAATAAGGAAAATCAAAAAATGGGCATAGGAGTAATAGCAAGAGACCACATATGAGAGATTCTAATTGCTTTGTGTGCTGCAAAGGATTTCATTAGAGAACTTGACTTAGCAAAAGCTTATGAATTATGGAGGGCCATCGAGTTATGCATTGAGCTAAATATTAAGAAAGTCATATTTAAAGGCGTTGCGCAAAAAATAAAGGAGATAAAGAGTAGAGAGGTTACATATGCATGGATGAGATGATTGAATGAGATATAAGACATAGTCTAGCCCAAAGACTAGAATGTGAAGTGAGATTTACCTATAGAAAATGGAATAGTATAGCTCATAAGCTAGTTAAGAGGGCACTACATTTGGATGGAGAGACTTGCTGGATTGAAGAGGATCCAATTGAGATAAGTTCTATTGTAGAGAAAGAGATGTCTTGTAACTGATTTTCATAATGAATGAAATGGGAAGAAATATTTTGATGTTTCAAATAAATAAAAAAACCGAAGCCACAGTTAACGTTGTCATCATTTTTTTTAAAGACTCCTATTAAATTCATAAAGTGGTTTTATAAAAAGATATCTTATTAAATTAATATAATTAAATATAATATGTTAGATCAATTTTATAATAAAATTAATTTTATAATCTAATGCACAATAATAAAAAAATGTCAATTTATTAGTTTTGTTTTGTGTCATTGTTTTGGAATAAAGTATTTTTCATTAAAAATAAAGTTGGAGAAAGGGGATGTTGGGTACGTAGGTTTGGATCATTAGTTGATATTGTTGTGGGTGGGTGATGCCTGGAAGGGTATCATACAAAACACTTATCTTAACTTTAATGTCATCAATTTGAGATTTTAATAAATGTTTATTTAAAATAAATAAAGAATAATAAGACGCTAAATTTATATATATAATTTATATCATAAAAAATCAATATAATCATAGAGGAAAGAAAAAGAAAAAGAAAAAGAGATAGTGACTGTGCTGAGGTGTAAGATGGGAAGGGTATCATACAAAACACTTATCTTAACTTTAATGTCATCAATTTGAGATTTTAATAAATGTTTATTTAAAATAAATAGAGAATAATAAGGCGCTGAATTTATATATATAATTTATATCATAAAAAATCAATATAATCATAGAGGAAAGAAAAAGAAAGAGAGATAGTGACTGTGCTGAGGTGTAAGGTCGAGTGTGCTGAGGTGTAAGAGAGGCCTAAATGGATTGGTCAGGCTTTGCACGCGGCGAACGTATAGGGTGTGGCAGCCTCCGAACTGCATGCACTTTCCACGAGTTTCCACGTTCTTGTCACGGGTCACACCTACAACCGTCCATCTATGCAAAGGCTTTCGAAAAAGAAAAATAGCCCCTACACCACACACCACCTATTTTTTTATTTTTTTTATTTTTTTATTTTATCAAATATTTATTATATAAATAATAAATATAAAAATTAAAATATTTTAAAAAGAAAAAATCTAAAAAAAATTTAAAAAAAATAAAAAATATGTGGTATGTGGTGTAGAGGATTATGAGTAGCATTTCTCTTCGAAAAAATGATAAACAGAGAGAGTTTCTGAAGCTCGTGGAAAAACGTTTTTACACGTTCTTGTACACATGGGCCACGTGGTCCTGGAGCCAAAATATTTATAAAAAAGAAATTTCGAAGAAGCAGAATTACAACAGGATTAGGATTTCAACAAAGACGGGCTCTGTTCTGACTCAATCTTGACCGTCCAAAATCAACTCAACATAAAAATCAACTCAACAAAAAGCGCTATTCGCAAATACAAAACTTCATTTAAGAGATGCTTTCTAAATAACAAGACAGACGAAAGACTGCAACAAGTAATCCAGCCTTTCTTTTTCCCCTTGGCCATCCCTTCCCTTCCGATGGCTTCCTCCTCCTCTCTGAGCATTCGTTCCGTTTCCCATCGGAATCTCCTCCTCCATGAATACAATCATCGGAATCAGAATGCTCGACCTCCGTCTTCCTTGATGATGCCTAATCGCACGGAATCCGCCTCCGGAAAAGGAAGAATAATATCGATGGGGACGTCGGACAAGATTACTTATTTCAACAAACTGCAGACTCGAGATCAAGGCATCGGCGCGAAGATCTCAGGTGAAAACCTAGACCAGTGGATGCGAGAATCGGTGGTGGACATCGTGAAGAACCTACGCCAAGCGCCGCTGGTGGTGCAAGTGTATGAGGAGAATGAGAAAGACGGGGCGGCGACGAGGTTGGAGACGGAAAAGGCGGTGAAGGAGAAGTGGGCGGTGGTGAAGGGTAGATGGGAGAGAGGAGAGACTCCGTTGCCACAAGGGGTAATATTCGTGGAAGAGCTTGGGGAGGAGGAGGAGAAGGAGGAGGAGAGGGAGAGAGAATCAAAGACGAAGGCGTGGGGGATAGTGGTGCAGGGGAGGGGGGCGGAGTGTGGACCGCTGTGTTATTTGTTGAAGACGAGCAGGGTGAAGGGATTGGGATCGACGTGTTGCACACATTTTTGTTTGGCGAGGGTGAAGGGGTTCAGGGAAACGACCGAGTCACAGCTCAAGAATTGTTGGTTGGTGCAACCAGCGTTCTCGTCTACCAACTGATGAATTTCCATGGCTGCCGAATACACACACACACATATTTATAGAAATTGATTTATTGATTTTTAAAGGGAGTTCCATCCGTGGGTTCATCAATTGCAATCTATATATATATGTGTGTGTGTGTGTGTGTGTAAATTTGTACACCCAAAGTATTTGATGCGCTGGGCCTGCGTTGGACTCTTGTTAATTAGTTTGTCACTTGTACTTTGTTCAACTTAATACAAAGTGCAACTAGTGGTAGTGAGTCTCTTCCATCTATTTCTTATTTCTTTCTTTATTTATTTGTTCCCCCGATTTTGATCATTTGCTCTTCTTTACATTAAGTTCTCGACATTATAACGTAAGAGAATATAATGAAAATAAAGGAATTATGAAGCTAGAAAATAAAACATATTTTGTCCTCCTCCACTCTATATAAGTTAACGGTGGCCATAAATTATAACATAATCACGTAAAATCCTTCAAAATAGTCAGAGTTGATATCATCCGTCAATATACAAAATACTATATAAATATATATCACGAAATAAGTATATTTATTTAAAATATTTCCGGCTGAAATGTTGTCTCAAGATGCCGCCTCAGCTAAGTATCAATTTTGCAAAAATTAAACGTCCAAGTCTGAAGTTATAAAAATCTAAAAACTTATGTTGATTTTGCAACTAACCCTGTTATTTATGAGTTCCGATAGGGATCCCACGAAGGAATCCACACACTACAATTTTTTTATTCTCTCTCCCAGAAAGTCTGCCATTCCTATTCCTTCTTCCTGTTCCAAAGCTTCTCAGCCCCCTCAGAAACTCTGCCATTCCCATCCATCTCGTAAGATCTCACTCAAAAACTCTGCCATTCCTTCTTCCCCTAAGCTGCCATTCGTGTGTATAACGTTTTTAGCATCCATTTGTATCCCTATCAATTCTCATTTCTTATTGGTTTTTGATTTGCTTACTTTCCCTTTTTTTTTTTTTTTACATAGATATTTACTTCTTATTTTTAAAATGTTCCGTTGGTCCATTTTTTCTATATAATTCTAATGGGATTTTTGTTTTGACGACTCTATTCTTAAGAATGTGATATCATTTATAAATGGTGATTATAAAAGTACTTACGGTTGGGAATACCTGGAAATATGAGAATTTATGTTTGGTTTACTCCTCAAATCTCGTAGGAATTATTTGTTCTTCCCAAGAGATCCGTACATTTTTTTTTTCTATAAAGTGTATGGATTTTTGAAGTATTTATTTTATTTATATTATTATTATTATTATTTAATCTCAGAATGTAAAAAATGGTAACATAAAATTCATTGTAGCATAAATAGGCTCATTAAACCAATTAAAAAAAAAGTTCGTGAAGAAATTAAAATGTTCAGATCAATCTCATATATATGTAATTAATAAAAAATAAAAGATTATATTTTAGTCTATTTAAAAAATTGACCTGAATTTTAAAAGGGGGTTAAGATGGAAGTCTAGATTATCATGGACATTTAAATTCACTTGATTTAGGTCAATCAAAACGGGATAATTTTGTAGAATTTACACGAATCTCAAAAGATTACCTCTATCTAGAATGCTTTATAATAATGGCACATATATTAACACCGGTAGAAATAGAATCCTAATATGACATGTTACGGTACTTTGAAGGAAATCCTTTGAAAAACTTCACAAAACACCATTGATTTTATTTAATAAGAGAAAAGGAATGAGATTATGTATGTCATCGTAGTACTTAATGATGATTACATAGAAATCTTGTTATATTTGCTCCTGTTGTTTCTCATTTTATATATATATATATAAAACATCTTTTCATGTTATAATGCTTAACATTGAAGGAATATTGTTTGATTTTCAATGCTTTATTACTTTCAATGAACACGTTGATCAATATATATATATATATATATATATATGAATATAATTTTCTTGCTAATATATTCACCCATCGAGTTATGAAAAACTTTAAATATTTCGGAACATTCATGTACGAATAACTCATAAAAATGAAGAATTATAAAGAGACGATCATTTTTACAACTTAGTTTCAAATATAAATTATTTTTATAAAACAACTTATAAAGTATTTCTAAAATATATTTTCTAAAATTATTATTCATTTTAACAAAATAGTAAATGAGATTGACTCTGAAAGCTCTCTCCCTTTTCTCTCTAGAGACTCACCCCCAGCAAAAACCCAACCTAGAGGTAGGGTGGAGCTTTGGCTATTCCTTTCCTCCTCTCATCTGGTTAGATCACAAATTGTGTAGTCCTTTATTTTTCATTTTTTTTTTCATCCAAAGTATGGCAAAACGCTGATTTGTTGTTTTTTGGAACCCCGCGACCACCACGTGCCCCAACGCAAGATTCCCAAGTCACCGATCTTTTAGACAGTCAAAGGCTTTCATTGAACGGAGCAATGTATGAGTCATACATGGAGGTCAAAGCAGCGCATGAGATCCACGCGTCACTGCATCAGGAAGCTTCTACTACCGCCACGTGCTGCGTTTCTGTGACCAGGAACCTCAGTTTCCTTAGACTCGACTGACCACCACACTCCTAGCGTGGCGCATGTTTCTCACGTGCCACTACAGTCTCTTCATTTCTTGTATTTTGCTTTCCTTCAAGCTGAAAAATATGGATTTATAATTATAATTCGTCATTTTTACATCTATTTTAATGTTTAATGTTATTTCCTTTGGTTTAGGTAAAAATAAAAAAGAAATAGTCTTTTAGACATTTTGTCTATAGAGTGAAAGTCATCTCCTTCTCTAGAGGATGTGGTTTGAAATATCTAATTTAGGCAGAATGTGGTCTCTCAGACGGTTTGTCTATACAGAAGTTAAGACCATACTAATAGAGCCCCAACTATGAGTAGTTGGCTTGTAACCTGAGATTTTCTCTATATGTATCAAGTCACAGCTGTAATTTCATTTCATTAATTAATTAAGTCTATTTCCCGTTAAAAAAAAATAGTAAATGAGATTATAGAGTATTATTATTGGACTATCTGAAACTTACCACTCAGATAGTCCTCTTGACATAACTAACTGGTTTATTAAAAAATATATATATTTAAACCAAAAGGGTATAGAAAAATTCTAGATTTCTTCTACCCATTTTGTAATTATGTTTTATAATAAAACACGTAGCATCTATATGGTAAAATATGGTGGTGCTAGTGGACCCACGATGGAGTTAGGGGGGCCATGGCCCTCAAAAACTTTTTGAAAACACAAAATACCCCTTATATTTTATACATAATTATATAAATACAGAAAATGACATTTTCCAAGAAATTTATAATTTCTATATGCTCTCTAAGATTTTTTCTAAAATTTCAATATACCTAGAAATGTATCTTTCTAATGTTTTTCTTATAGTCCCAAAACTCTGTTTAATTTTTATATATTATCCATTTTCAAAGATATTGCCTCTCCAAAATTAAAATTAAAACTAAGTTTAATTAGGATAAAGTATAGGAGAAACAATAAACTTATTAATATGGATTCTAAAGTTTTTTTTTAATACAATATTAAGCTTCTTAATATGAAATTCAAAGTGAAAATATAAGAAAAATCATTTAAGGTAGATGATCTTTATGAAAAACAGTTAAGATATTCTATCTTCTAAACTTCATTGAGTAAGAAAAAAAATTATTTAAACTTTCAATTATAGCATTATATGTTTAATGTGACACGAAAATATATAAATTTTGCATAAAATATGATAAAGTAGCTTACATGTTAGAATAAAAGATGACATTCTAAAATATCACTTTATAATTTATATGAAAAATAAATAAATTCTAAATATTTCATTCTAAAAATAATAATGAATGAATATTATTCCATGAACATTATCGTCATAAGTCTATTAAGTTGCGTTTTTAGAATTTTATTTTTATGTATATGTAACAAATTAACAAGATATAATTTTATATGGAGTTATATTTTTATGATTTTTCAATCTTTTTTTTTTATATATATAAGAGAAATGATGTTTGCAGTCTTAAGATGTGCGAGTCTCGCCTACTCCATTTGAAAAAAGTAGATAAATTTAGGACTTACATGAAAAATCAATTTTTAATAGGAGACCCCACCTTTTTTCAAAATGAGTGCGTAGACCTTGCACATTTTAAGACTGTATATGATATTATTATTTATATAAATCTGTCGCATGATAGAAAAGTTGACCTCTTTCGACACAATTGCTAGTTCTCTCACTGGATGGTGTCACATTAAGAGGACAATCTAGATAAATTTTAGATGAGAAAGTAGCATTATTCATATTTCTTTCATTTCTCAATAAAAACAATTGCAAGTTTGTAAGAAAGCCGGAAAATAGGCGGCTGAATTTTGAGGTAAACATCGTTTCTTTGGAGCATGCCATATGTTGCCCAGATGACTAACACAAAAGGGGGGGTGAATTGAGTTGTATTTAAGAAAATAACAATTATAAATCAAATATACAATATAAAATATAAACAAAATATAAAATAGCAATAAATATAAAGAGTAAGGGCAAGAGAAGCAAACTGAGTATGTTAACGAGGTTCAGCCCTACTGCCTACGTCCTCGCCTCAAGCTATCCCTTGAGGATCCCCGAATTCACTATTCAACCTCCTTCAGGTGGAGATAGAAACCTATTACACCTTTTAACAATACCGCTACAAAGGACCCGTGTAGAACACCCTCTACACTTGCAATCACCTTACACGTGGTGATTCAACGATTCCCTGTGTAGAACACTTTCTACACGCACAAGGGTTGTACACACCCTTTTACTGATACAAGAATTGATAGTGGGTAGGATATCAGAAAACACTCCTCAATGAGTGAAATAAGAACAATACAAGTACAAACTATATCTCTCAAAGTGAATAAGAGTTAAGGTTCAATGCTTAAAGAAGAGAGAATGAAAGCTTTGAATGAGAGTTGTATGCTCTTGGTGTTGTGAATGTGAAGCTCTCAAATGATCTATTTATAGGCATATGAGACTTCATATTCAAATTTAAAAAGATTCACATGTCAAAGACATCATCATTCATTTTTCAAAAATTTCAAACCTAATCTTTTTACTTTTTGCATATAACAAAAGAAACACATTTTGTTTTTCAAAAATTTCAAACCTAATTTTTTACTTTTTGCATATGACAAAAGGAGCACACTTTACTTTTCAAAATTTTCAAACAAAGGCATCTTCCTTTTGCATAAGTCAAGAAAAGCATCAATCACTTTTGAAAATATTCAAATAAAACATGCACATGTGAAAGATGACAATCAATCATCTTTAATATTTTCAAAGTTCAACCCTTTAATCATGGCATGCACATGTGAAAGATGACAATCAATTATCTTTCAAAATTTTCAAATTTAATTTTCAAAATATTCATGCACATGTGGAAAATGTATTTTAATGCTTTATGATAAAATATTAATTTTTGAGCCTTAATCCTAATTTCGAATTTTGAAGAGATTTACAACATTACTCTATGACTTTAATGTGAACTTGTTCCCTTCTTGCTCATGCTTGGTTCCTTGATGTGCTTGACTCCATTGTGTGGACAACTTGAGCTTGAGACTCCTTCATTCTTTGAATTCATTTGTTATCATCAAAATCCATGTGTAAATATATAATTACACAAAACTTAAAACCTTAGGTTCAACAATCTTCCCCTTTTTGATGATGACAAATACTTGATAGAACCTGAAGCCTGTATTAATACTTAAGCTCCCCCTGAGAATGTGCGTTAGTTTTTCAAGCAAAAATATAAATATAATTCCAAGCATATATAACAAGTTTAGCAATTTAAACAATGTTAATGTTCTAGTCTAAAACTTCTCCCCCTTTTGGCATCATTAAAAAGGATCCGCAGCAAATAAATGGTCTGAAGAAAACGGTGTATTGTAGACACTGTAGATAGTAATTGGATCCGTCCGTGACCCGACAAGAGTGGCTGGAGATTTGAAAAAATCGCCTGATGTTGTTGACAAACGAGATTGAAGGCTCCGAGTTTCTAAAAAAATGTCATTTTCACCGATCGAAAAAAAAAAACACATTGCTCTTTAACTTGGATGATAGCTCGTCTTGTTTTTTATACTATCTCTATAAAATCAGTCTTAAAGTTCATACAATCCGCATCAAGTTTTCTTCTTATCTCTATAACTCATCTGCATTCCTTCAACATTCTCGCTTTAAGTTTTCAATTCTTCTCTCCATGGCTCATTCTTCTAACATTCCTCTAGATGCATCCATGAGGTATTCAGCACCTCAACCTCCTGTCCTTTCTGCAGCTGCCATTGGTGCCATGTTGCAGCAAGAAAATAATAGTATGGCTAATAAGTCAGACTCCGATGCTATCTACGACTTGGTGAGTCTCGGGACTCGCTACTCATCCTCTATTGTTGCTTTTTCCCAGCAGGTACAAGCCAAAAACTATGAAGTTGAAAGGCTCAAAGAACAAATTGTTGTACTTCAACGAATTGTTCAAGAGTCTCACACAAGGGAAGGAATCCTTCGGCAGAAGAATAAAAAGTTGAAATCTCTATTGGATTCTTCATTCCGCTTGCCAGTTCCCATGAATAGGGATGACATGATATTGTATGAAGAGAAATGAGCGTCTCAAACATGAGGCTAAGAACCTCAAGTTTATGTAAAAGTATTTAAAAAAATCTCTATATTTTTATGAACTCTGATATATCTTTTAAGAGATATTCATAATATGCATCATACCTATTTCTCTTCTAATCATAGATAATCTATCTTCTGGTAAAGGTTTTGTGAATATATCTGCTAACTGATCGTGTGTGTTTGTGAACTCTAGTACTATATCGCCTTTCTGCACATGATCTCGAAGAAAATGATATCTTATTTCAATATGCTTAGTTCTAGAATGTTGTATTGGGTTTTTTGAAAGATTTATAGCACTTGTATTATCACATTTGATTGGAATGTGATTATACATGAGTTTAAAATCTTCAAGTTGTTGCTTCATGTAAAGAACTTGAGCACAACAACTACCCGCAGCAACATATTCTGCCTCAGCAGTAGATAGTGCAACAGAATTTTGTTTTTTACTAAACCAGGAAACTAATGCATGACCTAAGAAGTGACATGCTCCACTAGTGCTTTTTCGATCTATTTTACAACCAGCATAATCTGCATCTGTGTAGCTGATTAGATCGAAAGATGTGTGTTTAGGGTACCATAACCCTAGGTTAATTGTACCACTAAGATATCTAAGAATGCGCTTAACTGCAATTAAATGAGATTCTTTTGGAGATGATTGAAAACGTGCACATAAACACACACTGAACATAATATCTGGTCTACTGGCTGTCAAATATAATAAGCTACCAATCATACCTCGATATACTTTCGAGTCAACTGTCTTACCGGATTCATCTTTATCAAGTTTAGTAGATGGGCTCATTGGTGTTCCAGTTTCCTTAGCACCTTCCATCCCAAACTTCTTCAGCAATTCCTTAATATATTTTGATTGATTGATGAATGTCCCACTTTTTACTTGCTTAATTTGCAATCCGAGAAAGAATGTAAGTTCTCCCATCATGCTCATTTCAAATTCATCCTGCATAGTCTTAGCAAAAACTTGACACATATTTTCATTAGTAGCACCGAATATTATATCATCAACATAAATCTGAACCAAAAGAATATCATCATTTTCGTATTTAATGAAAAGAGTTGTGTCGATTTTTCCTCTTGAGAAACCTTTTTTAATCAAGAAACCACTGAGTCTCTCGTACCACGCTCTAGGAGCTTGTTTGAGTCCATATAGTGCTTTTGTGAGTTTGAAAACATGATTTGGAGAAATATGATTTTCAAAACCTGGAGGTTGCTCAACATATACCTCTTCATTTATAAAACCATTTAAGAAAGCACTTTTAACATCCATTTGAAAAAGTTTGAAATCTTTATAACAAGCATATGCAAGTAGCATTCGAATAGCTTCTAATCTTGCGACTGGTGCATATGTCTCATCATAATCAATTCCTTCTTCTTGATTGTAACCTTGGGCTACAAGTCGAGCCTTATTTCTAGTAATGACTCCGGACTCATCTTTCTTGTTTCTAAAAACCCATTTTGTTCCAATAATAGTATGATTTTTGGGTTTAGGAACAAGTGTCCAAACATCATTTCTTTCAAATTGATTAAGCTCTTCTTGCATAGCTAGAATCCAAGATTCATCAAGAAGTGCTTCATCAATATTTTTAGGTTCAATCTGAGATAAAAAAGCAGTATGATTGCAAATATTTCTAAGAGATGATCGAGTGCTTACACCTTGTGAAGGTTCTCCCAGAATTTGTTCCACTGGATGATCTTTCACAAATTTCCACTGTTTGGTTGCATCTCGTATTAAATTTTGATGATCTTTCCTGATGTCTCCATGTTGGACTTCCTCTATTGTGTTCTCTTTGTTGAGATTGAGACTTTCTGTATTATTTATACCTCCTGTTTCTTCATCAATGGATTTCTTGGAGAGTAGAGAATTAGATTCATCAAATACTACATGCATAGATTCTTGTACAGTTAAAGTCTTTTTATTGAATACTCTATAAGCTTTACTATTTGTAGAATACCCGAGAAAAATACCTTCATCCGATTTTGCATCAAATTTGCCTAAATTATCCCTGTCATTCAAAATAAAACATTTGCATCCAAATACATGAAAGTAACCAATGTTGGGCTTTTTCTCATTCCAAAGCTCATAGGGGGTTTTATCTAATTTAGACCTTAACATAACTCTATTTATAACATAACATGCAGTACTTACCGCTTCGGCCCAAAAATAACTAGGCAAGTTGTTCTCATTAAGCATTGTTCTTGCCATCTCTTGAAGAGATCTATTTTTCCTCTCTACTACCCCATTTTGTTGAGGAGTTCGAGGAGCAGAAAAATTATGCACAAAACCATTTTCATCACAAAATGTTTCAATATTTTTATTAACAAACTCTTTTCCCCTATCACTTCGGATACTTGAAATAGTATAGCCCTTTTCATTTTGAATTCTCTTGCATAACTTGGTAAAAGCATTATGTGCCTCATCTTTATGAGCAAGAAAGATGACCCAAGTATATCTAGAGAAATCATCAACAATAACAAAAGCATAATATTTTCCTCCTAGACTTGCAACTCTATTTGGTCCAAAAAGATCCATGTGTATCAGTTGCAGTGGTCTAGTAGTGGAAATATATTTCTTGGTTTTAAAAGAAGTTTTTGTTTGTTTACCAAATTGGCATGCATCACAAATTTTGTCTTTAAGAAAATTTGCCTTTGGTAAACCTCTCACAAGATCATTTTTTGAAAGTTTGGAAATAAGTTCCATGTTGGCATGACCTAGTCTTCTATGCCATAACCAATTAGTTTCATTTTGTACTGAAAAACAAATAGCATCTTGTGAGGTAATTTCTTCAAAATCGATTGTATAAACATTATTACTTCTAAAGGCAGTAAAACAAATGTTATAATCATGATCATTCAAAATAATGCACTTATCCATTTTGAAAGTAACTGTAAATCCTTTATCACATAATTGACTTATACTCAAAAGATTATGTTTTAGACCTTCAACAAGTAGAACATCTTCAATTATGAGAGAAGATTTATTACCAATTTTACCTATTCCCACGATCTTCCCTTTCGAGTTGTCTCCAAATGTCACGTGTCCTTCTTCTTTAGATCTAAGATCAAAGAACTTAGTCTTGTCTCCCGTCATGTGTCTTGAACATCCACTATCTAAAAACCATTTGTTTTTGCTTGTAGAGGACTTCATGCATACCTATAAAAACAATTAAAATGATTTTTCTTGGTACCCAAGTTCTTTGGGTCCTTTATTTATTAGTATTAGAAGAAACAAGATTTTTAGGTACCCATATGGCCCTAATAGTCATTGTATGTTTTCTTCTAATAGGACAAGTATGATAATTATGACCATTTCTATTACAAAAATTACAAATAGCATGTGACATATATGAAAATCTTGAATGATTATAATAGTATCCTTTTTTGACAAACTTATTATGAAAAGAATTTTGAATATTAGACTTTGATGTAGAAGGATTATCAAAGAAGTTTTTATAAGGTTTGAACTTTTGTTTTGGCATATATCCCAAGCCTGCCTTGTCAAAAACACATCTTTGACTACCAAGAAGTTTTTCAAAATTTCTTTTTCCATTCGTAAAGTTTTCAACAATATTTTCTAAATCAGTTTTCTTTTTCTTCAACTCAAGATTTTCGTCTTTCAAAACAATATTTTCTTTTCTTAAAATATCAATTTCGTTTGTTAAAGAAGAATTTTTCTTTTTCAAAGCAGTATATTTGATACCCAATTTTTCAAATTCTTCATATACCTCTTCTAAAACATTTTGCAATTCTTCATATGAAGGATTTTCAATATTATCAAAATTTGTTACCTCAATATCATCTTTAGCCATAAGACAGAGATTTGCTGATTCTTCATTGCTTGCTTCACTATCTGAGCTACTTGAATCATCATCCCATGTAGCTTTCATTGCTTTCTTGCCTTTGTTTCGATCTTTCTTTAGCAGGGGACAATCTGGCTTGATATGACCAGGCTTATTGCATTTATAACAAATTAAAGTATCATTTTTACCTGAATCTTTCTTGGAAAACTTTTTGAATGATTTCCTCGGAGGAGTTTTATTTTTCTTTAAGAATCTCTGAATTCTTCTTGTTATCATCGCAACTTCTTCATCTTTATCGTCATTTTCCTCATCTTCATCACTTTCACTTTCATGAGGAACAGCTTTAAGTGCCAAGCTCTTCTTTGGCTTTCCTTCTTCTTCTCCTCTTTTCAATGTGTACTCATGGGTGATAAGTGACCCGATGAGTTCATTCACTTCGAGCTTCTTGAGGTCTCTAGCTTCAAGAATCGCTGTCACTTTTGATTCCCAACGTTTTGGTAGAGAGTTGAGAATTTTTCTTACCATTTCCACTTTGGAATAAACTTTGCCAAGAGCTGTCAAGCTGTTTATGATGTTAGTAAAACGAGTGTGCATACTAGAAATAGATTCATCATCATTCATCTTAAACATTTCATATTCATGAGTAAGAATATAAATTTTTGATTCCTTAACTTGAGAAGTTCCTTCATAAGTAACTTCCAAGTTATCCCAAATTTCTTTTGCCGTAGCACAAGTCATTACTCTATTAAACTCATTACCATTGAGAGCATTATATAATAAATTCATAGCAGTTAAATTCAAAGTATAAAGTCTATCGTCTTCACGATTAAACTCTTCTTCTTCCTTTTTGACCTTTACTCCATCAACCACTTTTGTTGGAATATAAGGTCCATTTACAATGCATTTCCAGATTTCTCGACCTTGAGCCTGAAGGAATATTCTCATTCTAACTTTCCAGAATGAGTAATTGTCTCCACAAAAGAGTGGAGGCCGACTGCTAGATTGACCTTCACCAAATGAAGCTGCAATGTTAGCCATAAGATCTTAACTCAAAAGATAGTTAATCTTATAATAGAGCTTTAGCTCTGATACCAATTGTTGCCCAGATGACTAACACAAGAGGGGGGGTGAATTGAGTTGTATTTAAAAAAAATAACAATTATAAATCAAATATACAATATAAAATATAAACAAAATATGAAACAGCAATAAATATAAAGAGTAAGGGTAAGAGAGAAGCAAACTCAGTATGTTAACGAGGTTCGGCCCCACTGCCTACGTCCTCGCCTCAAGCTACCCCTTGAGGATCCCCGAATTCACTATTCAATCTCCTTCAGGTGGAGATAGAAACCTATTACACCTTTGAACAACACCGCTACAAAGGATCCGTGTAGAACACCCTCTACACTTGCAATCACCTTACACGTGGTGATTCAACGATTCCCTGTGTAGAACACTTTCTACACGCACAAGGGTTGTACACACCCTTTTACTGATACAAGAATTGATAGTGGGTAGGATATCAGAAAACACTCCTCAATGAGTGAAATAAGAACAATACAAGCACAAACTATATCTCTCAAAATGAACAAGGGTTAAGGCTCAATGCTTAGAGAAGAGAGAATGAAAGCTTTGAATGAGAGTTGTATGCTCTTGGTGTTGTGAATGTGAAGCTCTCAAATGATCTATTTATAGGCATATGAGACTTCATATTCAAATTTAAAAAGATTCACATGTCAAAAACATCATCATTCATTTTTCAAAAATTTCAAACCTAATCTTTTTACTTTTTGCATATGACAAAAGGAGCACACTTTGCTTTTCAAAAATTTCAAACCTAATTTTTTACTTTTTGCATATGACAAAAGGAGCACACTTTACTTTTCAAAATATTCAAACAAAGGCATCTTCCTTTTGCATAAGTCAAGAAAAGCATCAATCACTTTTGAAAATATTCAAATAAAACATGCACATGTGAAAGATGACAATCAATCATCTTTAATATTTTCAAAGTTCAAACCTTTAATCATGACATGCACATGTGAAAGATGACAATCAATTATCTTTCAAAATTTTCAAATTTAATTTTCAAAATATTCATGCACATGTGGAAAATGTATTTTAATGCTTTATGATAAAATATTAATTTTTGAGCCTTAATCCTAATTTCGAATTTTGAAGAGATTTACAACATTACTCTATGACTTTAATGTGAACTTGTTCCCTTCTTGCTCATGCTTGGTTCCTTGATGTGCTTGACTCCATTGTGTGGACAACTTGAGCTTGAGACTCCTTCATTCTTTGAATTTATTTGTTATCATCAAAATCTATGTGTAAATATATAATTACACAAAATTTGAAACCTTAGGTTCAACACCATAAACCTTACGAGCAGTGATAGCCTTGCAACCGAATTACAATCTATTTATGGTTCTTAATAATAATATTTAAATTAGTAGTTGTTAATCTTGTTAACAGATTGTGTTCTTATCGTTTTAGATTGTGTATATTATACAATATGAGTCAACTCGAACATGACTCATTAAACTTAACGGATTAGATTTTCAAACTCTAACATGACTTATTAAAATAACGGGTTAGTACGATATGATCCGTTATGAATTAATTAAAAATATATTGACACGACACGATATGTTTTAATATACTTATATAAATGAGTTGAATTGATCCAAATAATTTACTTGACCTGATTAACATAATTTTATATAAAATTTAAAATCACAATATCTTCAAAAAATATAAAACTCACTACATAAGTATAAAATTACAATCTAAATAATAAAAATACCAAAATTACAATTTAGAAGAAGTGTGGAAGACGGTCGTGACTTATGAGAACTAACTCAACTGAGAACTGAGAAAGTACGGGTCTAAGAGAGAGTTAGGAAATACGAAAGAAAAAAGCTAAATGCAGTCGCTTTGGGTAAGCGCGGTGCAAGCGCTGGGTGACGTGGCAAAAAAACAAAATGCCCCGTTTAGTGATCCCACCTTCAATTTCCCTCCCTTTCTTTCATTGCTCCCGAGTTCTTGGCTCTTTGAAGACGAAACGAAAAGAGAAAATTCAGAACTAATGGAATTCTTACCTCTCTTAAGAAGATCGTAGAAGATTTTGAGAAGAAGGTCTCCACTACATAACCAATGGAGGCCGAAAATATCATAAGTTGCTCCGACTCTTCCAAAATCCTCCATGTCTCTTTTTCTTCACTAATTTATTTATGAGTTACCATATATAAGGTTTCGATTATCTACTTCTTCTTCTTTTTTTCCTTCATTTTAATGTTTGTTTGGTTTTTGGTAGTAAGTTTTATGAGTATATGGATTTTTGGTAGTGGGTTTTCTGGGTTTTCCATTTTGGTGCCTCATCTACCTGCTGCAAAAAACTTGAAGACTCGAAACTGGGGACCAAGTCAGTTGGAAGCCAGATCCCAAAAAATATGTAACCAAATACAACCTCCAATTGACATGTCCTAGAATATTGTCTGTTGATGAAGAAGGGAAGTCCATGTTACTGCCTCTTGAAAAGGGTAGTCAGTTTGTGAGAAAAACTCATTCTCAAGATCTGCCAAAATTAGCTAAGCCACCAAGAGAAGATTTAAGAATGGAAGCAGAAATTACAAATTCAAGTTGGCAATTGAAAACCCAAACGAGCAGGAAGACAAAGATCCAAAGGAACACAAGCTCTGTTTCAGTGTTTTTGTTTGGATTTTTTTCTTCCTCATTTCGGTTTCACACAGGTGCGGTCTTTTATCTTTTTATTTATATATTTACTTTTTTATAAGATCAAAAATAGAAACCATTTATCATTCTCAAAGCAGAGACGGAGCCAACGGCCAAAGCTTTATAGAGCTCAAATACTTGGTTTGAACACCTGGATGAACACGAAATGCAACTGATTTGAGATGCCGAAACTGCAGAGCTGGGGGCCTACGGAGTTGAAATTCACAGAGGTGAAGAGAGGTGGATAATAGCAGATTGGAGTTCCGAGTTTCCTTTTTGGTTTTCGAATTTGATGGGTAGTAAAGTGCAGAGCAGAGCTTGTGTGCGAGGAAGTGAGAACAAATGTACATAATGCAAAAAGGAGACTGAAATTCTTGGAGAGAGAGAGAGATCTAGTAAAAAAGAAACAGCATAGTAAATGCATATCAATTGTCATTGGGGAAGTAAATGACCCTGCCATGTGCCGTACAGTCAAAACTTTAGCGACTCCGCACCGTTTGCATGACCCGACTGTATGTAGAAGAACTGAATACGAAATAAGATTATGATATTTTTGTTTTTATGTTAAAAATGATATAATTTTAATTTGTACTTGAGCCCGGATTGGTTACAAAAACTAAATAATCTCATCTCATCTCATCTAATTATTATAATTTTTTTAAAATTTTCATACAAAATATAATGAACAATTCAACTTTTTCAAATCTCAATACAAAACTAATATTAAAAAATTATATTATAACAATATTTTATTCATTACTATTCAAAATATCTCATCTAATCTAAACTATGTAACCAAACCAGACCTTAACGAATTTAACTAACTGGTTAAGTAGGTTGACCCGTTAGTGACCAGTTAATGAATTATGTCTTAATGGGTCAATCTGTTTTGATCCAAACCCATTAACATTATCCAAACTTGTTAATTTCATGCCGTGTTCGTATTGGGTCAATGTGTCGTGTCACATATTATCACTCTCATTTTAAACCATCAAATCGAAATAAAAGCAAAACTAAAATTTTAAAAAATATATTACTTTAATCTATAGTTGTAAACAAATTGTTTACAAGTTGTTGTATCATTTTTCAAACTATACTATAGACTATAGAGCCAGAGAATGCATACGTGCGGCATGTGTGGGAAGTCCCTCCAAAACCCTGGTATTTGAATTTGAAAACGCGTCAACGTTGTGAATGGTACTTAACATTTGATAGTCTTTACATGCGATGCGAGAACCTTGTAGCAAGACAGCCTTCCTAGAATACTATACCCTAAAGAGAGAACCTTGTTCCTTTTGCCTTTGCAAAACTTGTATGATCCCCTCTCTCTGCAAATTCAAATCCTATTGTTTACTTAACTCTCAAAACCCCAAAGGAGATCTATTCTCCTACCCCTTAAAAACCCTAATACACCAATTAAATCCTTTCAGTTCATGCTCGTACAACGCCAAAGATTCACAGTTATTCTTTATTAATTTGACATTACTTGTCGAATTATCAGACCCATGAGTTACATTTGTTGGTTCTGGTAAAAGGGTAAGCGCCATACATTTCATCCAAAGATACAATGGAGGACCAACGCCATTCGTTTTTTATACCCAGATCGGATTCAAAGGTTGGCTGCACTTCTCTTGGTTTCTTTTGAAAGCAATTTGTCCTTATTTATACATATTTCTATACTCTAAATATTGTGTGTGCGTCTGGGTTTTTTTTTTCCTTTAAATTTATTTTTTTATTTTAAGATTATGGGTGAGAAGCGTAGTGCTGGAGTGGGAGATAAAGATGATTCTGCTCGTGGGCGGGTCAAAATGCGAGATCTTGAATCCGTGTGTCGGTCCGAAGGTGAGGTTTTTTTTTTTATTGGTAATCTGAAGGCGAGGTATGATTAAAGCCTTATGAGTTTTATCGTTGCTGTTGGATGTTAAAGGAGAAACTGAGGTCTCGAATGGTTAGGATTGAGTATGGCGTGTAATTTTGATCGCGGTTGGTTCATTTTATCGTTGCTGTTGGATGTTAGAGGAGAAACTGAGGTTTTGAATGGTTCGGATTGAGTATGGCGTGTAATTTTGATCGCGGTTGGTTCATTGACAATTTCCTCTGGCTCCATTTTTGGCTAATGCTTTATCGTTTTCTTTTCTTCTGATTATGCATTAATACGTATGGTCATGGAGTCCTGATGAAGCACTCGTGCAACTAAGCATCGTGTGACTACAACGAAGTTGAAATAAAAAAACAAAAGAGAACAAATCGCAGATAATAATTTAGGCACCTCACAAGGCACACTTGATCTGGTTTTTGAACGCATTATGATTTGTCAATGCATGTACCCGTCAATTTTTCTCTCTCAAACTTTGTCGAAGCTTCTTCCCCCCCCCCCCCCCCCCCCCCCCCCCCCCCCCCCCCAAGTAAAAACCTCCTATTTGAAACTGGTTTAACTTCAATAGTTGTTAATGTCTACATTTATGCCACAGGAATCAATACCCATTATAAGAAATCATTGAAAAACAAGGAGTCCAGTGATCAATTTCAATTTGGTGAAGAAGAGATGTCCCAAGTTACTGAGGTTCCTGTAACTTTGGATTTGGATGCCTCTCAAGCGGAGAAAACTGGAAGGAACTCATTTCCATTAGCGGTTAATCTTGCTCCTAGATCACTGGATCTCAATACTGAAGTTTGTGTTGCTGAAGATTCGGCCTGTGGTGATGGTCAGAAATGTGCTGAGAATTCTAATCCACCGTCTTTGCACAGGAAACGTGAGAGAGTGTACGATGGTAAATGCCTAACCTCAAGGGGCATTGGGTTCGATCTTAATGCAGAAGATGTCTCTAGCTCAGTGAGTCCGGAGACATGTTATCCTTCCAAAATTCATGGCCAGTTGAAGTCGAGAGATGTTTCTGAGTGTGAGAGTTCTTTGGGACCGTTGGAAGAGAAAGATCCAAAGCGACGTTGGGAGGAGATGAAGCAAAATGGTTTTCTCTCATCTTCTTACGGAGGCATACCAATGCCAAAGCAACGTGTGAAGAAAAGTAAAAATGACATGATCAAGAGAAGGATGGAGCTTGCAAAGAGAGAACAAATTGACCGGTTTACTAAGATTGCTGCGCCAAGTGGGCTGCTCAACGAATTGAACCCTGGGATTATAAACCACGTGAGAAACAGAAAACAGGTCCACTCAATTATAGAGGCCCTCGTAAGGTCTGAGCAACTCGAAAATGGAAACGTTAGAAGCAAACAAACAGCTAATCAGAGAAGTGGCACTACAGAATCTGGCAACAGAATGGACCCAGAAAACATTAATGATTCAAGAATACATCCAGTCACTTTTTCTCATGAAGACGGACATTTAAATACTGTATCTGGGATCAAGCAGACAGGAGTATACACCATGCCAATGAATAAATATTCTCAGTCGATTGTAGAGGGTAAATGTGGACGTAATGAGCTAAGCATGGTAGAGAGGGTGTGTGGTAAAAGTCATATCCCGCACTTCACCCCTCTCAGTGAAGATACCACACTCGAGCTTAAAGTGTCATCTTCATCTCAGGCATCTGAGAATGCTAGCTCCTCATCTAACGAGGATTCGGCAAACTTTGCCAGCACTGTAAAAGGTTATCATACTATTTCTTTGATTCCTTTTGCTTCTTTGGTTGCTTCAAGTGTGTAATACCCTCTTTATTCCGTTTTCACATAATTTTATTGGAAAAGGTAGAACGGTCAGAAAAAAAAAAAAAACTTGTATGTTCTTGGGTGGTAGTTGCCTGATGGAGGTAAGAGAATTTACATTCTTAGCACATTGTAGATGAAGAAAATGATGATAGTTCCGGAAGTAGGACTGAAGACAAGGTGATACATTCATAAATAAGCATCATTTAAGATGGGTTTAATAGAACAACGAGAAAGAAAGAGAACCTGAGCTTATATGAATGATTTTCTTTCTTTTCAGCTGCTAGTGTTGCTTCCCAATGGTTGGAACTTCTTCATCAAGACATTCAAGGACGTCTTTTGGGTATGCTATTTCATTTACGTCATTTTGCGAGGTTGTTGGCCGTTTTCCTCACATTTATTTGGTAATGTATGTTGTTCTGTACATGCAGCATTGCGACGTAGTAGGAAGAGAGTTCGAGCTGTAATTAGTACAGAGTTGCCATTTTTGATATCAAAAGAATTTTCATCTAGTCAGGTGAATACTCCTTATGTAATAAAAAATTCCATTGATGAATTTTCGAATAGTGCAACTGCAGACATGCATCGAGCAAGATGGAACACGCTGTTTGATCAGATGGATAAAGCTCTTTCTGAAGAAGAGAAACAGCTTGTGAGTACATCAAAGAAATTTTTCTGTTGCACTTGCAGTTTAAAGATATTCTGACTGTATGTGAAATGATGAAAATCCTGGCCTTATTATGTGTGATCTAGACATGGTGCATATGCACTGCCAACAAACACGAGACACAAAACTTGACCGAAGTGATTCTTTTCCCCAATTAACGATAAGGAATACTTTAGCATATTTTTACCTATTGTGCCTTTCATCACGATTTATTTTGCACTTGAGTGCGTGTGCCCCGTTAAGCGAAAATTAAAAACTAGATTTCTGGCTTATCAAGTGCTTATAATTCATCTGGACTTCGCGATAGACTAGAGACTTGTCTCGTTTATTACTTTAAAATTTCTCTGTAGATGGTTCTATAAGGCTTGGAGTTATGGGATTTCACGATCATGAATTTCAGGAAAGTTGGTTGAACCAAGTAAAAGAAATGCAGCTGCATTGTGAACAGGGGCTGCAACATGTCAACTGGAATGCGGCATTTGGTCTAAAACAGTTGGGAACATCAGAAAATGACTCCAGGTAAAAACTTGTTGTAGTTGCTGCCGCCATCATCAACCTACTATAATCATGGATAAATCCTGGCGGTATATTTATACATCATATATTCTAGCTCTTGTGAACGGGTTGTCATATTATTTATAATTACAGTCAATGTGTGCAACTGCCGTGTGTTCTCTAAGAAAAGTAGCTGTTCTAATTCTGTTAGGTTACTTATTCTCATGAGCATTTTTGGGGACGAGGGAAAAGGAGAGAGAATCCAGTCTACGAAATATATTATCTGGGTTTGTAACACATTTCTGCTCTGAAGTTAGAAAGGTGACAAACATAATATTCCTACATCAGTTGGCAGAAACATGCACCTTTAGATGGATTTGTAAACTTCTCAGCAAATTTTGTTTTCTGCCATTGCATAAAGTATGAATTTGCATTTCAGAGAGTAAGAGCGGGGCAATTGATAAAAAATAGTTATTGTTTTTTCGCCTGGAGAAAGAGTAGATGGTGCTTTATTTCCCTGTGAAAGTCAAGATTATGAGATCCACTTATTATCAGTTTACCTTCACATTGTTTCCAGCAAATTTCACTTTGAACCCTATGGTTCCAGTGTCCAGTGGGATTTCAAATTTCTTTTTTCGCTGAAAACATGTTGAGTCACTAATTAAACCAAGCCTAATGAGTAAGAGTTCACCTTACGCTATGCCAGTTAAAATATGTTTCCAATTGGTGTTAAAAAGTGTAGTTATGGCTTTCTTGTCCTTCTGCAATTTTGGTTTTGCATAAGAGCTCCCTTCAAATATTATTACTCCAATTTGCCACCCTCTCTTCTAATCTGATTTCGTTAATTTGTCTGAGCTTTTGAAAGGCCCTCAGGTAAAAGCATTGTTGAAATTCTTTAGTCAATTGCATTTTTTCTTTTGCTTCCATGAACAAGATCTCTTTATTGTTATCTCTAGAAACATTCTAGACAGGGTTTCCACATATTTGTCATCAGGATGCTGTAAGCTTTCTCTCTACAGGTTGTTCGTGCCTTCGATTGTTGTCCATGGACAGCATATTGGCATAATAGTGATTTGTGCATCTAGAAAGGTATTAGTGCGTCAAGATGTAAATTATACTGTCAATGGATTAATTTACTGTATAGATGTGTGAGAATTACTAAAACTTTGTGCATGATCAACTCTTGCATTTTGACGTCCTTTTAGGTATAAGCTATGGTTTCATAAAGAAGAGCACATTTAGCAAAAATAGGGATTTTGATATAACAGGGGAAATTAGGTATGCATCCCACTTTTCAGGCATAGCTCACGTAGATCCCCCATACAATTGCTTGCTCGTATCCTTCTATTATATGATTTCTAAGAACAAGCATTGGAGGAGATATTGGCCCCAGAGATCCCATTATTAACATACTAAATTTAATGCCCTGAGATCACAACAGCTGTGAGTGATTTTTTGCCAAGCAAAAAGGAAAAACAAATAAATAAAACAGGTGGATCAGGTTCGTGTCTGGTTGTGAAGCTTTTTAGCCCCTCTGAGATTACAATTAGTCTTCTTGTCCTTGCAGATCAAGACAACTGGATAGCTCAGACAGGGAACTAGCTGTTATGGCTGCTGCAGCTTCCATTTACTCGACATCCAATTTCCTGTTGTCAGAGAATGTATCCTGTTTCTGATTTTAACTAGTCCCTTCTCCCCCATCTAATTATATTGAATGGCCTTGATAAACCTCCATGTGCATTTAAGTAGTGATTGGGGGCACTCAATGGAAGGTTCTGCTGAGTTGTTAACCTGTAACGTTATATAAGCGGACATACTTTTTCTATTTTTTTATTTTTTTTAAATCTTTTTGGACAGACTACTTAGTTGCTATACCTTATGAGGGTAGTGGCTGTATCTGATACTTGTTGAACTGTAATTGATGAATTAAAACAGTTGTGAGAATAATTTTTTCTCCCCGTTCTAGACATAGGACAGCCGTGAGTTGGTGAATCTCGGGTTTTTTATGCCCTTTCTCTTGGCAGTCTTTTTGTATTGTAAAATCCTCTTCATGATGGGTTGGTTTCTGTTACGAGGATTTCACTTGATCCTCGGCCCTTGCTAGCTTTTTATCGGTTTGTTTGGTGGCAAACGTTTTAATTCATCATTGCAGAATGTTCCTCGAAAAATATGCTGGAAAACAAAAATTCGATACTTCGACTCTAGGCCTAGGTGGCAAACAACCGTCTTATCAAAGCTCAAGGTACTTTTTCACTCGCATAACCTAACTGCATGGACGAGTCAAATTTTTCTCTCTTTTTTCATTAAAAACTTAAGTTGATGATGGCATTCGGTTTGTTTACATGTAGGCTCCATGTGCATCAAATTTGAGCTCCTCAAAGTTGCTGTCTCCAAAATAATAACTTGCGAGAGGAAATCCTTGGCAAATCGAATAGACCACATTAAAATCTGTAGGAGAACACTATCGGCAACAAACAGTCTTGCAAACAATCAGCTGGAAGGAGAGATTCCTTTGATGCATGGTTCCTAGTTGAATTTGTATGTCCTTTTCATGGCCACCAATGCAAATGATCCAACAGGTGACTTGCCAATTTTAAATTCTCTGAAGCGGAAAGTTATTTAGGGGGAAGTGCCCCCCCGGATTCTTTTGGCCAGCTGACTAAAACTAGACCTTTTAGGATTGTGTTCACATAGGTCGTCCCTGGTCAGGTACGGTCCCTCCGTCCAAAGTCTTCAATCTCTCCTTTTATTGAAGTCCTAGGACCCGACTAGAAACTCTACCCCGGGTAAAAACTCGTGTTTGGTGAAAGCAAATCTTATTTAGGGATCGCAAACTGATCAAAACAATGTTTAGGGGAGAGAGAGAGAGAGGGTGTATGCGAGCACGCAGACCATATTAGAACAAATAAAAAATCGATTCCACAACATTCATTTTCCTTTCGAAGACAGGCTTTGCAGCTTTACTTAAATACAGAGACAACAGTCGAAGATGACTGCTGGATACTATAAAAAGATTCCATAAGTTATAACATTCATTTTCCTTTCAAAGACGGGCTTTACTTAAATATAGAGACAGCTGTTCGCAAGAGTAAGCGAAGATGACTATTACATATTGTGTTCCCACCTCAACTCTCATTCGGGTTTTCTCCAACCAGCAATGACAAGGCACCTTAACTTTCAAGGCCAAAATATCACGAGTCGCTTGTGAACAAACAAGAACCCACTTCCAGGATAGAGTGAAATTATTTCAAGGTCGCATATTAGTAACCATGTTTTACGGTCCAACTTTGGCTATTTGGCATGCTGAAGTTCTAGAGCCAGTTTGGTGCCATCTTGCTTGGCATTGACTTTGAGGATGCGTCATCTGAAACCTTGGCAAGTGAACGATACTGCAATTTTACACTCTCTGCATTGTCCAATGTCTTCACAACATACCTATGGATGAGTTTTGCGTCAGCAATAAAAAGGAAACTTAGTCTTTGTATTTTTGATCCCGACAAAGAAGTTCAACACAAGCAGTCTTCTAGTAAGTACACTTTGTCCCGCTCTTGTTTCTATCTTAGAATATATCAATCAAATGACATTAATGATGCATCTTTGCCTGTGTTCACTAAAGCCTTTATGCTCAAAGCTACTGAATGTTCCGAGCATTCATTGACAGGTAAAGAGAAGGATATCCAATGTAATGAAAGATATCGTAACCACCCCCTCCCCCTCCATTTCAAATCCTTGGCATTAAGATTCATACAAATGTTGCACCAACATATATATTTTAACTAATATTTCAAGCCCTAAAATACACAACAAAGGGAAGTGAAAGAGAAGTAGAAAAATGCCTAACCATCCATTCAAGCATTGTGTTGTTACAATAGCCTCACGTCCAACAAACCGCAGCGGTGTCCTCTTGTTCCCCTGATCCATCTTCCCTCCAATTATTAGTTTCACAAAATTACTGAACAAGAATTACAGAAAAGCTTCATCCTTATCTTTTCATGAGAAATCACCTTTATGATGACCCTGTCTGTAACTGCAAATGGAAACTGAACACCTCTACCCCTTGGAGTATCCATGAGAGTTGAATCACCATAACCACCCTTGTCCTACAATAAATAAAGAAATAACACAGGCTTGAAAGGAAATTTCAAATTGTAAGTGGCCAGGCTGTACAAACACACTCTCTCTCTCAAATTCACACATGCACTATCACTATGTCTTCAAGAAGCATGGGATGTTACAAAGCTTGAGGCTTAAAAAGACTAACCTGGTCAAACCTTTCTCTTCTTCTTTTCGATGAGCGATAAAACTGCAATTCTTCTTCCCGAAGGAATGCCTGCACAGCAGCTCGCAGAGCTGAACATGTAAAGCCAATGGAAACAAATGAATAAAATAATCAGAAAAGGAAAGATATTAGCACTCAAGACTTGACTTAAAAAATATTGTTCTTTTTATATCCTTGGTTTGAGCTGTAACTGTTACTGCTCCAAATCTCCATTTTTGGACCCTACGAACAGTAAGCCTGTCAATATCAATTCATAAGGAAATAGTGACGTCCTGAGTTTGGAATCCTTTTTTCCTTCCTTTTCAGTTCATCATACATCATCTTCGGTCATATTTCATATTACAGTGTAAATTCCAGAAACATCAAGCACCTCTCCTCTGGAGGTTCTAGCAGCAAGTCCAGACATCTAAAGTAACATCTACAACAAAATTTTCACGTTGTACCACGACAAAGATAGTTGTTCTTGTTGGGCAGATAAAGGTGTCCAGCATGATAGATAGCCTTGGAAGCATGAGACAGATGTTGCCCTTGCAATTAAGTCAGACATGCATAATTAAGTCCCAACAGCACGAGAAATGCTCTGTTTGAGGGTTTGTAACAATGCTTCAAGTTGACGCAAAAGAAAAATGGCTACAGATCAATAAAAAATTTTAAGGAATAGATTGTGTAATCTTCTATGACGGAATTTATACTCACAAAGATTTGGAGCTATTGAGTCTCCTGAAATTGACTGAGAACAAGTGGAGCAAGCCTTCTGAAGATACATCATAAGAAATAATCAAAATACTATTTGATAACCATAACTAGAAGAAATGGCTATTAATACTTACGAAAAAAAAAATCCAAATCAAGGAACTGGTTGACCATTTTTTTTTTTTTTTGATAAGTAAGAAGACAATTTTATTAATATGAATGAAATAGGTGAAGCCCATGTACACGGGACAAATGCAAAAGAAAACACCTAAACACATTCTAGAAAACAGATAATGACAACAAAAAGTCGATTAAGCACTAAAGCATAAAACCATTGCAGTAAAGAGTACACAACAAAATTCTAGATTTCCACAAAGTTGCACTCCTTATCATTAAAACACCTCTCGATCCTTTCCAACCAAATGCACCACTTAAGACACAAAGGAACCATCTTCCACACTGGAACCACTTGAGAGCTACCATATAACCTGTTCCAACACGCAAGAAGATCCACCACTCTCAAAGGCATCACCCAAGCCAACCCAACTCTGCTAAAAACTCCATCCCACGAGGCCTTAGCGACCTCACAATGCAACAATAAGTGATCCACTGATTCCCCATGCTTCTTGCACATGAAACACCATTCCATAACAATAAGACCACGTTTCCTCAAATTATCCATTGTCAAAAGGCTCCCAAGTGAGGCTGCCTAAAAAAAAATGCAACTTTGGAAGGCACGTGAGTCTTCCAAATGCGCTTCCAAGGAAAAGAGGGGCTATGCTGAACAGTCAACACCTTGTAATATGAATGAACCATGAACTTTTTACTTCCCATAGGCTTCCACAACATCTTATCTCTCTCATAACCCCTTATTCCCTGGGAATATAAGAAGCTGAAAAAATCTGAAACATCATCAAGTTCCTCACACCATAATCCCCCCTAACCTCCTTAGAGCACCAAACCCCCCAGTCACACCCATATTTTTGATCAATCACCTCCCTCCATAACGACTCCCCTTCCAATTGATATCTCAACAACCATTTCCCCAACAAAGCCTTATTGAACAATTGCAAATTACGAACCCCAAAATTAATTAACCACAAAAATAAAGTATGAAACAGCAAACCAAAAAGGATGTTTGAACATCACATATACCGAAGATGAAGCAATTTTTTTTTTTTCTTTTTTGACGTGGAATCTCACCAAGGTAGACTCACCCCTGGGGAATAAACCCCAAATATTTTTTTTTTGATAAGTTAAAGAGATTTTATTGATCTAGGCAAAGCCCGAGTACACAGGGAGTATACAAGAAAGAGCCTAATTACAAACTACGCACTACAGAAAGTAGCATAAAAGTTATTAAAACTCGTTCCATTCAATACAAATTATACAATAGAAGAATCCCAAAGCAACAATGTAAGAAACAAAAAGGCCCTAAAACCATCTGGAGAACCCCAAATATACGGTCCCACCAACCAGTACCATGTACCAAATAACCCTAGGAAACTCCTAGCGCAGATTGAACCACAGATATCCGAGCTTACAGCTCATCCCAAGTCCGCCCTTTGACCACTAGCATGTACCTTGACGGGTCGAATCTGAAGATATTTATTGCTTATACAGAAACACCATAAGAAAAAGTACCCAGGAAACATGGCTCGAAGTGGTCAAGATGCAAAGCGGATAAATGATTGGATAATAAAATAAGCCAACCTTGCACAGTATCATAGTATGCTCTGAGGAAGTAATATGCATTTTCTCACGTGTAGATCTCTCATCTCAATGATTTTGCAAGCAAATAAATGATTAATGAAACACTACTATGATGTGCAGTCACACTCCAATGAATTTCAGAGCCAAAACTACCATTCAGGTGAATTTTAATTAATGCCAGAAATTATGTAAACTTTCAATAATGTTATACAAATGATAATTCGGAATTCCAAAAGCAATTTTCTAAGAACTCACCGTTCTGGTAACATGCTGCATTCCACCACCACCAAAGGAATGTCCACAAGGTAATATCATTGCATCCTCCATGAGAGCTCCTCTGATTGTCAAAAAGTTTGAAGTATCAGTTACAATTACAATCCTTTACAGGTCACTTCAAAACTGGGCAAAAGATATGTTGACGAAAAAAGAAAAAGAAAAACACATGCATACTCTCACACACAGGGACATAGCTGAATTCAAATGTGCATAGAATTTAGCCATGTGCCTACCATTACACTTTTAAGCATATAATGACAATAATTTAATCCCTGGGAATAGTTTTGAATGCCCAAATGAACATGCCTCAATAGATGATTGATACACCGGTGTTCAACACGAGCTACCACCAAAACAATCTCTTGTTTAAAATCATACATAATGGCATTTCCTACGGATGAACGCAAAATAACATTTACAAAGATTTTTCCATATGAAGACAATTTAGCTTGACAGTCGAGTCACAAAGAAAGCCAACATCTCTAGGCGTGAGCCACATTAAACTGATGGTTAAGCAGTACCTTAAGTCAAGAATCATGAATGCCATTGCATAAACACTAATCGAATATCAGCTAAAACTGACATTCCAGAAAATAGCCTATAAGATAAAATATAGAGAAGCACCAAAAAGCAGCACATTATCGCTCAAACAAACAAGCTTACGTTATGGGATCGGAGAGGATTTCCCTTAGAGACTCTTTGGACTCGGTTGAAATGAAAACATCCTTTCTCCCACTAAACCCGCCACTGTTGTCCACAACTACAACTGTGTCCTTGTGCCCAGAAGCAGAAGCAGTAACAGCAGTAGACCCCTCCGTAGCCTGCAAATACTGAGAGTAATACAACTCCCCATGATCAGGTTCCGCAATCGTTACCGCATCCTGGTAACCCCCGAGCCTGAGGCTTCCCAGCTGATGGTGATGATCCTCGCTCGTCGCGTCATTAGCCGACTGACTCACGCTCCCGTCCTTCAACAACACCTCTCTACTACTAGTCGACCCCACTGGAAACCCAAATTACAGTCTGAAAAGAAAACCGAAAAAAAAAGGAAAAAAAAAAAAGTTCCAAATTTGGAAAGAAAAAGATTGAATTTCCGAGAAATATTACCCAAAGTGGAATGGTGGTACTTGGCTTTCCCATTTTCCATCTTGTCCGTTCCACCATGCACACTGCCACGGCCATTGGAGGTATTCGCATGGATATTTCTATCGATCTTGTTGCCAGTGCTGATGTTGTTAGTGCCGCTTTCTTCATGACCACCGACAAGTCTGTCAACTTCAACATTGCCATCTTCTTCGTCTTCGTCGTCGGATTCGTCGGGGCTGGGCGTGGTGGCGGTGCCATTGGCATTCCAGTCGCTGCGGCGGAAGTGGGCACCTTGGTGAGGCGAAAAGAAAAGCTTGTCGTCGACGAAGCCGGTGAGGTTTTGTGTCTTGAGGTCCGGGTGATCGGGGAGGCGGCGCTGGGTGGCGGAGCAATTGAAGCGCAGGGGCAAAGCTTCGTCTTGGAAGACCATGTGGTGAGGGTGGGAAGTGCCCATCCCTATATCTTCAGAGGACATTTGCGGTGAAATTGAAATGAAAAACCCGTTTGTTGTTTTGGGGAATTGGAAATGGAAATATGGGCATTTGCGAGGGTAAAGGGTCCTCCTCGGGGTTTTTACATTTTGCATCATGCGGGCGGGATTTGATCCCATCTTACATATTCCTTTGGATAACATACTGTTTCAGTTTGTTTGAAAAGCATGCCGATTTCAAAAAAAAAAAAAAACACATGCATGAGACCGACTTGTTTGTTTGGAGATTGATTGGAATCGGATGGCTCCGAACATAAATTTTATATGTTATTCGATTTTATTTTTGATCGAAGGTGGAGGGCTCTCGAGCCCCAGAAGGAAGGACTGGACTCAGTTTTAGTTGCAGAAAATCTAAAATGAAAGAAGGTTTTGTATGGGCTTCTGGGTGTTCAGTTTGTAAGTATGCTGCGGCCCAAAAAAAGCCCCAATCAACTAAAAAAGAGACATTGTTGCGGCCCGAAGCTTAACCCCAACCCAACTAAAAAGGGAACCTCCCGAGTTTCTCTTTATTTTCATTCCTTTGTTTGTTTTATTTATTTTTTATTATTATTATCATAGGACGGACAAGGGACATAAACAGGAACACGCATACGATCTAAAAAGAGAGAGAGAGAGAGAGAGAGAGAGAGAGAGAGAGAGAGAGAGAGGAAATTGATTGGAATGATTAGGGTAAGAAATTAATAGATAAGAATTCAGCATACATAGTATAATTAGATGAGTAGGTGAAGTTGAAGTGGTTTGCCCTTAATTTGCATTTCAACTCTTAACAAAAATCATATATTGCTCTCAGATCTCGAATCGCCAATGCGCTTAACAAAAGTCTAGAGGTATCATAACAGCAACCACCCAACACATAAACAATCTGCTACCAATGCTGTCTGCTGCATTCCCATCACTTTCCCTTTTGTCTCCCATACTGCTTTCTTTATGCCCCTTTTAAAAAAAAAAAGTACTTTTTCTCTCTATGATAATCTCAATGAACCCACACACCCTTCAATACCTTTTTTGCTTGCTTCCTATTTGTAAATTAGTTAAAATGTAAAGCACAGATTTTGCTTTCAGAGCTCGAGTCTTCAATGCCTCTCCTACTTCTAGACATTGTGATTGACAGAATAAGATTAGTATATTGGACGCAACGGATACCATAAATCAAGCACTTGACAAAAGAGTAGGTATTTCTTAGTGTCATTAATTTTCAAAGATGGAAGGATAAAGGGACATATATTCCATTCGTAAAAGAAAATTACGGATTTCAAGGAACCATGTGCTGGTTGATGATGGCAACGCCAATCTATTAGGTTCCATTGGGGCCAACACCATTTATGCGACTAATAGCTAACTGCCCTACGGACAACTCATTGCTTATGATAATCTTATGCACATGGCTACCATAATTTTTATTCTTCGATTCCACCCCCACATCACCTTGTCATAAAAGGGTGTTTTTAATGCAGATGATTTCTTTCGAGGTGCGCCACAAGCAGGACAAAATTTGATGAGACCATTGGTGTCAAAAACAAGCAGCTAAGCCCCCTATTGGACAATGAAATAAACAAAGAACGCACTTAAAAAGAAAGTTTGAGATTTAGAACAAGTGAGGACGTGGCTCACCAAATATATATAAAAGAGAGACGGAGACTGCTTCTATTCCGACAGCATCATGGCGTCTCATATATTCTTCTCCATGCCTTCAACATCGCTATTTGGGGCATTGGCTCTTTATTTGCCTTTCTCTTTTCCCATCGTGGTTATTCGGTACTTCATAGATTATTTGCTTCAAAGTGGGTGCCATGAATCTTCAAGTCCTCATAAGTCACTTTTTGACTTATTTTAACACATCACCATTTGCTATATAACATTGGAAATACTATAACTTAGGAAGTGTGTCGGCGATTCTTCATTTTGGACGTGGAAAGTCTTATTCGACCCTTATCGTGAAGCCCATTACCAGTGAAACTGCGCTCAGCACCATTCTCGATTTAATCCAACAAACCATAACCCGCAGCACAAGCGTTGTATTGTTCCAGACCCAAATGTTCAATTTCCTTGTAAAATTGTCACATCAGTCCGTACCACTCGCAGCCCCAACGATCGACATATCTGCCAACAATACATGGTTTGGCTACAACAAGACAGTGACAGTGAGTGCAACTGACGATATTATGAATTATGAGTTCCATTCTTTCTCCGCCTAATAAACTGAATTGAAAGACTAATGCCCTGCTGCTAAAATCAGTGCTCGTAACTAATCGACAGCATTCAAGATGACAGATTAATAAAGGGGCTACAACATTCATTAGAAAACCAAATCGGGGCCCGGTGAAAAGGAATCCGGTAACCTGGCTATTACATTGACGATAAACTACCAAACATTAACAGGAGACAAACATGAAATCCAAAAAAAAAGGTGAGGGGAGAAAGAAATCTTCACTACTCAAATATTTCTTCTCTGTTAAATTAACAAAACCGGATTCTTCTTCGCCAGATAACCCATTTTTAATCTCTTCTTCCAATCATCTCTCCCAAGATCAGCCAAACTCATTCCAACTCCTCTTGACCTTCTGAAGGGCATATGATCAACTCCAATATATTAACTACCTCGGCCATATCTGGCCGGTTTGATGGCACTTGCGATGTGCATATCAATGCTAGCTTCATTACAGGAATTGCCTCCTCAGCTGGGAAGTTACCCCGGAGCCTCTCATCAACACATTCCTCCACCCTGCCTTCTTCCAATGCTCCTCTGACCATGTCACAGAGCACCACAACATCATCTTCCATGTACTCCACAGGCCTCTTGCCAGTTACCACCTCTAGAACTAAAACTCCAAACCCATACACATCGCACTTTTCAGTTATCTTTACGGTTCTACAGGCAAATTCTGGTGCCATGTACCCTAGAGCACTCTGAATCTTGCTGCTCAAAACATAACGGTCAAGCATTGGCAACAATCTTGCCAGGCCAAAATCACCGACTTTAGGTTCACCTGTGCTGTCAATAAGGACATTGCTTGATTTTATGTTGTAATGAATTATGTTTAGTTGGTGCAAGTAAGCCAAGCTTTTCGCGGTCCCAAGTATAATGTTGAACCTCTCGTTCCATGAGAGGAAGTTTCCACCTACTCCTTCATGGAGATGTTTATATAAATTACCACCAGAGATGAATTCATATATGAGGAGCTGCAATGATGGAGTCCAGTAATAACCTTCAAGTGCAACAAGATTAGGGTGCCGCACTTTCCCCAGTTTCTTAACCTCTCGTTCAAAGTCGTCTTGAGACTTGACAAGACTTGAGACAGTGAGCTTCTTGATTGCAACTGCATGCCCATCTCGAATAACAGTCCGGTAGACTGCTCCAAACCCACCACGACCAAGCTCACAGTCCTTGTTGAGCAAAGCATGTGCGCCAGTGCTGAAGTCCGGGTCACCAGAAAACATGACAAGCTTGCCAGAATTGGCATCTGTAGTGGGAGAATGGCTGAAATCATCACCAGCAGATAATGCGAGGGCTGCTGCAGATCTAGATGTGGATGACCTAACATGAAGATTAAGTACAGTGATTGAAATAACACCAATGATGATGACTGCAGCAGCTCCAATGGCTATGAGTGCAGAAACACTGAGGATAATTCTTTTGTGACGAAGATTTGGAGGCAATGAACCAGAAGCAGAATCAGAAGAAGAGTTAGGATTGAGAACAATGGGTTTTGGAAGGAATGTAGGGCAAGACTTATTCGCCACAGATCCACAAAGAGATGGATTTCCAGTGACAGAGAAAGGGGAAATGGTGTTGAAAAAGCCACCAGCAGGTAGTTCACCTTGGAGATTATTGTGAGAAATATTGAAGGATAGAAGGTGAGGAAGATTGGCCAACTGCCTGGGCAGGCCTCCAGAAAGGTTGTTAAAAGACAAGTCCACGTTTCTCAGGTTGGTAAGTTGGGCTATCGCTGCAGGTATAAGGCCACTGAGTCTGTTATGAGATACAATGCTGCACGATTCAACCAAAATGGAAAAACATAAACAAAATTAGAAACAGAATGATATAAAAAATCATTACGAAATAAGCATTATCTATATCAGCCCACGGACATTTTTTTTGGATTTAAAGGCGGAGGCCCATCCAAATAGAGGATTGCCTTAAAAATTTTGGCGTATGCCACCATCTGTGGAACTCCCCCAAAAAAAAAGAAAAAAAAAACACTCTCACAATCTTCGCTCTAATGTATCAGAAAACAGCATCAAAATCTGACTACGTACCATAGGGGTTCTAAGTGTATCACAAATACTCTTAAAACAATAGAATAACTGAACAGGAGTGGGAGGACACCATTGAAGGTTTAAAAGCAGAACAGAAAGCTAGTTCAGCTATCACTGAGGACACCATTTTCCACTGCAAAAGGGTTACTGAATCTAAAGTATGGCACTTGCAATTACAACTTCTTTCTAAGAATAATCGGATATATAGCTAAACTCTTATACAAGCAGAGTCCATGTCATAACCACACCCGCTAAAAGAACAAGGAGAAATCATACATGAAACACAGAAAACAGCAAAGACAACTTACAAGGTTGTAAGAGAAGAACAGTTCTCGATTGAAGCTGGAATTTTCCCCGATATAAAGTTCTTGTCCAGTCTTAGTTCATACAAAGAAACAACTCCTCCAATTTCCAGAGGGATGCTTCCATTCAGCCGATTATTGCTCAAATCGAGAACATCCAGGGTCTTCAACTCCCCAATCGTCGCTGGAATAGGACCAACAAGAAAGTTCTTAGATAGGTTCAGGAACTGCAAGCGGCTCAAAACGCCTAATGAAGATGCTATTCCCCCAGAAAAAGCATTTTGGGATAAATCCAAGATTTCAAGCCGTCCAGGTGAGCTCCCCAACGACGAAGATAAATGACTACTCACGCTCCCACCTAATTCATTCTTTGAAAGCGAAACTTCTTGTAACTCCGATTTGAAAATCCACGTGGGAAGATCACCCGTCAACGAATTACGGCTGAGATCTAACGCCACAAGGTTTGCACAATCAGCCATTGACCCTGGCAAGCTTCCGGTAAATCGATTAGCCGACAAGTTCAAGGCTTTCAATGACTGGAGGTTTCCTATTGAACTTGGAAGTTGGCCAGAAAATCCATTGGCCGAAAGGTCCAAAATTTCAAGGCTTTTCATTTCACCAATACTGTCCGGAACCTCACCAGCAAATGAGTTCTTGCACAGATTAAGATAGTTACACAAAGAAAGCTTCCGCAATGTATCTGGAAGACTCCCAGAAAACAAATTTTCGCTAAGATCAATGGACCTCAGCAGCAAACAACTTCCAATGCCATTTGGGACCATCCCAGAAAACCGATTCTTGCTCAGGTTAATGGCTCTCAAGTTATTCAAGCCTTGGATCACCTCTGGGAGCTCACCCACAAGAGAATTATCCGACAAATCGAGGGATCGAAGCCCATTTAAAGACCAAATCCCAAACGGTAACGAGCCCGAAAACTGATTAGACGACAAATTAACCGACGCAAGAGTGGAACATGAGCTCAAACTATCCGATATCTTCCCTGAAAACTTGTTCTTGGCCAAAGATATTACTCTAAGAGACCCACATTGCCGAAAGAATTCCTCTGGTATAGCTCCTGAGAGACTGTTGTCACTTAAATCGAGCACTCGAAGGTTGTCAACCCGTGCAATACTGGAGCTTATGCTTCCGGTTAGATTGTTCCTCGCCAACGATAGCTTGCGGAGAAACTGCAGCTGGAGCAGACCTCTGCCCATCCGACCCGAAAGAGAGAAGCCATCGAGGTTGAGCTCGGAGACCCTGTTGGATCTGGGGTTGCATTTGATGCCAACCCAGTTACAAGGGCTATCGTCATCTTCGTTCCAAGATACAAGCTTTCCCTTTGGGTCTAGGATATCGGCCTTGAACACAATCAGCCCCAGCACATCGTCGTTCAGAGACGGATTCAGGGATCTCACGCGAACTGGGCCGATAGTCACCAGCACCAACACAAACATTCCGATTAGCTGGCTTTTCATTTTCAATAAAGCTCGCATTGTGCCCGCTACTTCAGCATACTCGGAGACCCAAGAAAGTCATGTGAAACTGGTGCCGACCCCGCAGAACACTGACGCGGAAGAGCCAGAAATCGTTGACAGCGAGCTTTCAAACCCTCATATATACTCAGAACAAACAGAAAAAGAATAAGACAGAAAGATCAACACTTTCCAACGGCTAGATTTAGCGCTCAGGAAAAATAAGAAGGATCAAGAATAAACTAAGAGATACCAGAAACCAGTGGCATTGGCAAAATGGGAAATACCTATGACGCAAAAGTAACCAAAAAAATGCTAGATAGCTGAGAAGGTAAAGAGTGCAAAACCCTAGAAATTTGTTCTCAAAGCAATAATTCTTGAGCTTTAAAAAAACAGAGATTTAATCAAACAGAGACGCCGGGAGGTTTCAATATGAGAAAAGTTAGGCCGTAGAATGGAGAGGTTGGGCGAAAACTCGGACAGGGAATTGAGTAAAATGGAGTGAAGATTCTATGGTTAATTCGTCGGGAAATGGTGTATCGACGAACACTTACCTGGGGGCGAACAGGTACCTGGGTGTCGACTGTTCAAGGGGAAGGGAGAGCCGGAGAAAGGTCTTCTTTTTGGAGGGGGGTGGGGGGTGGAGGGAGTTGGTCTTTCGTGCAGCGCATTTAGTGCGAGCAGGGAGAGGAGAGAGAATTAATAGTTGGTCTTCGATTAAAGGCGAAAGTGCAGCGAGGGAGCCTGGAGGTAGCTGAGTGGCTCTCCCTCTCTGTTAAATTGTTTTTTTTTTTTTGAATGAAGCTGAGCCCGAGTGGCTGTTTATGATACAGTAAAGTAACGTATTTTTCTCTCGAATCATTTATATTTGTTCGTCTAAATAAAAAAATCATTAGTATAATTAACAGGGTTAGGGCATATAGCAACTTTAAGATACAAGCTTTCATCTCTTTTTTTATTATATATTAATTTAATAATATTCATTAGTTATTAAATTGATTTTTTAAATAAAGAAAATAAAAAATTAATTTAAAATATCACTTTAAAATAATACAACCCGATAATGAAACTCGTGGCATGTAATAGGGCTGTACAGAAACCGATGAAACAGGCTGCCACCGACGTGAACTAATCGGCAACAATAGGAACCGGTTGGAACCAATGGAGAATTGGTCAGGATGCAGTGGAAAATGGAAAAAATTGAAGTTTAGTGATTCGGTCTCGATTTAAAACTAGATCGGACCGCTGAATCGACCGTTGTTATAAACTTTTTTTTTTAATGTACCTACTCCAAAACGGTATTGTTTTATTTATATATTATACAACATATAATTGAGACGATGTCGTTCGGTATTAAATCGAACAATGTCGTTGCGATATGGGATCATCTTTTACCTTCAATTGCAATAAATTTCTCTCTCCTATGCAACTCTCTCTATCTAATCTCTCAGGCTTAGATCGCCTCTAGGAGAGCCGACATAGAAGCATTGGAGTCGAGACGGCCAGTTTTCCTCTTTCCCATTTACCGATTACCGTCAGTGGTTCATCCTTTTTACACGACGTCAGTCGGCATCAGTTTTGTCAAAAACTCGTGTCAAATATGCCGGTTTTCACCCCTAGCATGTAATGAAGTTATTAAGTCATGGCATGTAGTTGTTACTGGTGAAAGCTCTTTTTAAAAAATTATATATATAAAAAATTAAATTATGACTCTTTTTAGAATTAATTTATAACTTATAACATTGATTTTATAAAAATAGTATAATTGCTTTTTAGAAGTAATTCTTTAATTTAGGCGGATGGCATGGTCTAGCTATTGCTGGTGCCCTGCTTTTTGGTAATCCACGTGACGGTGTAGCGAACTTTGATATCGCCCCTCGTTATCGCTGGAAATTGCGATTTTGACATTTAGCAATATTTTTTATTTTTTGTTGTTGTGCGTTGCTTTGCTACAGTAAGAAAGATATAAAGAAGGAAAATGCTTCATCGAGATTTGTTCCGATAGTATTTTTTAAATAAAAATTCTATTTACAATCTCGATTTAGTGATTGCATGTGCATATTTTTTATTAAAAAAAAAATATTATTTTAAGAAAGATATTTTAATAATTTTAAAAATTTTTAAAAATAAAATTACCTATACTTATATTACAATTTCTAAATAAAGACCATATATAACATTGCTTTTTTGAAATGTTTAATGAATGTAGATATAAAAGAGACCGAGGCAGGGCAACAAATAGAAATGTTTTGAAAAAAATATCCCACGCGAATTTAAAGTAAGTAGCTCGATGAAGTTGTAATAAATCAATGGCTAATTCAAAAGGAAAAAATCTAGTTGTAAGCACAATTACGTATTAATATGTACACCAATCGAATGTGATTGGTCAAAAAATTGATTTGATTGAAAACAGTACTAATTTAAATTTTAAATATGAAAGAATCAGTATTGATACTCAGATTAATACGCGACTTTACTTGTATGTAGCAAAACTCATTCAAAAGAAAAATGGTTGCTTGTTAAATAAGAAAATTATGAAAAAATGGGAATTAGCAAGCACTAAGCAGAGTGAAGGTAGTTGGGATGGATGGATATATATAGCGAAATTTTAGTTATAAGTATAATCGTATATTAATATGTGCATTAATTTATTATGATTAGTCAAAAAATAAATTTTATTAAAAATAATATTAATTTAAATTTTAAATATAAAATAATCATTATTGATATATAAATTTACGCAAATTAATAGGCGATTTACTTATATATAACCTTACTTATATATATTAGCGTTGATAAAGGAAGAGATCTTAAAAGCAAAAGTAATAAAAGATGGAAAGTAGGTGGGCAGGCTGCAGTTAGGGTAGGTAAGTGTAATAAAAATAAAGGTAAAGAGGGCTCAGGGGATGGATGGATGGATGATGCCATATATGATCGACGGTGCAGAATGCCAGATTTTCTTAAATTCCTTTGGAGGATCTGAATTCTTGCCCATTCACTCATTGCTTTCTTTATTACATGCATGCTGCTTTTATATAATTAGACCCTTTTACATTCTCCAACCTGAGCGGGCTATCTGTAATTAATGAATTTGGCTCACTTTCTTCATCCATTTTTTGTTCGTTACATTAATTTTTTTAATATATAATTAATTATTTTAATAAAGTATAAAAATATATATAAAAATAATTGTACATAAAATTTTTAATTTTGATATAGATATGAATAATACTACCTACATATATATATGAATATACACACCCACCACACAGCAGGAGCTGTGGAATGTGATAATATAGAGTCCAGCTTCTATTTCTCAAAAACACTACCTTCAAATTCATGCCTGTTAAACAGTGTTACTGGGCAGCCGTACGTATGCATATAACAACGTGTTCCTATTTTCTTGTTTCATAATGAATCATGTTTTGTTAAAAGTTAAATTTTCCACCACGAGTGCGTGCAATGACTACCCTTTCATAGTTCATATATATATATATATATATATATAGAACGACTAAGACAATGAATATTATTGATTATAAGCCAAATGGTTTGGTTTTCTGACAAACTATAAGAATTTGGCAAATCCAGCATCTTTATAGATACCCAGTTAATAATATTATGGCTGCGCGCAGCTTATGCATGAGGGACTGGTCGGAGCCCTTAAAGTTTAGGGCACCGATATTTTTTTTTGTCTTAATGCATGGTTCTACATGGTTTGACATTTTATGGCAAATTTGGAACTTACTGCACAACTAGAGGAATCATTAATTACAGGAATTTGGACGTAGAATCAAGTTTGTATTAGAGCTAGCAGCTGCCACCTGAAGGCAACTCACCTCACGCTAGCTAATTAATACAAATATTTAAGTTTAGTTTAGGTCAACTCAACTCTAGGACTTTTATATTAAACTTAAACGGGTTGTAAATCAATCAAACTCGAATTTTACGGCCAACAAACAGTGGCAAGTTAAGGCTAACAGAAAAGTACCGAAACTGCCCGACTGGAAGTCAAATAAGCACTGTACCTAATGGAAAAGGTATAGGTAGGGGCATATGTTGGTTAAACAGTTGCGAATTCCAAAGAAAGAAAGAAAGAAAGAGAAAGGGAATCCCTGACAGACAGGTGCGACTATTGGCTCCCAAATTCTAATATTCACTCATTTAAAAATAAAAGATTAAAAAAAAAAAGTAAATAAATAAAAAACAATTGTTTGCTTTACTTTTGTTCTCTGCTCCCGAAGGTAGAATAAATACAGACAGACAATAAAACGACGCGGCCTACCAGGCGTGCTTTGTTTTTAGCTGTGTTGCGCCCGAGATTGAGCATTTGCACAGTTTCGCCCAAATTCTCTTCTTTACAGTGGGGACTGACGGGGACGGATAGATCATGGTTCCTTAATAAATAATAAATATTTTTCGAAATAATTACATGTATTTCCGTAAGAGTAATCCTACATATATTTTTTAAAAAGAAATTACAATGTACATATAGATAATTTTATATTTAAAATTATTAAAATATTTTTTCTAAAATGATATATATATTTTTTAATAAAAGGCTTTCACATTAAAATCCTCAAATAGAGACCACAAATAGAATTTCGATTTCCGTAATCACATCTCTAGTTAATGGATATTGGACTTGGCTTGCTCAGGGAAGCCCCAACGTCAAATGGGGACTGCTACACACGGGTAATGATCAATGGCCTATACGCAAATTTATGATGTTTTTATTTTGGACTTGAATTGGTGGTCTTATTTCAAACACACGGCGTTCGAATATGAGTTTTGAAGTTTCTATCTTAAATTAAAGTTCGTGAACTGGGTCATTTGGGTTTCAGTGGACCATTTAGTAATTCTTAATCTTAAGTGCTTTTGTTGGTCTTATTCAAATGAAGATTACTTATATCCTGTGGTAATCTGTAAGGAGTTTTGATTAAGAAACCTTCTTTACCTGATCTCAAAACTTTCATTTTCCTACTTTTGTATCCCTTTTCCATGTGTTTTCACTGGATTTTTCATCTACTGTTTATTGATGAAAAGTTATCGAACTTGTGCGTGTTATCTGGAAATATATTTCCATGCATGATTATACCTTTTCAATTATAATATTTAATCTAACACCCCGGCCTAGCTAGCTAATATTATAAGGAATATATATTTTATGGGTAATTTTATTGGGCATAGATTAAGTTTAATAGGTCATTTTGGATAAGTTTAATTAGACCCATAGGCCCAAAAGTGTATTATGAGGCTTTTTAAGGTTTAGTAGATGATTTTAGGATAATATTAATATGCCAATATTTTTAGAAGCCTAATTAAAGTTTTATTGGATAAATTTAAATACTACACAGGTCTAAGAGTTTATTTGGATCATTAAAGGTGGCCTAACCCATTTGTTAAGCCCATACAATGCCTAAGAAAAAATCTTAAGACCATGAGCATTCCATGTCAACCTTCTTCCTCCGCTGGCCCTAGGCCTCATTCCCCTTACCCTGACTTGTGGGCTGATTATGCTTTAGTTGTTGGGCCTCCGTGGCCCAAGCTTCTTTGAAAATCTGTCAAAAAATTATAACACATTTTTATTGGATTAGGTCATCAGATCAGGTGACACACCAATAAACCAGCTGGCTCCACAAATTCAACACAATTAGCCATTGATTGTATGGAAAAACTAAGAATGTAATGAAAACAAATTAAGGAAAAGATCCAGTGCTATTAATTTCCACAAAAAAATATTCATGACCAAGCTGTTTGATATCTTCAAATATAATCAACTTCATAAAAATGCATGGTCAATTCTAACATTGATCTGTTTATATTTTTTATATATAAAGATCACGCTCTATAGAAATTCTTGGTTATAAGACATGCAACACAAAGTTGGCAAAATTGGTATCTCTAGTAAAAACAGATCATAGATCATACAACTAGTCCTTCAAATTAAGTGCAAGACGTACGGCTTACGTGCCCCGGGCATGGGATCCTTTGAATCGTGACCATAGCGGGTATGTAATCTTTCTTGTCCAAATGCCTGGTCATGACCCATGGCGTAGGGTAAAGGGTCGATTAACCAGTTTGTTGTGGTAATATACATGGAAATAATCTGACTTATAATCGTTCTCTTTTGTTCTTTTTTTTTTAAATAAACTTATAATCCTTCAATGGAACGTACGTGTGTACAAGTTGTCATCATCTAATAATTAATTAATTATGGGCATGGCTTCAACCTCAGAAAATTCTTCCAGGATTGAGCTGCTAGCTAGGAAAGTAATTTGGATTCAATGGGTGCGAGGTCTTCCATTGGACTCGAGGGTAAAAGTTTGAAAACCTGTGCTGACCATGACTAGGTCATCGATCTTTTCCAAATTTTCCTTTCTACGCCGTGTAGAAGGGCCACCAAAAGGCTACATCAAGTACTCCATCCATGCTTTTAATTAATTAAATTTCCAAAGACCATATTATATGTATGTATATATATGTGCTTCTGTGTGTCCAAATATTCTAATTAGAGGCAATATTTAGCTAAACAAATTTTTCTACAAATCGAGAAATGTCCATGGAGGAGATAGAATCTCTAATCCTTCTTGGGTGTAAGCTAGCTAGAGAACTTGAATCAAACCTACCAAACTTGGCCGACCAGCCCAACCTGCTCTCAAAGTCCTGTGATGAGGTCATAAAGGTTTTCCGAACCGCAAAGGAGCGCCTGTACAAGGCTCAAGGCAGTACTAGTACTTCTGCACATCCCGGGCACATGATGTTATTCCATGAGCCACAGGAATCACTAGTACATGAGCAGCCTCGGATCGAATTAGCAAGTTTGCAGCAATGGCTAAGGTCTAGTTGCACCCAACCAATGGACATTATTCAGATGCAACTTCAAGCTGATCATCAAAGGATCAGCCCCAGCGTCGATATGCACGACTCCAGTTCCAAAGTCATTAATGTTGCTGGCTTGGGTACTGGAGGATCAGATCGGGTCGAAGGCTCTGCACCATCTAGGAGCATAGGAGGGGAGCTTCACCCCCTTCACGCTTCAGATTCGGGCATCGCTTCATCCTCGCAAAGACAGCGGAGGAGGTACTGAGAAATTTAAACTCGGTAAAGTTTACGTATTTGACGAATTAATTTATTTCACTCATATACAATATTGAAACCTAGCTAGCTAGGTCAGTAATGTTACATTTCGTTTTGAACTTAATTTTTGGGTGACATGACTTGTCTAATTCTCTCGGAATCATCATTCTCCCAGCTAGCCCGGCCTGAACCGCCGGATCATGTCCACGCACTGTAAATTATATTTTGTTCTCTTCCATTGAAGCTATATATATGTAGAGTTATATTGGTTCGTTAATAACCAGGAAGGATGATGGGGAGAGACGGACGGTGATCAAGGTGGCAGCACCTCGGGTTGGAAATACCGAGATTCCACCTGAGGATGTCTTCACTTGGAGAAAATACGGCCAGAAAGAGATACTTGGCTCAAGATTCCCAAGGTAAGACTGAAAGTATTTCTATCACTCTAATTTCTCTCACTCAAAGCAAGTGACAGGAAAATCAGGTTAATTAACTAGCCAGATTCAAGAATATATATATATATATAGTCTTATTTGACGGTGTCAATTCTTTAATTTCATGGTAGCGTTTAGTTTCTCTCTTTTTGATTATAAGACTTCTTGATCTTCATGCTAGCTTTTATACATAAATCTCTCTCTCTCTCTCTCTCTCTCTCTCTCTCTCTCTCTCTGTGACTTTGACCAGATCAACGCATACTCTAGAATGCGTATGATCGGTAGTTACTTGAGACTTTCAATTCAAAGCAAGCACATGATCGGTTGATGTACGTGCAATGTCATAGAAATGATCAAAGGTCTCTTAATTCTGAAAATCGGTAACATCATGAGTACTGTCAACTAAAATTATTCAAAGTTTTACTTGTATTACTAGTCTTTTTAGACTTTAATCGAACCGCGTATAATACGATTGCAACAAAACATTGACGAGGTCTGTGTAGTGAAAACGATATGTTTTGATTCAATATTGGCAAACGTACCGTACGATCTATATTTGAAATCCGCAAAATATCAAAATCGCGTCATTAATTTGGTTGAAAAATATATATTATTTTATCTTTTGTTAGCTATATAATTAATTAAGGTACTCTTGCATCTTAAATATACGAGTTACTATGTTTTTGTTAAAGAAAGAGTTTTTTTTTTTTTTTTCCTCTGATCACATCATGTGATCACCTTTTAATTATAATAATTAGCGACAAATACTAATTATATTTTTGTCGACACCTCATGAAGTATTTTTTTTTTTAAACAGGAAATTTTAAAGATCAAAATATTCTTTTAAAAAAACTTCAGCACAATTGTTTGTCATGCAATTGTTTGTATATAGGATTTGATCGACTTGATATTTGAGTAAAATCTTATTTTCCAAATAAATTTATATATATTAATTGTATAATCGATGCGATCCTTAATTATATATATCTTATCTCTAACAAAAAGATAATATAATCTTCATCAGGAGTTACTATAGGTGCACCCACCAAAAGCTATACCAGTGTCCAGCGAAGAAGCAAGTCCAGAGGTTCGATGATGATCCCAACATGTATGAAGTTATGTACCGAGGTGATCACACTTGCCACATGTCGTCCACCGCGCCATCACTTCCACCACCACCACCGGTTGACATTACTGATAATGATCATGATGAGATCATGGCCCAAATTATAAATGTCCAACCTCCTCAAGATTCCAGTTCAGTTCCTTCAAGCAGATCATGGCTCTCAACGGAGTACTTGATCAGCCTTAGAGCTGGAGGAGGGATGGTTGTCGGTGGTGGTGGCGGCGCGGGTCCATCTACCTCGCGAAGTGGTAAAGAAGTTGCCTTAGAATACCCGGTTACAGATATGGCCGATGCAATGTTTAATTCTGGCAGTAGCAGCAGCAACAGCATGGATTTTCTCTTCCATTCCAACGAATTAAACAAAGGGCAGCAAGGGGACAAAGGAAATAACACAGTCGACTGACGGGACGTGTTTTTTTTTTTTCCCTGAAATTAACTGCACCTTAACAAAAAATAAAGACAAATATAATAATTTTGAAACTTCACCGGCCATTAATTGTCAATTTCATTTATGCATGTACCGACCAAATTTTGTAAGTTGTGAGTGTATTTGTTAAATATCATACCTAGTGAGGTGATTCGCACCTAATAGCTATTGATTATTGATAGGAAGAGGTGGAAACGGTATGTTTCATATATGCAAGTACACCTGCCAGATGGGTCACGGCAACTTCTTGTACTACAAGAAAAATAGATTTTTGTGACCAATTAATAGTAACGAAAAGAGTATTAGTAACCAGTCCATTTTTCTTGTAGTGTTGATACTGTAATAATTATCGTCATGTAATACTGCTAAGTTTAAGAGCTTGTTTAATTAGTTACACCTCACCACTATTTATTATTATTCATTATTACTTCTTTTTTTTTATCATTTTTTTACTACGATTCACATATAATCTAAGATCACCTGATCCACATCCAAACTTAGCCTATAATTTGCACCTTGAGCACCTGATCTTCATTCAAATTATAAATATGCATGCATGAGTACTCTTGTGGCAATTTCAAGTGGCCTTATATATGTGTGTATATATATATACATACTTGAATATATGCTCTTTTTATTAATGCAAGTTTTCTCAGCTTTGAAGACAAAAAAAGAATAAGAATATATGTATTTTTTCTTTTTCGAGCAACCAAATGTAAATTCTTTCACATAAACTGCATGCATTAATCCAGCTCTTCTTAGTAATATATATGGCTGTAAACAAACTAAGGCCAGCTAGTCTAATTAAAAAGGCCATTAAAGGCGCTTCCACGTGCATGTACATGTTTGTTGACCTCAAGGCAGGCACCGGTAGTACTACGCGATACACAGGAGATTGGAAGAGCATGCATGCATGTATATTGGCACCGGTCGAGAATGATTTGTTGGGACAAATCTAAATAGGGTAAATATATAATTATCTCTCATTTTGTGTATATTTTTTAGAAAGTAATTGAATAGAGAGTAATATAAAGCAAAATCAATCACACATGATAGAGATCCAATACTTTTTTTCATGGAAAACCCTTCAATGTAAAGGGAAAAACCACGAGACCTAATCCAATACTTCAAGCTTCCACTATCAACAATGATGTTTATATAAATGTTCTCTCTAGATAGTACTAGAGGCATAAAATAAAAAATGATCTCAAGAAAACACTTTCTTAGTAACCAAACAATATGATTAGAAGAGATCTCACCAAGAGATGTGTTACTGTTCATGACCTTGAACACCAGAAATACTGCTCCAAATCCAATATACACCATATAGATTGTAGAGTCTTAAGTCGTGAACATACCTGTAAAATTTCAGCCCAATTGGACCATAGACAACTCCAAACAGAGTGTTTGATTGAAGCTATACGAGCTTCCCTGTTTTTTGGTTGTCTCTTCCTCTCACACGATTTCTCTCTCTACTAACTCAGAAGCAGCACTTGCGTTTAAAACCTAATTAAACTGGGCTTAAACCCTCTCTCCATGTGGGCTTAATGGTCCCACATGGGCCATGCTCCATATAGGAGGGAACTCAACACAACAAATCTCCCATTTCCCGATTATGTGGGGGGCTCACCGTTCCAGTGATTGAGCAACAAGACTCAAGATTTTCCCTTATTACAACCTTCATTAATATATCAGAACCATTATCATCGATGTGAATTTTTTTCTAGTTCTAACAATACACAGAGACAACCCAATCTACCTTATGTTCGTCTTCCATGGCTTCTGCATAACACTCAGGCTCTCCCCCGTCAGTCATTAACACATGTTTGTCTACTCATCTGTAGAATAGAATACCAAGTGGAAGGATGTTGGTCTCTGATGGACCTCCTAAGTGGAACATCTGGTGGCATCTCTAGTTCTGGCAACTGATCAAGGGTCTCATTCGAGAAGGGAGCATCTACAATATTTGGACTTTATTGGTCATCTTGAATAGCATTAAGAGTGAAAATTTAAACCGGAAAATCGGGCCGGATAGGACCGATTGGTCCGGGGCTGGTTCCTATATTTTAAAAATTGGTTAAATCCAATCCAATTTTGATTTTTGACTTTTCGGGACTAGACTGGATCGGTTTATAAAATATATATATAAATTAATTTTTAATTTTAAATAAAATATTATATATAATTATATATGAAATTTTTATATATTACAATTTATAACATAAAATTTTAATTTTAAATATGAAGACTTGCTTGATCATATGTTATTAATATACAATATATACATCAATTACATTTTATGCCCTAATAAATTCTCAACATGTTTCTTTTGAAATATATATAATATATTAGTAATACTAATATACATTAGTATATTCATTACATTTTGCTTTAATTAATTAGTATATATTAGAAAATTACATTTTTTTTCATGACATTAGCACTTGATTAAAACTGGAAAAACGGACCGAACCAAACCGAAATTGGTAAAACTGGAAGTACCAGTTTAGGAGGATAACTGGTTCGGAATTGGTTCTTGAAAATGCAAAACCAATGTATCCTAGTTCGGTTTCAGAATTTGTACAAAATTGGACCGAACCAGACCGGTTACACCCCTAAATAGCATTTTCAACTTGTGCTAGCAAATCTATTAATGGCATCGAATCCAAGTTAATTGAACCATCATTGCACTGAAACACTGCTTTATCTGCCTTCTCAATATCTTGTATGGTTTGATCTTCAATAAATACAACGTCTCGGCTTCTTAGTAGTTTCTTGTCAACTAGATCATATAATTTGTACCCGAACTCATCCAGACCATAACCTAGAAAGATGCAATATCGGGTCTTCACATCGAGCTTAGACCTCTCATCTTTGGGAATATGCACAAATACTTTACATCCAAAGACACGTAAGTGATCGTAGGTAACATCCTTACCAGTCCAAACTCTGTTTGGTACATCAAACTGAAGTGGAATACATGGTGTCGCGGCCCAGTTTGGATAGTGGTTTGAGTTGAGATGAAAGTTTAAAATATTATTTTTTAATACTATTATTATTTTGAGATTTGAAAAAGTTGAATTGGGATTTGTAAAAGTTGAATTATTTATTATATTTTGTATTGAAAATTGAGAAAGTTGTAATGATTAGATGATATGAGTTTAGTTGAGTTGGGTTGGGTTGGGTTGGTTAACCAAACGGAGGTTCTAAGGCCTAGTTTGGAAGTTGAGATGGGATGAGTTGAGATGGTTTATGAATGGTAGGGAAATATTTGAATTAAGATAAAATGAGTTAGAAATAGTTTAGATTAAAATGTTTTATCATTTATGTGAGTTTGTGAAAGGAAATGGAACAAGTTAAATAAAAATATTATAAAGTTAAAATATTGTTAGAATATAAATTTTTTAATATTATTTTTATTTTGAGATTTGAAAATGTTGAACTATATTTTGTGTTTTGTTTAGAAATTTAGTAACATTATAATAATTAGATAATGATTAGATCAAATAGTTGAAAATTAAAAATTAAAAAATGATTATATTTAAATATTAAGATTAAATGAAATGAGATATAAACATCTCTATCCAAAGAAGCCCTCGTATGTTGTCTTGTCGTTCTTTCATTCTTCCACCAATCGGTCCAATCTAATTCCCCCTTTCCCCTGTATCCAATTCCCCCTTTGATATGCATCGTCCTTGAACTGCACTACGACATCACAGTCCCACTCGCTTGGCCACCTTTCGTCTTATTTTTAGAATTTAATTTAGAGATTAAACGTGTGTAAGCAGTGTAAATATAGTTTCACCAGAATTAGTGTGTGTACTCTGTGGCATAATGAGCAGAGATTAAAATGATTTTTAGTCGAATATTCCTTACTAATATTCTTAATTGTATTATATATATAGATAGTGGAAATGATCCACCCTGAATCTTGTAGTATTTCTCCTTCAATTTATTATATATATATATAATGCATGCTTGTTGGCAAAAAAGAAAAAGTATATGTAGTTCAGGTCGCCATTTCTAGAGAATATATCAGGATCAAGCATACCAAGCTTTTCCTTTCGATCGATTTAGCCCTTTGTTACCTGTAATGTGACCCCACAATTCTAACCGTTTCTGCAGATTTTCCATGCATCTTTGGAAATTCGATCATCTTCCTGGGCCCGGCCTCTACCGCATCAAAAGCAACCACGTTCACACACACACACACATATATTATATATATATACATACATACATTATAGATATAAAACATCGCATTATTAATCTCTTTGCGCAAGTGGGAATCTCTTACGTCACGTGGTACACGGAAAAATGTTCTTTAAACTTTTGCAATTAACGCGTTTCAGCTAGCTATAGGAACTCACCACCATCAAAATCGAAACCACCCTCAAAATCCATGTCCAAACTAAGAGAACAGGTGTCCGTACAGGAGTACATGGTAGCTACCACATCTCCGTTATCGGACATCTTCGGAGACAGGATCGCAGGCTCCAACAATTCGAAAGCCTTCAATTCCGACCACAAATTAGTATCCAACGAGGAAATGCTATCGGTCAGGTCACTCGGTGACTCTAAAGATTCCTGTTTTATATTTGTGGTCGAGCAGTTGAGGGCGCGATCTTGTTTACCTGCAGGGATATTCAACATCGTCGTGTCGGAATTGACCAAGAAAGTTTCCCAAGGGTCAGAGTCTGTGATGATTTGCGGTGCCTTTAGTATTTCTCTGCATGTGTGATGGCCAATGTATGTTGTCTGGAACATTTGTGGATCGTCCTGCATTCTCTGGACCTGCTTGGTTGCTCGGCAACCCTGGTCGTACTTGCGTGTACATCTGAAGTAGCTCCTGTTCATTACAATTCACCATTAATCTAATCAGCTCTCTTCAAACTAATATGATGATCACTTAATTGAATGGTCTGTTACAATTAATATATAAATATATGTAGTACTCTAAACAAAATTAAAATAATTAACTACGAGCTGGCTAGCAAAAGATCATAATTAAAGACCTTGGGTATTTAGCGTTGAGGATCTCCTTTTGGCCATACTTCCTCCATGCGTGGCCATCATCTGTTGTGTGAGAGACTATTGCCCATTTGTAAGAAGCCTTCCTGCTGGCAAGAAAATGCCACTTTCAGAGTGAAGTTTCTCAATCTTATCAACTATTTATAATTTTTTATGTCTCGTTATACAAGCACATATCAATTGAACTATTTATATATTTATATGCGGCTGAATCCAAATCATTGAAATTGATTAATGCATATTCAGCTAAAGAGAGGGATATACAAGTCAATTAAAGGATGAATATGCCTCTATTACTTCAAATTTTATGTGACCTATGGACCAAGAATTGACAGGATAAGCATTTATATTCACTCAAAGTACTTGAAAGAGTGATGCTATCGTAGAAGACAATTTTATTTTATTTTCTAAATTTCTTGCAGATCGTAGACGATTTTACCTTCTCTTGTAGCAACCTCTCCGATCTTTGGCAGCCAGCCTCTTTCTACTCTCGCCAGAATCTTCAGACCTTGGGACATCGCAATGTGAATCAGCATGGGAAACCGCCTGACTCTGACTAACCTCGCCCGGCTCACAAGAACTCAGTACTGAAAGAGTCTCGGAGAAAGATCTTAAAATTTTCGAGACAAGCTCCTCAGCCGAGAGAGACTCATGATCTTCAGTGGGTCTGTGGAGGAGGCTCTTAAGCTGGGTTGCATAATCCTGCCCCTCAACCAGCTCTTTGATCACCTTTGTCCGGGTGGTTGACAGCTTCTCCGGCCAATTAGGAGTTCCCATTATGTTTATCTACTGGGTTTTGTTTTTGCAAATAATTTTTGTTTTATTTTTCCTGAACTACCTATCAGATTGGCTAGGGGAGAAGAAAGAAGGTTACTAGCTTTAAGATGGAGACGAGGAAAGGGAGGAGTAATTTAACGGAAGATGGGAGGAAAGATGCTTTTGATGTGAATGCAGGGTTGAAAATTCCACCCAAATGCTGACAAAGCTATGCTGACGTTTCCCTTACGACGCAGGTCTGACGGCTCTTTCTCTTTCCATTCTACCAAGAGTTCTAGTCTACCAAGAGTTCTAGAATTGGTTTATAGAAAGAAAAATTAATTTTTTATAGAAAGAAAAACTCTTGTATTGAATTATATATTTTTGAAATAAATAATAATAAAATAGTTTTTTATTTTTTTTAATTATTATTTTTATGGAAAATGCTTTTTACAGTCGGGCTGGGGAGACGCTGCGGAGTCGTATCCGACGTGGCACCAGTTTTATTTAAACGGTGCGTTTCGGGATATAGGGTTAACCAAGCGTCGTTTCGTCTTATGGGGTTAACGTAGCGTTTCGTCTCATTGTGTATTCATTTCTTCTCTCCCTCATTTTCACCAGAATCACCCCATTTCCCCTTCTCTTCGAATGCGACTACAACATTTCTTCTTGAGTTCATCTACTTCTTCAATCCCATCTCGTTCTCCAGCTTCGACTCGGCCATTCCAATAAAAGAGGTTATTTTTGGTGTATATTTCTCTGTTGCTGAGGTTATTTGTGGTGTATATTTCTGAGAGAATCGGAGAGAAATGGTTCTCTTCGTTCGATTTCACCATCTCCTTCCGTCGTACTCTTCATTTGAGAAAATGAAAGTCTGTTTCTGAGGTTTTTTTTGTGTGGATATTTCTGTTCTCTTCGTTCGATTTCACCATCTCCTTCCGTCGTACTCTTCATCTGAGAAAATGGAAGTCTGTTTCTGAGGTTATTTTGGGTGTATATTTCTGTTCTCTCCGTTCGACACGGGCCATCTCCTTCCGTCGTACTCTTCATCTGAGAAAATCGAAACCCTAAAATTTCCCCAATTTTCCTTCCCGAATACCCTAACCCTAAAGTTTCCCCAATTTTTTTACGAAAATCCTAACCCTAAAATTTCCCCTTTACCCGAAATGACTAAAATTTCCCCATTTTTTTCCCGAAAACCCTAACTCTGAAATTTCCCCAATTTCTTGTTGAAAACCCTAACCCTAAAATTTCCCCAATTTTATCTCGAAAACCCTAACCCTAAATTTTCCCCAACTTTATCCCGAAAACCCTAATCCTAAAATTTCCCCAATTTTATCCCGAAAACCCTAACCCTAAATTTTCTCCAAGTTTATCCCGAAAACCCTAACCCTAAAATTTCTCCAATTTTATCCCGAAAACCCTAACCCTAAATTTTCCCCAAGTTTATCCCGAAAACCCTAACCCTAAAATTTCCCCAATTTTATCCCGAAAACCCTAACTCTAAATTTTCCCCTTTTCCCGAAAGCCCTAAAATATCCCGACATGGTCTTATTTTCGGGATGACTGACTGATTCGTTTAAAGCTTGGTAAGCTCTCTAACCCGTTTATTTGAAAAGTAACTATTTATAATACAAGAGGTTCTCTAATATTTGGCATCTAATGATTTGTTAATGCGTTTGTAGGTTTGATTGAGTGTGCAAGAACCTTGACTCAAATCAGTTCTGTCTGGTTTGGATTGCTACATTGTTGTGTTTTAATTTGAGGAAATCAGTTCTAATTTTTGTTTTGGATTGCTACATTATTGTGATTTAGTTTAAGTAAATCAGTTATGTTATTATGTTTGGATTGCTACGTTATTGTGTTTCAAGTTAAGTAATGTATTTTAACTTAAGTAAATCAGGTATGTTTTTTGGTTTGGATTGCTACATTATTGTGTATTCATTTACGTAAATCAGTTTGTGTGTTGGTTTGGATTGATACATTATTGTGTATTAATTTAAGTAAATCAGGTTTAATTTAATTAAATCAGTTCTGGTTTTTTATTTCCATTATTGTGTATTAATATCGAGGTGCTTTAATGGTAGCTTTGTCAAATTGGTTGATGGTGGCTATTGTTACTCCATGCTATTTATATTGAAGAAAAGTGGTTCTGTTTTCTGGTTTTGAAGGTGTACATTATTGTGTTTTCAATTAATGAAACATCTAATGGTGGATTTGTGAAACTGGTTGATGGTTGCTATTGTTACTCCATGCTGTTAGAATTGAAGTAAATCAATTCTGTTTTTTGATTTGGAAGAGGTACATTATTGTGTATTCATTTAATGAAGCATCTAATGGTGACTTTGTGAAACTGGTTGATGGTTGCTATTGTTACTCCATGCTGTTAGAATTGAAGTAAATCAATTCTGTTTTTTGATTTGAAAGAGGTACATTATTGTGTATTCATTTAATGAAGCATATAAATTTGTCATACATTTAATTGATTGATGTTAGCTATTGTAAAATATTTTTATTTTTTTCTGCTGTTTAGATTATAGTATTGTGAATCTGGTTTTGGTTAGAATGTCATCATCATCAATGTCTTCTGCATCTGTTGATAATCGTACTTTGAGTACCCTAGTGTGCTTCTATGAGGTTGAAGCCACACTGAAATACTCAAATACTAAAAGAAATCCTGGCCGGGCATTTTTAGGATGTCGAAAGTACAACACTGAGGTAATTACATCATTCATTTGGTTACATTTGCATTACAGCATTTTAGAACTACTCAATATTCTTGCATATCTAATCTTTTGCATTAAAATGGTTAGGGACTACCGTACTGCAAATTTTTCAAGTGGGCAGATAGTGAAGACATAGAAAAAGACCTGTTGAAAAGGAAAAATGATTTGCTAAGGAAAGAGGCAGACCTGGTCAAGATGCTCGAGGATATTGAGAAAAGGGAGATTCAGCTCCGAAAGAAAGCGTATGAGATCGAGAAGAAGGAGATTTTGCTGGCTAGCCTAAATGAGGAGATTATGAAAAAAGAGTGGATGCTTCTTCAGCAACAAGCTGAAATCAGGCGCTCCCGCACACTATTCCGGTTGTTTTGGGCTGTAGTCATTTTTTTGCTTTGTTACGTACTAGTATGTAAGTGATGTTGGATTGTATGTTGGATTGTACTAAGGTTATTCAGGAAAATGTGTAATTGCATTTTACTGTTAAGTAAGTCAGAAGTAGGTGGTAGTATGCTAGAAAATGTATTTTGGTCATTTTGAACAGGATATTGGTGTAATTGTGATCACAGGCAGGTTGAACCTATGTGATACGAAATTTCTGTAATTTTGAACTCTTGTGGGAATTGTAATTCTGCTCTGATGTTTAATACAAGAGGAATTGTACTTAGGCGAAATAATCTGGTCTGATTTTTGTATTTTATATTCTCGTCTGATTGTTAATGGAAGAGGAAAAATCTATTATCTGAATCAGGATTAATACCTATACATAAGTCTGAGTTAATAAATTGGTGTTCCATATTGGGCATTCTGCCATTTCAGGTAACAAACAAAACCATTGAACAAAACTTTGCCATTCAACAAAGCTTAAGCTCTTCCATGGTAAAGTTCCTGATAATGGGAGGTTGTACAGGTAACTTAAGTCCAACAACCCAACTCAAATCTAAAATGTAAAATCAGCAACCATGGAGTGCAATAGCTCATATAACCAGCCGGCTTCACTATCCCTTTTAATACAAACAAAAATCAGTTATCCAATTGTCACAGGCAAGACTTCATATAACCCACAGAGACCACAAGAATGCACCACAAATCACCCATGATTTGTCATACACATAAAAATGCTACATAACCAAATCAGCATGAACATAACCAACCCATAAATCACAACCAATACAAAAGCACTAGGATCTAAAAATCTTGCAACTCCATCAAGATTTAAGTATAAAATCTGCAACTCCACCAACAATATATAAAATCTGAAACTTTCAATTGATGGTCTGAAAATGTTGCTGCTCAATCAACCGAACTCTTCAACAGCTCCATGTGAACATTTTCATCGATCTACTGATTCTCTTCCCCCGGCTGTGATCCATCCAACCCAAGTTTCATCTGTAATGAACTTAAGATAAGTTTATCAATTTATGTCGTTAAGTTCAGAAATTAAGGGAAAATTCATTATTTATTTTTTATTACACTTTCTTGAGTCCCCATGAATGCTTCTCGTAGCTGCGTTCCACTAATATCAACAGTTGAGCTGTCTAGAACAGTCTGCTTATAAATTACAACAATAACCCAATAATTAGCAATTCAAATCAGTATATAACAAGATGGGAATATACAACTTTCAGTAAACAAGAATACAGGAATATACTTCTTCATGCAAGTATCCAACAGGGGAGTTCTCTATATGTGATGGGCCAAATAAATTCCTGCATGTCTCTCGGATTGGTGCATCTCCTTCGTCTCCCTAATAATCACGTAAGTGACAACATGTGTATGTATTAATTTTGTCTAAAGGAAAAAATAAACCCGACGTAAGTTACAAAAACTATTATTAAGCAAAATGATATTTTTAAAATGGTGCACCTGTTTACGTTTCCCTTTTACATGTGTCTTTACAGGTAGTTTTTACTTCTTCGCTTTAACCTTCAGCACCCGTTTCTCCATCGTGGAAGCTCTCCTCAGAGATGGGGGCCTGCCCTTCCCTCTCACAACTAGTGGACTCAGCACCACATTTGAACTATCAACTGTAGTTGGCACCAATGTCGGACAATGCACATTGGAACCTGTTCGCGTTATAGATGGTGCTTGTTGATTATGACGATATAAGTCAATCATCCTATTTAACTTTCCCTCTGCATCCTCAGTGTGCTCATTGGAACCCGCTGCATAAGTTATCATCTGATAACAGATATTCAACAGACGGGAATATCTATTAGCATCTGGATGGTGATCCCCTACGTCATAGCTACTGCGGATTAAAGTGTATCTCCTTTTGATATCTTTTCTCCATCGATCTAAAATGTACTTAGCGGGCAATGATTTTATCTGATTATATTTGAATATAGCCAGAATATGCCTACACAGTATCCCCCTCATCTGAAATAACCCGCACGAACACTTAGCATCACCATCTTCCTCATTAAATTCCACAGAATATGTAACGCACTTACTGAATTCTTCAACATGAACCTCATCATCGAGCAGATAAGTTTTGATTCCACCAGTACTTTTAAGTATAGATGGATCCATATCGAGCACACCCATGACTTGCTGCTGAACTTCCCTAAACTTAGCATTGGTGTACAGCTCTTGGAATTTTTTTTCAATTGGAGATCTAGATATGCAGGGAATACTGACATTAAATGAGTGGAAGTCTGAGTTATTTTCATTCTCAATTTTCTTTTTCAATGCATTGTCAAACTGGTCAACAAACTCCTTCAAGTTGGTCTTCGCATGAACATAACCGTCAAAAAAAGCATTCATGCTCTCGCTTCACTGTGTTGTACTCATTCCAGCCCAAAAGAAATCTCTTAGAAAAACCGGCACCCAATGGCCACGCTCAGCATATAAACTTTGCAACCAGGCGTTCTCATGCAAGTTGAAAGTGTTAATGAACCCCTCCCAACAACTCTCAAACTCTTCAATACTTTGCGTGTCATATACACATTTCATCAACTGCATTTTCAGGCCAGTCTTGTAGGCACTATGAGAGCCAAGCTTCTCGGGAACTTTTTTCAGAATATGCCATAGGCAAAATCTATATCGTGTTTCCGGAAAGACAGTAGCAATTGCATTTTTCATTGCCCTGTCTTGATCTGTGATAATAGCTTTTGGAGCTATACCATTCATACGTTGCAACCAAGTCTCAAATAACCATATAAAGGTCTCTGTATCCTCACTAGAAATCAACCCTGCCCCCAGAAGAATTGATTGCCCATGGTGATTTACACCAACAAAGGGTGCAAAGGGCATCCCATATCTATTCGTCAGGTATGTGGTGTCGAATGTTACCACATCACCAAAATACTGATAAGCTGCCCTACTGCGTGGGTCTGCCTAGAATACATTCTTCAACCTCCCGTCATCATCTAAATCCATTAAAGCAAAAAACCCGTCGTTCTTGTACTGCATTCTACAAAAGTACTCTCGAAGCGCTCCGGCGCCACCTTTCCCAAGTCGTAGATGCCGTGCTTTGTCAATATAATTGCGACAATCTTTCTCTAAAAATGGGAGGTTCTCGAATCCACCGGCGCCAACAACAAGAGATCCAAAGCTCTTGTTCATTCGAATACCAGCCAAGTCGTTTGTATCTAGGACTCTTTTTACGGAGTCACTCACCTCTCGGTTACATCGAAAGAATCGGGATTTCTGCGGACTGAGGCTGTGATTATGGTCATTTTGAACAGTTGTCAACTGCAACTTTCCCTCTACTTTTAAGGCATTTATCTTTACCTTACAATCCGTCTTTCCTGTCGGATGGGGTTTGGCGACATTTAAAGTCCTATTCCGAGCTTTACCACCTTTGGCACAACCAAGGGTGACATATCTGACACTGCCATCCTCTCCCCTCTCACTCCTTTGTGTCATCACTCCAAATCCACATTTTTTAGCATATTCTTTATAATACTCAATTAATTCTTCAAAAGAATTAAACTGCATACCCGACTTTGGCTCCTTAATTAAATCATCACCATCTATTTGCATTATCTGAGGTGTCCCAGCACTTTTGTCATCGGTTTCCTTAGAATCTGGTCTATCCTCTTTACTCGTTTCAACAATTCTAGAGGAGGTACATGGCGATTCAGTTTCTACACAATTTTCTCCATCCTCTTTATCTTTATCAACTGTTGTGCTTGTAGCGGAACATTGGTTGATGACAGGTAAGGGAGGTCTCATCCCATATTGAAATGGATATTGGTTGCCATCTGGATATGGCAAAAAAGTAGGTGACCATGTAGGCACTGCTCCATAATAACCAGGCATGTAATTTGCAAAGCTCGAACAAGTTATTGGTATGTCCTAAAATAAAAACAACAATGATATTTAGCATACAAGCTCGATCTTAAAATATTTAAGAACTCAAATATTGTGTTCTTTAAACAATATAACATACCGGGGTTGCTGTATTTGAGGTAGATGGAGTTAACGGAAGGGAGTGTTCTTCCCCGATTCCCATGATGACAATCCCAAGAACACCTATATATGCACACAGTGAATATAGATGATACAGAAAATAATTCAAAAAAGTCTAACTTAGTCATTAAGAAGTTAATATGGAAAAATTCGAGGAAAGTAAAAATGCTTCTAAGCTACTAATCAAAGCAAGTGGTTCTATTTCAGAATTGTAGATTTTGCAGCTTTAGAAATGCACCAAATTGGGTTAGCTCCCAGCATGTATATAATTAAATTGTTATGGCCTTGTTTCACTTCGATTATAGATTTGTAGATTGTCCACAATCATTAAACAAATAATTTATGTATATATCTAGTCATTAAATTGCACCATATATAACCTATTTAATAATGAGAATTTAACATGTTCATATATAGGTGGGTTTTGATATCTTATGGGGTGTAGGAAGGAAGTCCATTAATAATTAGGTGGATTCAAATGGAGTAGTACATCACTGATTATTTCATGAAAAATCAGTTTTGCAACTTTACCAAGATTTATTAACATATATCTCAGCTTTGCTAGCTCTAAAAAAACCTATGTAGGGATACTTCTATACACTTGCATATCGACTTTCAAGCTCTTATCTTCACACAGAAGTTGCATAACAACCACCTGTTTTTAGACTGCTAAGAAATGCAACTTACAAAGCTAGTAATTTGGTATATCATGCTAAATTTTTCTCATAGATTAAAGCTATGTTTTTTTTTTGTTACTACAATTTCATCTCATCTTTGTACCCTTAAAGCTCAGTTCTTTTTTGTTACAATATTTCTAAAGCTGTGTTCTTTTTTTTTGTTACAATATTTCCAAAGCAGTGTTTTTTTTTTTACAATAGTTCTAAACCTGTGTTCTTTTTTTTTTTTACCATATTTCTGAAGGGGCGTTTTTTTTTTGTTCCAATATTTCTAAAGTTGTGTTTTTTTCTTTTTTGTTACAATATTTCTAAGGCTGTTTTTTTTATGGTACAAGATTTCATTAGATCTTTGTACCATTAAAGCTTGTGTTTTTTTTTGTTACAATAATCCTACACACATTTTCCTTTCCTTTAACAGGTCATAGATGGCTGGTTTTATAGTATCTTTGTACCATTAAAGCTGATTTTTTTTCATGGTTACAATAACCCGCATGAACACATTTTCCTTTCATTTAACAGGTCATAGATGCCTGCTTTTATAGTCTTCGACTAATAACCATGTAAAGGATAGATTAAAGCAGAGGAACAATTCAAGTTACGATTTTTTTGTTAACAGGTCATAGATAGTTGTATCACTTCAACAGATCTACCAACAAACTCATCTGAAACCAATGCATTATTATCACAGATCTACCAACGCACCAACACGTCAAAGCAAAGAGAGATTGAAGAAATTTTTACCCAACGCAGACAGAGGAAGAGCAGCAGATCTGTTCGTTGCAGTTTCTTCGCCTCAATGTGCAACAACTCACCGAATAAAAGCTCCACGAGGTTGGCTCAACCTTTAACGATGACCCTCTTCACCTCCGACAAAGATTCCGACGTCCTTCCACCCTTCCACCCTTCCACCCTTCCACTTTACTTGTTCAGTTCTCAGAAAACAATGGAAGCTAACGGCTTTTGAGAAGGTATTCTCCGTTCGGTTCAGCCTAGTACGACGGCAATGAACATTTTCCTTCCACTCGACGGCGAGGAGCAGCGACGACAACCACGAGCGGGAATAACGTAGACATGAAATGGCCTTCCCCCCATTTCTCTTTCTATTTCCGTCTTTTTTTTTTTTTTTAAATGCAGATGACGTGGCTTTATTTACTCCACGATTACGCGGCGACTGTATGTCCCGACTGTACCTAGAACTATTGTATTTTTATATATTTTACAATTAGCATAATATGTTCGTATATCTAAATATTAGCAATTTTATATATTAAAATGATCACTTTTATCAATAAATATTAATATATACTAAAAAAATACTTTGTATAATAAATTTAATATATCAAAATTATCTTAATACAAATTTCACAAAATTGATTTTAATGGATAGAAGAGAAAAAAATAGTAAAATAATGTTTGAAGAGTGAATTGTGCTTCTTCAAGCTTGAAGAAATACTATTCATAGCTATGGAAAATTTTGAAGATGCATAATCCAATGTAGACCAATTTAGAGGGATATTATGTAAATATGAAGATGTATAAGCTATTGCCAATACTCTAAGTAATATTATTTACAAATACGTAAATATCGTACATTGCTTTTAAAAAAATATTATTATTAAAAAATTAATTAATTTTTATATAGATCTATATTTATTTATTTTAAAATAATTATTTATCATTTGCACAATCACGACTGCAACTGTTATGATGCAGATCTGACGGCTCTTTTTTGTTTCCATTCTACTAAGTAATATTATTTATAAATACGTAAATATCGTACAGTTATTTTAAAAAGAATAAAATCTATTATTAAAAAATTAATTAATTTTTATATAGATATATATTTATTTAGTTTTTAAAAAATAATTACGCATCGTTTGACAAGCATAATGTAACTACCTTTTCTCTTTCACTTATTGGCATAGTAACTTCTTTTGTGCCGAATTACAAACGAGAAATTATTTTTAGAAAGAATCAAAGAGACCATTTCCATAAAAATTCTCTTAAAAAGATGGATTTCACTAAAAAAAAAAAGTGTAAAAATAATTACTCTTTATTAGTGAGATCTATTTCTTTACAAAATATTTGTATTAGACTTGACTTTTTTTGAAACTTATACGTAACATTATTCATTTTTAAATTACGGCCAAATAAATGTCACATCGCGATATAATATTTGCTACTCAGTTTTATAAGTTTCTCCCTTCTAATAGTTATTTTTTTTCTAAGCAAGCGAGTAGACTTCATTAAAAAAGTAGAAAAAATGATACATGAGGAGGGGGTGGAGTTCCCCAACAAACGCCCCAGAACAATAACAACAGTGCAAGAAGGTGCATAAAAAAAATAAAGAAAACAGGTTTTTACGACTAATTTCTTGGTATTTACCAATGTCCTACCAAGAGGACGCCGTTTTAAAAGACGGTAAAAAGACGTTCGCATTAAAATGCGAACAGCTCCGCTAGAAGCAACGAGGGTGGCGGGTGCATTGTTATTTGTTGTCTTGAGATGATTTTTGGAGAGATTCGCAATTCTTTCTTCCAGATCATCAGTTAGGAAAAGCGAAAACATGATAGAAAGCATGGCATCAAGTGGATTGATCTGCGACCAGTGAACATCTGCAAACCCGCACACTTGTGATGGCGTAAGGCAGCCACGCGCCGGTGGGAAGAGGATGGGGTGGCTCAAATCTAAAAGATCTCGGCGAGATGAAGCGGCTGGAACGACGCATATAGCCTTCGGAGGTGTTGGAGTGCGTTTTTTAAACTTGTACCTATCATTCTTTTCTTTCTTTTTTCATTTCAAGCATTTTTTAAAAATAAAAAAATATACAACTTTATTAATAGTTACTTTTTTTAATCATTAAAAAAATAAAATAAAGTATCTTAACAGTAACTTTGAGGGGACAAACTCATAGAGTCAAGTACCATTTTCCATAATATTATTGAGTAGTGGTGCATGCATTAACAACTAGTTCAACAACGTAATTATTCTTAAGTATTTTATTTTCAAATATCGCTCAACTACGTAACACTTTTTAATTTTTAATTTTTAACTTTTATACCTAATTATTAAGTAACTCAATCTCGATTCTCATTATGATCTAGTCTGAAATTCAGGTGAATTCGGATTTTTTAAAACCGAAAAATCTGAGTTCTGGGTTGTAGTCGTTTTTTTTTAATTATATAAAAAACCTATATTATTAAATTTCTTTCAAGCAACATATTTTTCATCTAGAAGACTATATTCCATTACAAAATTTTCAATACAAAATGTTGCAAAGCATATTCTTTTATATTAGAAAACTAATTACCTTTACATTTTTAACTAAATGCATTTAAAAATAAAAATTCAATATTTATCACGTAAATGCATGCAAAACATAATGCAATCACTACTTATTATATTATTTTGTATTTATACATTATATTATAAAATACAAAATAATAATATATGAAATGAAGATACATATCAAAAATGAATTACGTAAAGCCACCAACGCATAATGTTTGCTTGTGCAATCAATCTCGATTCTCATTTCTCATTGGATATATCTGATAAAAAGTAATAACATTGGCACAACTTTTATACAACAATTGCACAATCCGGTTGAGTGATCCTACCACTTGTTAGTTAAGATAATAATTTATTATTTATACTAGAAATAATTTATTATGCGTAATATTACTTTTTATCTCAAATCTGTTAATGTCTAATCATATTTATTGATATGACAAAATTTAATAATTTTATATGTCTACCGTTTAAGATAAAAATTGTGTTTTTCACTTTTTTAAGCAACATTGTGTCACCCAAAAAACAAATGTTAGTTATGAAAAATATCTCTCTATTATTGGTTTTTCCTAATTTCAGACAAAACACGGGTTGGAAAAGAACAATATCATCAGTCTATTTTCTAGTATTGTGATGATAATGTATACAAGCAAACCCATCTATATGAAGCATTTGGATTGAAAAAAATACATTCTTAATTAATTTTATTATTTGAACTTAAGGACTTCAAGCGGAGAGATAATAAGGTAAATCTTAGAATAATTATTATTATTCATATAAATATTTCAAACAAAAAATAAGAAATTTTCGTTATTAATATGTCTATTCTTTTTCACTCAAATTCAGACTAAGATTTAATTGAATTGGCCTCGTTTTTTTTTAAAGAGAGGTTGGGATTAAAGTTGAAAATTGAATAAAATATTATTAAAATATATTATTTTAATATTAAAATATGAAAAAAATTAAACTATTTATTTTATTTTATATAAAAATTTAAAAAATTATATGATTAAGTAAGATAAAATAATTTAATAAAAGTGAACAAAGCCTTATCTTTTTGTAGTTGGCAAAGGAGATTTGACTTGTCGACCTCAAATAAGAGGCCAAGCCAACTAGGTATGGTTGGATGCTTTCACTTTAGGCAATGACGTATTTTTTATACTGATATTTGAGTCCCAAGCGGCGTGCTTCCCGGGTCGTTGTTACATTAAAAAAATGGTCTATCACCACATCACTCGACCAATCTTTTATTTATTGATTATATTATTTTAAGAGCATCTAATTGATTATCGGTGTTATACATTAACAATCATTATTACTGTTATTTGAAATGTTATCTTTCAGTTTCAACAACCGAATATAAAGACGTGTGTTTGCCTCTACTTGCGATATTATTTTAATTTTAATTTTCTTTTGCACGACCCTGCGCTCTTATTTTTGAAGATACGCTTAATTCCTAATTTTTTGTGCTTTTTAATTATTTACTCCTTCGTTAATTATTATCTTCAAAATCAATAAAATAGGAAACACGTGATAGTCAGTTACACTCACGCGTTGAATACTGTTTTCTTTAAAATTTTATAAATTACTAAAGTGTTCAAATTATAATGATTGATATCAAATAAAATAAATTTAGACTTAGGACACTCGAAATATCTTAAAATTCTGTAAATAATAATAAATTATTTGAGTTAAGATGTTTTGTTAAATTTTAAAAATTAAAAAAAAAAATACTGAATAAATATATTATAAAATTATTTGTTCGTGGACTGGCATTTGGCGTTTATATATAGGAAAGCAATGAGGCAGCTCATTCCTTGGCAAGACAGTCCAAATGAATGGAAAAACTATTTGGATGAAAGAAGCACCTAACTTTGTTGCTTCTGCTGTACTGAAGGACATTGATTGTACTTAACTATTTCATTATTGTGAATGACTAATATCATTGATATTGATTTCATCAAAATCATTTCTAAAATTTAGCTAAAAGTATATGTTTTACATAAAATCATAATACATTTCCATATTAAATTTGTCAAAATAATAATATAATATTATTTTTTTAATAATAATTTTTTTAATTTTTTTCATATTTTAAAACTACACTAACCATATATTAATTAATCATTTAATTTTTATTTAAATTATTTGTTTCCCAGCTATTATTTTTCCTCAAACTATTATTAGTTTGCACAAAACTAATATACAAAAAATTTATATGTACATGAAAAATGTGCATTGCACAAAAATGTACATGTTCCTCCTGCACGTGCAGCAACCTTACCTCCTACTTGTATCTTAATTTTAATAGTTTCCTGCTTGTGCAATATGTTAGTTTTTCACATTCAAAAAATGTACATGTTCCTCAACCTAACCTCCTGCTTGTATATTAGTTTTGTGCAATTTCTGTCCTCAGTTTTCAGGATCCCAAACATGTGCAGGAACCTTAAAAGACACCACAAAGTAACATTCAGTTTAGGAGAACAGGAGCCATGCACAAAAACTGAACTTATTACAGCTATGCACAAAATCTAAACTTAATAAATCTAAACTTAGTATTTCCTCGTACATGCAAGTTGAGCATACACAAAATCAGACACATGTTCTAGTTTGGAAAATAAATCTAAACCATACACCAACAGCCCCCCGAGCCACAATCCAAATACAAAACATCTTGGAAATTAAATCCAACCCACTAGTCCACAAAAGAATTTCCAAACTTAACAAACAAACAGCTTGCAATGATTCTACTAGCAATGTTACCCACAATTCCAAAATTTTACAACCAACCCACAAAAAATATCCGTCCATTTCCAGCATGCTATTGTTGAAATAAGATCACAATTCTAAAAGAATATCATCCATTTAAAAAAAAAAAAAATCAGATCTGCTAGGCAACCGCTAGAATCATATTAACTTCAAATCTGCCCAACAGTTACACACCTCCATCAGGTGTGGATGGAGATTTCTCAGATGTACCTTCAGAATTATTCTTTGATGCATCATAAATTTCCCTTTGAATATTAAGGAAGTAGTCTTGTAAAATGGAGGGGGGCGCCCACATGGGCAGACCCCCCATCTCATGCACATGCACGTAACGCATGGCTTAAAAGCCATGCGTTACAATGGCGGCTTTTAAACGCATGGCTTTAAGCCATGCGTTACTAAATATTTAAGGCTGGCCGTAACGCATAATAAAGGCTGGCCTTTAAGGCCAGCTGTGTAGGGGGACTATATATAGCCCCCCTCCTTTTGGTTCTGGGAACTAATTGAAATAGTGAAAATCTCTCTCTCATTTGTTCTCTCTTGAAATAGTTTTTAAGCTGTGGATTTGTTAAGTGTTACTCTAGTTTTTTAACTACGTAGTACACTTTACCACTAAGAGAAAAAGCTTGAGTTTTGTCGATCTGGAGAAACTCGTGGAGCAATTCTTTAAGCTAAGCTTGAGGTACTTTCCGCTGCATTTTTTTTCTAACAATTCTTATTGTATGTCATTCATACTAGCAAGATTCAATCTTATCATCTTTGCCTCCAACTTTTTCTTCTAAAGTTTCAATTGTGCACCTCTATCATGATCTGTCTTCATAACCATTGCTCTCCTCTCTACCATCCATTTATCCTCCCTCATTCGAGCTAATGCCATGTTGAACTCAACATTAGTAGATTTCCGGGATTTCCGTTTTCTCAAGTTCTTTTTCTCAGTTTTTTTGCTTGGAGGCCTCTCACCAAGAACCTTCACGTTCTCCTCCACGATATCGTCGACAACTTGACTTGATTGCTCATTGATTGGACGTTTATCATGTAGCCTTCGATCTCCTCGTATTCAGTGTCATCATGTGTTTTTACCATTTGGGTTGGTGTCTCAAACGACACCAACAATGCTCCATTATGTAGTTTGCATTTTTCATCTCTTTGTACATAAGTTTTGCTTTTACGAAGGAATATTGTTAGTTCATAAATTTGCGCTACATAATTGAATAATTAAAGAAAAACGGTACATACATTGTCTTGCTCTATTGCATCACTCGTGTGCAATGATTTTACCTATGCTAAAAATGAACAAAACTTATTTGTACATTTTTTTATCATGGACCAACGATTGATTAATGACCCTACAAAATGATTCACACGGTTTGGTTTTTTATACTTGTGATAAAAATATGAAATTTTGTCCCACATTTGAGTGGATTTTTTATTAGTACCCCATATGATATCAATGCTAATGTTGAGCCAAGCAGAGACAAAGAGATTATTTTTCTCTACAATAAAAGATGCACCTCTTTAAATTTATTTTAGGGTGGCCTGTTTTCATTGTCAAGGGGGCTTGCTTGGACCACAACATTAGAATGTTAGTTGTACGTTGGGGTGCTATTACAATCTTCTCCTCCACTTTGTAAGAGAGTGGTGAAGAAGGGGTCCTCATCAAATGGTGTGTCCATCATTTAAGAAATTGTAATTTTTAAGGAGTCAAACAATTTGGATATCAATTGGACAGTTATGTATAAGCACTAATATATAATATGTTTATAGGTACAGAAATGAGGAAATGAGTGGCTGTGGCCCCAAGAAAACTGCCTCACCAACTCGACTCGCAACAACTGAGAGAATTGCTTCGCCTTCACCACTACCTCCGCCTTAAGCTCTTGAGAGAACTGGTGTAGCTTGCTTGAAGAGCTCATTCAGATCGAGGCAGACCTCGATTGTACAATAAACTAAGAAAAATACATATCCTCTTTGTAACTAATAAGATAATATTTTGCCTCCATTTTTTTAAGTAAAATAGTAGCTAACGTAATGCTATGTGAGCCAACTCCACGACGACTAAATATGACAACTGTATGTAGCAGTTTTGTTTTTATATATACTTATTTTTGTTAAACTTACTTTCAAATGTTTAGAAAGTTTAGAATTTTCATTGGATACTGTTACGGTTTGTCACGTATTTTATATTACTAGTTTAGATGAGATAATTAACAACAGGATAAATTATAAAGAAAAGTTCTGTTCATCATTTCCACACTATACATCACATATAATTTTTTATTTTAATCTTTTTCCTGTCCAAATGTGTGGTATATAAATGATGAATATAATAACTCAATTAGTTTAAGATGAATAAAAAAAAAAATATGATGTGTAAAATGATGAGTAACAAAAGGGACCAAAACATAGGAAGTGTGTTTCAAATATTAAAGCATGGGGATTTTGCCGAAATAGCCTTCTGTAAGGCCCGTAATAAGACAAGAAGATGAGCACCAAAACGTGCAAAACCGAAAGGACAGAGCGGCAGCCCAACGGATCAAAGCCTAAAAAGAAAGCGTTGCTCGATGACCTGGATTTTGACATGCATCTCGACCACTTTGCCCACATAAGCCTCTCGCCAAGAACAGTTATCAGCCTAATGCCCGCCGGCCCAACACCCCCCCAAGCGCCCCCCGCCCCCCGGGGGGCGCGGGCCTTGGGTCTTACACATAGGTGCGATACGATCATATCTTAGTTCTCAGAGATGTATCACTACAATTGGACTTCCAATCTGGAAGAATACTCAATGCTGTCGGACATAAATATTAAGAGAATTGCCATACATAAAGTCATATCATAAATTTAAATTTATAAATATAAATAATTTTCATATGATACATTAAATATATATTATGATAATAATAATTTTATAATCTTACGTACCATATCAATCAAATCAATTGAATTGAATTGAACCAACTAGTTTGATTCGATTTCATGATCAGTTCGGTCGGTTTCAGTTCACTAGACTGAAATTTCTTATAAACTAGTTTGGTCCCCATTTTCATGTTTTGTGAATTGAATTGGACTTGGCCGACCTGAACTATATATAGATATTTTTTTTAATTATTTTCTATTTTATATATTATATATTAGATATATTACACGTATTATAAAATTAATAATTATAGCATGAGATTTTAGTTTATTTTATTTATGCTTCTTTAATGCAAATTGACTCTTATATATGAATATTAGTATTAAGTTATTAATATGTTATTATTTACTATTACATATTAAGTTACATATTTACATATATAGTTTAATATATAATGATTAGTAAATATTACATAACATTTATCAAACTTATAATATTTAGTAACTAGCACATATTAATATATTATATAACACTAATTAATTAGAAGATATATTCTTGAAAATTAGTATTTTGGCTACTTGTTTTTAGCATTTAAAAGGTTATATACATTATATTTTGAGCTCTAAAATTCATATTTAGACTAAAAAAATTATTTATTTGGGTCATAAGCAATAAGAGCAACCAAAAACTTAAAACTGAATCATTATTGTAAAATCCAAGTACCGGTTCTCTCGTTAAACTGGTCGGTTCCAATTGTGACAATCTCAAAACCGAATTGAATCGGATCGTTTCACCAATAAGTTCAAATTTTGACTTAATCGAAACGGTTACACTCTTAAAAAATAAGATATAAGAGAAAGATGATGATTGGCCGGAATAGAAAGTTACCAAAGATGTATTGTCTGTGCCTCTTGAGGTTATGTGGCTATATAAACCTCCGAAAATAAGTTGAGGCCTGAGGGGGTGATTCTCATTCAAATTCCATTAAAGGAAAAAAAAAAAAAAAAAAAAAAAACTCATATATTCATCCAAGGCACTGAAACTATCCCCAGCCTTCACAAATTATCAAAAAATAAAAGAAAAAAAGAGAACCTTCACAAGTCTTCAAATCAATCTTTGCAGGCAACCCAAAATATGAAGAGAGATCAATTGACTCGTGGCGTTTGGAAATTGTAACACAAGATCCGTTTATATCATATGAAACAATTCTTAAAAGAGAAATATTTGAATTATAAAAAAATTATATAAAAATAAATTTATAAATTGATATATTTTGAAATGATATATCAAATTATAATTTTTTTTTAATGAATTACATAAAATTACATTAATTTATGAATTAATTTTTATATGAGTCGTTCATGTATAAGAATCTGTGGGTTTAATGTTTTGTGGTAAATGGTAAAATGTTTCTCCCCCCCCCCCCACAAAAAAAATAAAAAATAAAAAGGGGGAGTTAACATTGCTAAAGCAAACGCTCCCCTCTGCATTTTCGTAGCCAAGGCCAAGGTTGCTGATAGCCGATAGGGTTAGAGAGCGGTGAGGTCCGCCTCTATCATTCTATGCTAAGGTGTAGAACAAACCCATTGTTTACCCGGAGGATGCTCTCATTGTCACTATCATCATCCTATTCAAGTCCTAAGCCTGGATTACGTTTACTTCCCACTTCCCCAATTCCCAAACCTTCCCTGTTCCCCCAGGATCGTCATCGTCATCACCCTCCTATCTTCTCCAACTCCTGCGACCTTCCTCGAACTCAAAGCATGAACATTTCTAGATGCTTCTTCTCTGGGCCAACCGAACCCGTTTTCGTTTCCAATAACCCTGAACTAGGGTCGGATGACCCCGATTCTGAATCTCTCGTGGTCGTCTCTTTCTACAAGTTCGCCGAATTAACCGACTATGCCCATATGCGAACCCCCTTGAAGAAGCTGTGTCAGGAACTGGTAGTCGTTTTAATATTTTTAATTCGTTTATGTTTAGTTCATGATGTTACTGGCATGGTTCCTCTGTAATGTATGGTGTTTACCTCTTTGCAATTTGTTCGCTTTCTTTGATTTGAATGCTGTAAATGCCATCCGATTTTGGGCTTTTTTGGGAAATCTGAATTTTCCTAGCCCTCCAAATGCTTCAAAAATTATTGGTTTTGGTTCGCATATTGATGGCCTTTTAATTTTTGAAGGATTCATGTGGCGTCGAATGTATAAAGAAAAATTCAAGGAATTAATAATTTCACGTCTCAGATTTTAAGTAGTTGAGTTGAGGACAGCTGCTTAAAAAATTATTACGAAGCTCCGTCTTGGTGGCCGACCAGTTGGTATCAATGAATGGAGTTGGAATAAGATAGTCTCCATTTTATTCCTTCGGTGCTTGGAAATTCTCTCTCTTGTTATATAAATGACTTGCCATCTTTACTTATTTTTGGTCTTTCGAGGTTCTCTTCTGACCTTCTTGTTCGTGCCTCACGAACCTGATGCTGTTCAGCGTGTTTCAGGTGGCATTATACTTGCCCCTGAAGGAATTAATGGCAGCATTTGTGGAACCCGGGAATCAGTGGAAAGAGTTCTTGGATTCATTCAAAATGATGATCGTCTAAAGGTACTAAGACAAGTGGAATCACCTGTGAGTCCTGAGGAAGAAGCTGTTCACCATGGACACACTAGCAATTCTCCTCTTGCAGCAGGGGAAGATGCACCCTTCCGATGGGATCATGTGAGGGTTAAGTTGAAGAAAGAGGTATTCTTTTGTTTTTACCAAGTCCCTGTGGAGTCCTGTCTTTTTTCTTTACTCTTTTTTCATATAAGTTTTAGGCCCAGTTTGAATGTTTTTCTCGTCTCAACGTACAAATACAACTCAAATAAAAATATTTTTCAATTTTAAATCTTAACTTTCCCATCTAATCATTACCTACTCATTTTAGCTTTCTCAAACTTTCTAACAAAATACAATAAATAATTCAAAGATTTTAAATTCCAAAACAAATATAATATTAAAAAAATTATATTCAAATAATATTTTATTTTTCCTAATATTTTTATTCAATTTCTCTCTCATTTTCTAAAATCATATGAAACATTTTTATTCAAATTATTTCACTGTTACTCACGAACTATCTCATCTCAACATCCAAACGAGGCTAAAATATGCACTCTCTTCTTCATGAACAGTATAAAATACTTAAGTGAATTTGTTTATTAGCCCATTATGCACTTCTTATCACGGTCTATATTTATGCATGAAGCAGATTGTTACTCTTGGAATGCCTGGTGTATCACCTACTAAAAGGGTTGGAACATACGTGAGTCCGAGGGATTGGAATGCATTGATCAGTGACCCAGATACTGTGAGTGATAGAAGTCTTGTTGCAGTAGTATTCCCTGTTCATCATCTTTGGTTGAAGGAACTAGTCGAATCACAAATAAACGTTTTTTTTTTTAAAAAAAAATTGTCTACAATTTTTTTTGATAAATAAACTCAAGTATATTAATGAAAAGAATAGGCAAAAGCCATGTTCAGTACAATGGAACACCTACTACGTAGGCTCAAAAGATACAAGGAAATCATGGAAAGATTGACCATTGAAATTAACAGCAATGGCCCATGTACAAAGAGTTCTAAAGAAGAATGCTTTAAGCTCCTCCCTAGATCGTTCTTTGTCCTCAAAAGTCCGTTCATTACGCTCTTGCCATACGCACCACATGATGCAAATAGGGATCATCTTCCACATAGCCTTTATCTGTTGAGAACCTCTCAAGTCTGTCCAACAAGCCAAAACCGCCACCACTGTCTCCGGCATAACCCAATCCAAGTCTAATCTACTCAAAATCTCATTCCATAGTCCTTGAGCTACCTCATAGTGTAGTAAAAGATGATCTATCGATTCCCCCGCTTTCCTACACATGCAACACCAGTCAGCGACGATCACCCTTCTTTTCCTCAAGTTGTCCGTTGTGAGAATCTTGCCCAAGGACGCCGTCCATACAAAAAACGCCGCTTTAGGGGGCGTCTTATGTCTCCATAGCTTTCTCCAAGGGAACTGAGTTGGGGAACCTTGTGTTAGGGATCTATAGAATGAACGAACCGAGAACAAACCTTTGTTGGTAGGCTTCCACCATAGTAAATCATCAGTTAGGTTGCTTCGTTGGTTTGAGTATAAGAGGCTGTAAAAAGCCGTGAAACTATCCATTTCCAAATCTTGTGCCGCCCGGCTGAAATTGATGTTCCACTGGATTTGTTCCCCAACCGTCACCATGACATCCGCCACTGAAGCTTCATTCTCCCTTGCTACCCTAAAAAGGGTCGGGAAAAGATCCTTTAGAGCACTGTTACCTCACCAAAATTTGTATGACGAAAGAAAACCATCCATCCTCCTCTTATGTATTTCCACAATCCCACTCCATATGCCCCTCTCACCTCATTAGTACTCCATCCCCCCCAAAGACTACCATATTTGCTCTCAATCACCATCTTCCATAGCGCTTCTGGTTCTTAGTGATATCTCCATAGCCATTTTCCTAGTAGCGCCCGATTAAAGGTTCTCAAATTTCTGATGCCTAAACCCCCGTCAGAAAGAGGACTACACACCTTTTCCCACCTTACTAGGTGAAATTTGAACTCCTCACCTAGTCCTCCCCACAAAAAGTCCCTCTGTAGCTTCTCGATACGAAGCGCCACACCTACTGGAATAGGAAACAAAGACATGAAATAGGTCGGCAAGTTAGATAGGGTACTCTTGATTAAGGTAATCCTACCCCCCTTTTGACAAGTACATTCTCTTCCACCCTGCTAATCTGCGCTCTACCTTCTCAATAACTGTGTCCCAAAGCGGAGCCGCCCTCGAGGCTGCCCCCAGCGGAAGACCTAGATAAGTCATAGGGAGTGCAGAAATTTTGCACCCTAGGATGTTCGCCAAAAATCTTACTCGTTGCACTCCTCCAATAGGCACCATTTCTGATTTATCCAAATTCACTTTTAATCCCGAAGCTGCTTCAAAGCAAAGTAGAAGTGCCTTCAAGACTCTGACCTGGCTACACTCAGCCTCGCAGAAAATAAGTGTATCATCTGCAAAAAGTAAATGTGATATATTAAGCAATCCCCCGCCCGGGGGTCCAACTTCGAAACCGGTCACTCGCCCATTATCAACCAGGGCAGAGATCATTTTACTCAAAGCCTCCATCACCACTACAAAGAGTAATGGAGACAGCGGGTCTCCTTGTCTCAGGCCACGTGTGCTATTGAAAAAGCTAGTCGGACTTCCATTTATCAAAACTGAATATTTCACTGTTGATATACACCAACGAATCCAAGATCGCCACCTCTCTCCAAAACCACACTTCCCAAGTATGTCGATTAAGAAATCCCAATTAACATGGTCGTACGCCTTCTCCATATCTAGTTTGCAAAGGATCCCTGTATTGCCCTCCTTCAGTCTACTGTCCAGACATTCATTTGCAATAAGAACTGCATCCAGGATCTGTCTATCCTTCACGAAAGTATTTTGGGGTTTTGAAATAATTTTTCCCACAACCTTGCTAAGGCGGTTCGCAAGAACCTTAGAAAGGATCTTGTACACCCCATTTACAAGGCTAATAGGTCGGAATTCCTTAATCTCCACTGCCCCAGCCTTCTTCGGTATCAGTGCCAAAAGAGTGGTGTTTAGACTTTTCTCAAATTTACCGATCGAATGGAATTCCTGGAACACCTTCATGAGATCTTCCTTTACAACATCCCAACACGTTTGAAAGAAACCCATAGAGAACCCATCTGGGCCCGGGGCCTTGTCTTTAGCCATCTTCCTCACTACCTCCAAAACCTCAGCCTCCTCAAACGGCCTCTCTAACCTGCTGCTGTCCATAGAATCAATAGAATCAAAAATCAGCCCATTGGGCTTAGGCCGCCAACCCACTTGCTCAGTGAGTAGCTGTTCAAAAAAACCAACTACATGATTATTAATACACTGTTCATCCTTAGTTTCTACTCCCTCAATTTTCAGCGTCTCAATATTATTGTATCTCCTGTGTGAGTTGGCTATCTTGTGAAAAAATTTAGTGCTTCGATCTCCTTCCTTCAACCATAAAGCCCTTGACTTCTGCCGCCACGAGATCTCTTCTAACATGATGATCTGCTCGAGTTCTGCAACCAGCCCTAATTTTTGAGCTACTTCCTCCTGCGTTAAGATTTGAGACTCTTGTACCCTGTCAAGTTCTTGTATCTCCCTGAACTTACTCTCCTTGTTTGCCCCAATATCGCCAAAAGATTGTCTATTCCAAATCTTTAAGTCTTGTTTTAAAGCTTTCAGTTTACCCGCCAATGTGAAGCTGGGAGTACCCTGGATTTGATAGGAAGACCACCATTGTCGCACCCTGTCCACGAATCCTTCCGACTTCAGCCACATGTTTTCAAACTTAAAGTATCGACGTCTTCTCTGTATCCCCCCACAATCCAACAATATAGGCCAATGATCCGAACACAGGCGCGGTAATCTTTTTTGCCAAACCTCCGGGTAATGAATCTCCCACTCCGGAGAGATTAGGAATCTATCTATTCTGGACCATGTTTGATTGTTAGCCCACGTACACAATCCCCCAGCCATTGGTAGATCCACTAGATTTAAATCAAATATACATTCCGAAAAGGAAGACATTGCCGGGCGCAGTCTTCTATTCCCATGACTCTCACTGGGGAATCTAGTAACATTAAAATCCCCGCCAATGCACCACGGAAGCTCCCACCAACTATAAACACCAGCTAATTCTTCCCATAAAAGGCTTCGGTCGATATCTGCATTTGGGCCATAGACACCTGCAAAAGCCCACAAAAAATTATCCGACACATTCCTAAAGGAACATGCCACCGTGAATTGCCCAATGAACTCTTCCCTTTTCTCCACCACTCGTTGATCCCACATAACCAATACACCCCCTGAGGCCCCGTTAGAGGCCAGATACACCCAATCAACGTGTACACAACTCCATAGACTTCGTACTAATCTAGTAGTTATTACTTCCAACTTCGTCTCTTGTAAACAGATGATGTCCGCCTTCCACCCTCGTAGCAAGTTTCTTACTTGCAGCCTTTTATTCCCCTCATTAAGACCACGAACGTTCCATGAAACAATTTTTGGTTTCATTTAGGATAGGCTAGCCCCTTCCCTTTCATCCTATCCCTACTTGAACAACCTTCGGAGTTCATGGACCAGGTTAGTCTTTTGAGCTCTCGCTGTTTCTTTGACCCTGCCTTCCTTTGTTGTTGGTGACCAGCTTCAATGGCGGTGAGTAAAGCCATGAACTGCTCCTCATAACCATCACACCTCAAACCCACAATATCCTGAATGTCCTTTACCGTATTGAACACCCAATCTGAGACACAAGATTGATCTGGGAATAGGCAATTCAAAGGAACTGGATTCTGAACTCTTAAGTCCCCCTGTTCCTCCATTGCTTCTTCCCCAAGCACAAAGCCCACCTCCTGGAAGAGCCTCTGAGCATTCTCATCATCTGAAAGGAAAATATCATCACTGGCCGAGTACACACTGTCTCCTGTTTCACATCCCTCCATCTGTCCATCTTCCCTACACTCCAACAAATCATTTTCGGAAGGTAGGAATGTTTCTGTCAGCCTTATCTCCTTCAGTCCTGGCATCAACACAGCAGCCGGACCTTCTGCATCTTCTCCCGCAACTTCTGAAAACTCCGGCAGTTTCTGTCCCATTTCTGAAGGAAGAATAGGACTCGGTGGTGATGGGGGATGAAGGACCGATTCTGTCGGCCCCCTCTGCCTGCCTTCTATGGCTACTCCGGCGACTTCTGTAGACTCCCGAAGCTTTCGCGCCACCGTCTGTCCATTTTCGGAGGTTTCTGAAACTCGCAGTGGTGGTGGAAGGTCCACCACCGTTTCTGTCGGCTTGTTTTGACTGTCTTCTACGGCATCTCCGGTGGCCTCTGAGCTCACCGGCAACGACAGATGGCCTCGCGCCGAAGATTCTGGCACGTCGGAGCTTCTGATGCTCGACGGGGGTTGATGGGTCGCGGGATGGGAATACCCAACCCGTGCCTTCCATTCTTTCCGGGTCGGTTTGAAAGCACTGGGCTTGGGCCCATGTTTAAACCGGCCCTCATTAACAAAAGGGACACGGGCCTGATGCTGGCCCGGTCCGAAAGCCTTCTCTCCCCTTAAACCAAAACGCCCCGTTTCCTCCTCACCCCTTATTAAACCAAAACGCCCCGTTTCCTCCTTCCCCTTAATATCCCCGACAAGTCTCAGCAATTTATCCACCTCCCTCTGCATAGTTCCCATTTGAGCCTGAATTTCCTTCACCATGCAGAGTACCTCGCGCACGTCTCTGCCAACTTCTCTCTCTCGAGGGGCTTGATGTACATCACTGTCAAACGGTCCCTTCCTCTGGCCAGCATGTAACCCTACCGTGGTAAGGGCTTCCTTGTATGATTTCTGCCTCTCCTCCGTATCTCTCCTCTCATTCCTCTGAGACTCCACGCCGAAAGTGCCTCCCTTATCACCTCCCCCATGCTTCTCCATCCCCATCCCTTCTCGTCTTCAGGAATAATGATAAAGCTCCGGCGACCTCCTTCTCCGTATACAGTGACTTCCAAGAAATTTCCCCGCTCATTTGAGCGACGTAGCAGAATGAAGTTCCGTGGATCTTCCCTCATTGATGTATAAAACTCCCTTCTAACCCCTTTCGCACAGTCCTCAAACGCACGCTGCAACCATTTCGCCGTGCCTAAGCCCAGAAGAAGTTCCTGCGTGCGTCTCCTTCCTCGCTCTGTAATACGAATCAGTCCCCCTTCACGCACGACTGAGAAACATTTTGTTTCAATGACTAAATCCTTCAAAAAGACCATCTTACTGCCTTATGTCTCAGTACCTACACTGGACTTTCATTGACGACGACGATAGAAACGATCGGGAAATAAAATGACTGGAAAGAACAGAAACTCAAAAATTTCCGCACCATGTACGGAGAGAAAAAACCTTGAGAGTAATGTGAGTGAAGGGACCTAAAGAAACCTTAAAATTGTCTACAATTCTTTTTTGATAAGTAGAATTGTAGACAATTTTTTTTAAAAAAAAAAAAAACGTTTTTTTGTCTACAATTCTAATGAATACTTGTGCTATTTAGTCTGTTTTTTGCTTGAACATTTTATCCCATAGCTTAATAGACTAAAAAACCAATAACTGAAAGCTCTATGCTTTATGTGTCCTGGGTAGAACAGATAAAATTTCTCACAGACTTGTTAGATATATCTGGTTGGGTCTTTTTTTTCCCCTTGAAAAAATGTTTCTTTTTAGTCAGAAAAAAGATGCCGGACTGTGGGTCCCCTGTTCAGAAACAAACAAATGAAAGGTTTGGAGTTGTCTGAGAAAGCTCAACAGTACTTGATATGTCTTTTGGTCTAAACTCTGTTAGCCTATCCAACAACTTCCATGCAAGTAAGGTTTCTCAGATAGAGCCATGCATCATTATTCAATTTCCAGTATTTTCTTTGAAGCGTCAAATCCCTTGAAACCTAAGTCTGTTAGAATTAGAATGTAAATGGTTTGTTTTTCTCCCATATTCAAAAGTTAGTTATAGGATTGAACTGATGGGTGTTTATCCTGCTATGTTAAAATTTACCGATCAAAAAGGACTGAACTGATGGGTGGGGGTATTGGGTCTGACTATAAAATTTATAGTAGGGGGGTGTGGTGGAAAGCATTTCCATTTGCTTTCACATTTTGCTTCAGATCTTGACATTGACATTCAAATTTTAGGTGGTGATTGATGTGCGAAATAAATATGAAACTAGAATTGGGAAATTCAAAGGAGCAGTTGATCCATGCTCAATGGCATTCCGAGAATTTCCGTGTTGGGTGGAGGATGAGTTCCAAGTTTCTCATGCAAATGATAAGCATTCAAAGGTGAATATGAATGGTTCAAATGGAAGCACCACAGAACGAGTGGATGTTCTAGATAAAAAAAGGCCTCAGCGGGTGGCAATGTACTGCACAGGGGGAATAAGATGTGAGAAAGCTTCGAGTTATCTCCTCAGTAAAGGATTCAAACAGGTGAATTCTCCTTGGAACTTCCATTTACTACCAGCTTTCTGTTTATTTGCTTTATGAATTGTTGTACGGAGATATATATTGTGGTCACGGTGATAGTAGGAAAGGGTCACCCCTTGACAATTTCTTCCTAGGTGTTTGGGGTTCTACAGTGAAATGATAATTTACCAACGGCCTATATTGTGGACTTTTTGCGTCCCTTGTTTTGGATGTGAAATTCCATGGTCCATGTACGATTACTCCTGCATTTGGGAAATTTGATAAGACAAGCCTTAAACTGCTAGTCATCGATCAGTTCTAGTATAACATGGGTTCTTTCAACACACGTTACCAAGCAAATCATAATGTACTTTTATTTTGACCCATTTTTTTCAGTTTCACTTGTTCAGAAAATTCTACAAAGGTTAACAATATAATATGTTGGCAAGTTGCCATGGAGTTATTTCTTACAGCAGCACGCTGATTAAATCTTCTGTTATTTGTTTTTTGCTTGAGAATTTCCTATATCCTTCAACCTTTAAATTTTTCCCAGGTTTATCATTTGGAAGGTGGGATTCTGAAATATCTTGAGGAAGTACCAAAATCAGAAAGCCTCTGGGAGGGTGAATGCTTCGTGTTTGACAAGCGGGTGTCGGTTGAGCATGGTTTGGTGCAGGGAACTTTCAAGCTTTGCTTTGGTTGCAAGCAACCAGTGAGTGATGCGGACATGGAAGCCCCCGAGTGGGAATATGGAGTTTGTTGTCCACACTGTTACACTTCGAAATCTGATGAAGAGAAAGAGAGAGCCAGAGCTCGTCAAAGGCAATTTGAGACTTGGGGCGTCATTGGGGGTCCAGATAAGGGCCGTCGGCCAGCATCAAATTCAGCAATTAATTAGGAATTCTATCAGGCCTTTTCTACTTCAACTTAGCTACTAGCTAGAGCAGAAAATAAGGACCGAGAGCTGGATAATTGCACTAGAAAAGTAGTTTTAGAACAATGAATTCATGTTAAAAAAATTGTTTTTGTTCTTTAGAATCGTTAGGATGAGAAAAAGAATTGTAGGATCCTATCCCTGCAACACATCTCTCTATCCCCCCCCCCCCCTTCGCGGTGCCCCAAAACAACCCAAAAAAATTCCTGTATCTCCCTTTGCTGTGCTTTTCGCAACGGAATGGAATCGGAATTAGGCTCGGAAGGGGAAAAGGAAAGAAAAGAGAAGAAAAAGAGAAAAAAAAAACTAGAGAGAAATTGATGGGGTTGAAGGATCAGGATCCAAATGATGCTTAGAGCATTGGCATTGGCTTCATCAAAAGCCAAGCCAAATATAAAATGATGAATATGCGTAAATTAAAGCTGCATTGGATTCATCAAACAAGAAATGGGAAGCTTTTAGCTACAGTAAATCTATAATTTCCTTCAAATTTAAAGGGTTACTATACACTCATCAATCAATTATTTTATTACATTTTAATTCTCAATTTCTTTACTTTATTTTCCCTCTCTCATTTTTTTTTCCCTATAACCTTAGTTTCATTTCAGTTTTAGATTTATGGTCAGCTCCAAGTATAAAATTAAATTATTAATGTATATATAGTTAGTTTAATTGCTAAAAATGAAAAAAAATATTATTATTAAAAAAATAATATTATATTATTATTTTGATGAATTTAATAGCTAATCCAATGTGGTATTATGAATAGGAAGGTTTTAGATTTATGGAAAACTTGTATTTTTCATCAAATTTTAAAGATGGCTTTGATGAAGCCAATGTGAATGCTCTTAAAAGGCTGACATGGCGGCATCTTTGTGGAAGTTGGAGGAAACTGGATTTGACGGGACTGGAGCTGATACCCACCACGCTGCGGGAAGAATGGAATTGTCCAGAATAAAACTAGACGACCAGATGAGAGGGGCTTCAGAGTGGGCCTAGGATTTGGGCTTTGCATCAGATTTAGTATCGGCCGTTTTCACATGTGAGACTTACCATTCGTCATTTTGTTTCTGTTAAACAAATGAAGACTCATTTCCTGCTTCCATATATATTACATATGATGGGTGCGTTGGGGGGGGGGGGGGGAGAGAAGATCATTTGAGATAGAGAATTGAATTGAGAGGTGAAGCGGAAGCGGTGGGAGCATTCAGATTCTTGAAGAATTCGAGGCTTCGCCCTCAATCAACCGACATCCAAGTAGCAGTCGCGTGGAGTGTCGTTGCCCCCACCACCGCTTTTTGGCTTATACAAGTTTCGCTCAACTCAATTTCGTTAACTCTTTTAACTTTTAAGAGCATTCGCATCGGCCTAAGTATAAGTCCAAGAAATGCAAAATTTGGCTTTTTAGGTCTTTAAATGTGTTGCATTGGAATTGGTAAAACATGAGAGTTTAAGTTTTGACCTATAATATATCTAAATAATATTCCTCCGTCATAAGTGATGGCTTTTTTCTAATAAATATGGAGTTGGGTCACTCGTGGACATGTGATCTCATCTCTTTTAAAAAAAAAAAATCTAAACAATATTCCATATTTGGCGAGTTCCTGTTCATTGCCAAATGAGTATTTTATTCTAAAATCTGCAGACGCCAACTGTAACAAACATTTCCCTCGTAAATCATTTCCAATTGAAACCCTTTTCACTTTCTCTCCCTTTCTCCCTCGCCAAACACCTTTTTATTTTTTTCTCCCTGTTTCTCTCTTCCCTCTAGATTGGCCCCACATTCCATCTCTCATCTTCTCTCTCTCTCTCTCTCTCTCTCTCTCTCTCTCTTTCCAGTTCTCTTGTTGCTGTCGTTTTCCCTGGGTTGTCGAAGTGCTCTCTCTAGGCTTAACTTAGGAACCTGGGGAAGGAACAATCGATTTCTCATAGAAAATCGACTGTGGATTTTTGCCCCCGCAAAAACATAAAGGTAAGATTTCCTAAGACTTGTTCGTTTCAATACTCCAAGTTCATTCTTTTCTTGTGTATAACGAGAGTCTTGGTCCAACTTATAAAAAAAATGAGAGTCTTGGTCCAATACTAGATCTAGAGGTTTCATTAATTTTTTTTTTCTTGTTGAATTTCTGGGTGCAATTGATGCATCTGGGCATATGCCAATTCTAACATAAATTCACTTTTATGTATTTTTCTTTTTTATGGTAGTATTACTCGTGGGACTTGCACTTAGATTTGATCATATTTTGATTTTTAACGTTTTTTCAACCTGAGTATGCATCATAAAATTTCATTATTTTTATTTTAATGTTTTTGTTCCTATTGTGTTCTTGAATGATGGCCCAGTACTTGCATTGAATCTGGTTTGTGTTCCCAGTCTGTTAAGTTGAGTTTGTGGTGGTCTGCTATGTGGTCTTTTGAGTGTATGGTCAAGTTGGTGCTTAACTGTTGTGTGCATTTTTATGTGGTTTCAAATGTGGTTTTTTCAGAGCTGGTTTGATATGTTGGTTTATGGTTTATTGTGTATTAGCAAATATATTGTGTATTTTTTGAATGTTGGTGTAATATATTGTGTATTTGCAAAAAATTAAAAAAATTATTATTAAAAGTATATAATATTATATTATTATTTTGACTTTAGGATGGTTAGTCCAATGTGGATCTACACCTTTATTGGTTTAGACTTTAGCCAAAAACTCTAATTTTAGCCATTGCCAATGCTCTTATAGTTGTATTTATAGATAGGATAGGCCTACATCTTCAATCCATCTCATCCTCTTCAATTTTTAGGTATCGAATCGTCAGAGTTTAGGTCGTGTGGAGTTTGAGACCTGTGGGAGTTTCCCTTCAAAATATACAATTTTGTATATTCACTTGCTTTTTTAACAGACCTGAAATTCCTTGGTTAGTTGCCTAATGCATATAGCGGATTTAGAATAAAGTCGAATTTCACATGAGTTACCCACTTACAGTTGATTCTATATATGTTTTCCTTACTTTCATTTTACTTGCTCAAAATACTAGTATTCTTTGTCTAGAATCAAGATCTTTGCATTAATTTTATTTCACTCTCACATTTTTGGTAGCCAATTGAGTGGTTCAAGAAGACCTATTTGAGGAAACCAGAGCCTGAGGAGAAGCTAACGCAGATTTGAAATTGAAATTCATCTCTCTCTCTCTCTCTCTCTCTCTCTCTCTCTCTCTCTCTCTCTCATTCTCATTTAGCCCTCCATGCACTTGTATTATATTGACATCGGATGCATACTTGCTTTGTTGTCATCTGCTTTATAATCCAAAACTCGAATCTTAAATTGTTTTAACGTGTGAGACATGAAAGTGCTACTTGATATGTTGGAAGCTGAACATAGAGTATTACGGTCGCATTCCGAGTCTCTGACTCTGATTGCATCCGATATTTCGCGAGCTTTTTGTTTCTTCCCTACCTTGTCTATGTCCAAAGGATAGCAAGACTCAGGATGCACAGGTCTGTCCTCGATCGGCTAGGAGAGCTTCTTTTACTTATTGAAAACATTTTAAAAAAGCATGGTTTCAACTCTTCAAAACTTTCATCACCCTTTGCCCAAAAGTGCAGCGTTCTTTGTATGATCATACTGCACTCTTGTCTTCAATTCGAAAACACCCCTAGCTCGACTCTCAGAATCTTAGCATATTCCTTTTGCACGGGCCATTGAAAATTTGAAATAAGACAAACTGACAAAGAGGCCCGTTTCTCTTGCCCTGATCGCGTTGATCTCTATTGTATTTGTATCGGAGTAATACTATTATGCTGCTTAGAGCTTATCGCTGCAAATGATCGCCAGTATAAAAATAGTTTTTTATTTAATTTTTTATTTTTATTTTTAAATATTTCTAAAAAATAGAAAACATACATCAATCCATTAAAAATCACTTACTTAATTATTATATATATATATATATATATTAATATGAGCGGTCAGCTAGAGCTGTCAATTTGGGCGGCAGATTAATGTTTCTTTTGTCTATATAGCATTTGAAAAAATAACAAATTTGATAATTTATTGGAAATGTTTATTAAAAAAAAAAATTTGGAAAAGATGTCGGTAGGTCCGACACTTTAGTTTTATTAATTAACTGTCACTGTTGGGAAAATACTTTCTACAGTATTGAGCTTAGGGATATAGAAATTCCAAAGCTAAGCTCATAAAAACTACAGTAAACTATACCTTGTACTAATTAGATGTCAATGTCAAAAACTAGGTATTCTTGATTTATCAAGTGTTGGAATTTCAATCAGACTTTGAGAGAGCTGAGTGGTATGAGAAAAGGAAACCTCATGGCAATTGACCTCTATATGTGTACCTTAAATCCATATGCAAGTAATAATGCAATCTTAGGATCCCTATTCAAACTTTATGGTATTGCCAACGAGGTTCACAGTGTATATGATATTAGTCCACCATAAGTAAAGAATTTATACATACAATAAGATAAAAAAATATGCAGTTGATGAAATAATAAAAAGACTAGTATTTAGTGAATACAATTCAATAAATAGAAAATGATAGGTACAACGACAAAGTGTACCTATAATTTGTACTGAATTATATTTTTTTTCAGCATTTGTGTTTGTTTATTTTTTAGTATTTTTTTTATTATAAAAATATACAAATAAAAAATAAATACAATACACTAGTCGTACTCAATTCGGTACCAACTCTCGGTGTGTGTAGCACTGCCTTGTTACGAAAAGAAAAATGTTAGTGTACACTTACACAGTGTACCTATCATTTGTACATCTCACTTTTTTTTAAGCATTTGTGTTTATTTAATTTTTAGTATTGTGTTTCTTATTTGTTTGTATTAAAAAAAAAAACACAAAAAAAATGATTTTAAGAAAAGGAAAAACTAAAAAAAAGAATTTAACACTATTGGTGCTCTATCGGTGGCTTTCATAGCTGGCTCTTGCACCACCCTCAACTAATACATTAGTTCCATTTTCCAAGAAGTTGGAAAAATCATAAAGGAAATGCCCATATGAATATCTAATAGCCCCTTCACGTCCAACTGCTCCTGGATTCCCTTTTGATGCCCCCCATCAATGTGTAGTTTGAATTTGCCCACTGGAAGTGGAAACCAACGAATCAAGAGGGGTTTTTATTGTAGCAACCAACAATAAAGGCAGATGAAACAACTCACCCTCTTTGGAAGAGTTTCGAGTGGCTTCGGAAAGCGATCAAATCTCTCAACCATCTGTAAACTTAAACTGAAATGAGGTTGTGGTTGTTTGGTTTTTTAATGACAAAATGTGTGATAAACTTTGAAAGTGAACAATTTTTAGAAGACGAAAAACAGTCAAAACTGCTTTTGGGATGTACACTCTATGGAAGAATGTCTTAACGATTTAGAGCTTATTTCCCAAATCAATAATGAAAGGGTTACTACTCTACTACTACCCATCTATTACACTACTCTTTTTATATTTGATTTTTTTTAGAATTTTTTATTTTACTTAATGATTAAGGAAATAAGTATTAGTAAAGTTAAATATTTTTTAAATTTTTTCTTAGTGATTAGGAATGTTAAAAAAATACTTAAAAGAAAATGATAAAAAAATAAAAAAATTTGCAATGAACTTGGATAGTAGATAGGTAGTAATAGGGTAGTAATCTCATTTCATTTCTAAACATAATTTAAATATAAGATTTTTAAATTAATTATTATAATTTTTTCAAACTAATAATTATAATTTTTTCAAACTAATCATTATAACTTTTTCAAACTTTCAAACAAAAAATAATTTAACCTTTTCAAATACCCAAACAAAAATAATATTATAAAATTATATTCTAACAATATTTTATATTCAACTTTTTCTCTCTAATTTATTTAAATCTAAATAATATTCAACTCAAACTATCTTATTACTATTTACAAATTATATTATTATTATTAATAAAATTTTCATCTCATCTCACTTTCCAAACAAGTTATTGTTCATCTTCTATATGTCTGTCTAGATGAAATCAAGAAATTTAACTTGATGAAATAAATTATAGAAGAAAATTTTGGGAATATATTTTTTTTTTAAATGTCAAGGAATATCTCCAAGGCATGGTCCTTTGGATCCATTCCTACAGAATAAATTTCAATCCAGTACACCGCACCCTCGAAAGTTTTTCTAGATGAAACTAGTTAAATTGCTAGCTTTTTACCAGAAAGTGTGGCCCCAAATGATTGTTTGTACCCATAAGGTATTAAACCTTAGACCTTGAAGGGAGTAAGACCCCAAGACGAGTCTTAACCACTTGGGCTAATCCCTTGGGGTTTTCAAAAGGGTAATGATAGGTTTACCAACATTTTACCACTCATGTACTAGTCTAGTGTATTTGAAATTTTTAATTTTTTAATTATTAATTATTAAAGTATTTTTTTAACATCCTTAATCATTAAGAAAAAAAATTAAAAAATATAAAACTTACTAATAGTCAATTCCTTAACTATTAAATAAAAAATAATTATAAAAAGAATAGTAAAATGGTAATACGAGAGTAGTAAGCCTATCATTATAATTTATTCTTTTAAGAAAATGATAGACATATAATAATTTTTACAACTTTTTGTACAATTATATTTTAAATCATAGATATAAGATCATTTTATTATATAAATACCCTCGTTTCAGTTATATAAAATAGGAAAATTTTATATACCATATTACCATCTCACTAAATAAGATGTGACACATTTATTATTATTGAATGATCATTTATTATATATTTTTTTATCATTAAATAGTGGTAAATATGTCATATTATATATAATGAGATATAAATAAAATGATGATATGGTGTATGACATTACTTTATAAAATATTGTAAAAAATATTATACATGTATCATGGGCGCGCGACGTACACCTAGGAAAATCCTACGCTTGGCCGCTTCAAAAGTTGAATCTAGAAGAAGGTCAATCTGCCAGTTTCCCTGCTTACACGTGCATCAACAACAGCCGTCCATCTCTCTGAAGCCGGAATGCTCTCTCCCTTCAATCTTCATATAAAGGCTGAGGGAAGAGCCAGACAGTCCTCCTTCCGTTCCTCCTTAGGTCAGTGCCTTGAAAAGCCACACTCGCGAGCCCGACGGGGAGTCGTCGTCTAGGGAGTTGGTTTAGGAAAACAAGCAAGAAAGCATTTTGGCTTAATTCCTAGTTTCCCGGCGGCTGATCTTAGGTATGTTTTCACTCCGCAACTGTCAACATTTTTAGGGTTTTTTTTTTTCCCTTATTAACCTCGTCGTTAGCTATAAAAAAAGCATCAAAATTTTTCTTATCATGTTATTGAATTTCTCTTAGATCTATTTATTAATTAATTTGTCTTGTTCTTTCTTAATTCAAAGCGAAAAACCGTGAGGAGTATGGAGAGAGAGCTGGTTGAATTGTTCGAAGCTGCGAAGAAAGCTGCAGACGCTGCGGCCTCCGCTGATGGAGGAGCCGAGGAAATCCGATGCCTTGATGCCTTACACCAGCTCAAGAATTTTCCTGTCACTTATCATCTTCTTGTCTCCACTCAGGTGCCCCCTTTCCCCCCCCCCCCCCCCCCCCCCCCCCCCCCCCCCCCCTCCTCTCAAAATTGTTACAAATAAGTTTCACTGTGTATTTGTTGTACCAGAAGGCTCTTTTCAGAGGACTTCATTAAAATAATCTGTTTGATTATGCCTTGTTTTTACCCATTTTATCGATTGCATTCTTTATTTAATCGGTATATATAGTGATTGTCCGATAAGCATGATGGTGGTGTGAAAACGTTGCATTCCAATTTAGATACAAAATAATTTGCTTGTGCTCGTCACACTGCCCCTCAATCAGTTAGCGTCTTAATTATTTTAGATGGTACTCCTGCGTAAATGTTAATATGTGAATTAGGATCACGATGATTATTAAGAATCGACCATTTTGGTGGCACTCGATGTACATCACTGTGCATATATGCCATTTCCCCTTTCCATTTGTTTTATTTGTATGGGAAGCAATTGGGATACGGTATGAAAGGTCCTCATTAATAGGAAAGTTTCTTATGGACCTAAAAGCGGTGATTGCAATCTGTTATAAGGAGGATGTTGGAAGAGTTGAAGATTTCAATCTGTTATGAAAGGGATGTGCAATGAAGGGAGGGCAATCTGGTATGCTCAACTAAAAATTTACTTAAAAGTGAATATGAATACAACAAAAGAAGTTGTTCGGTACTTTCTGTATTCAGTAATTTTGTTGTTTCCCAATCACTTACAGCTGGTTATTTCATCTTGTTTCACGGTGGACAAAAAAGTATGGAAAAGTGGTTCACAATCTTATATTCCTTTCGTTTTGTGGTACTCTTATTAATGAGATAATATTCAGTGTCATTAATAGAATGCTTTCTTGTTTCTACTTTTGCTCCTTTCTCTCTTCCAAGAACTCTTTTTATTTGTCCTGGTGAAGCCATTGGGTCCATATTTGCAATTGGATCCCACTATGGATGATGGTTGAAGTAGTCCCGTCTATATTCTATAAATCTCATTTTGATTGGTGTATTTATAACTAGAAAGATTGTTGGTGAATTTTTTTCGTGATCTATTATGTTAACACTGCTGCGCTATAAGAACTTTGGTTTTATTGCTTGAAAAAACTTGGAGTTGAGGTTCTTGTGTTATTTAATATGAAATTCAGGTCGGGAAGCATCTTCGACATCTCACCAGGCATCCTAGGAAGAAAATCCAATCATTTGCTTCCGACCTGATTGAGATATGGAAAGACATAGTGATAAAGGAGACAAACAAAAATAGAAGAAATGAAAGCTTTGATGACAAGGATTCTGTAAAAGTTGAGATAGTAAATCCTGAGATTGCCAAGGCTGAGAAGGATATGAAGACATCTGTGAGGTTTTCAAAGGCTGAAAGTATCAAGGTTGTGAAAACTGAACGCAATGGTATGCCGAGCTTGGAGAAAGTTTCAAGGACAGATGCTGTCAAGACAGGGAGAAAGGTTCGAAGTGTTGATGTTGGCAAGATTGAGAAAACTGATTTGGCTGAAAATGATAAGCTTGAAAAGATAATCAAGGAAGAGAAGCGAGCTTCTGGAGTGAAGAAACCATTAGTAGGTCCTGGTCCACCGAAGCTTATGTCAATGATTAAATCTAATGATACCACACGGGACAAAGTACGAGAGCTTCTTCACGAAGCTTTGTCTAGAGTGTCTGACGAGGCTAATGAGGACATTCAGGATGAAGTGAATGCATGCGACCCGATTCGAGTTTCTGTTTCAGTAGAGTCCATTCTGTTTGATAATTGGGGCAGTTCTCAAGGGGCTCAAAAGGCCAAGTACAGATCATTAATGTTTAACCTTAAGGACGCCAAAAACCCGGACTTTAGGAGAAGAGTACTTCTTGGACATGTCAAACCAGAGTGGCTCGTCAACATGAGCACAGCAGAAATGGCGAGTGACCAGAGGCAAAATGAGAATCGATTGATTGAAGAGAGAGCTTTATTTGACTGTGAGCGTGGAGCACCACCCAAAGAGACAACTGATCAATTCAGGTGCGGTCGATGTGGCCAACGCAAATGCACCTACTACCAAATGCAGACGCGCAGTGCGGATGAGCCTATGACAACGTACGTAACATGTGTAAATTGCAATAACCATTGGAAATTCTGTTAAAGTGTTATTGTCTCTTTCCGGATACTAGCCATTTTTTTTTTTAAATTATTGATTATCATCATGATGATGAGATAATCCATGAAGCCGCTTGGGTGATTGTGCTACTCGAAGCTTTATTACCACTTTGGGGTAAATTGTCTGTTTCATTTTCTAGCCAAACCACCAAAACTCTCACTTCATTCAATTTAAAATTTAAATACTAGATACCTATACCTATATATATATATATATATATAAACAAACTCAAAGCTCTTCAATTTGAAATATAAGTTGCTTTGAGTGGAAATCCTGCTTTACAACCCAATGGAAACCCATTGTTCAAACAAATGAGAGGTCTCATCTCCAAAATTTTAATTAAACCCAACCTTAGAAAAACTACTACATTTTTCATTTGAGTAATGCCATTAAAAACATATCTGATTCTTCAGCACCTAGATCGTATAGACAAAATTTGAAGCCAAACAAATACCACAATGTTGCAAATTCTTATCCAGAGGGATCCCTCCGTGCCATAATTTCCAGAGAAAAACAGAGATCTTAAATGGCAAAGCACAGCTCTAAATGAATTTGGATAACATTTTCCTTTGGGGAAAGGGAACAGGTGAATGGGATCTCGATAATTCACGGAAAAAAAAAGCTTAACATCACTTGACAGGAAAAAAGTTCCACGTTCAAACTTCAATTTTTTAAATTCGCAATGGAGGTTTCTATCAAAGAAGAATTTCATATTTTCCCCTAAAGTGATCCAAAAGTATTATTATCATTTGATTATCTATATGTACCATTTTCGACGAGTGTCGAAGGTGTTGATGTTGAAAAAATCGCACAACAGGCCGAAAGGAGAGAAAGAATCATTCCCGGCCTGCTATGACTATTCGGGTCTTGATCATTGTGGTCTGGAGCCTCCAGTAGTGATCAAGTGCGGTTGTACAGTATTGGTGCGTATATTCATGATAGTTAAAAAAAAAATAAGTGGAGATAAAATAAAGAGAGGGAGACACACATTTATGTGGTTTGGCATATTGCCTATGTCTACGTGATATTTTGGGAGGGGAAATCCATTATAATATGCTTATTTTACAATCTCTCGTAATCTCTCATCCTCACTGTCAATGGAGATCTAGAATCTATTTTTTGGAAGAAGTCTTTTCTCTAAAGCTCCAATTGCGAGGTTGAAGAAGTTGCTGAAGAAGAAGTCTAATTGAGGCTTGCCTCCCTACAGTGATGAGGAATGTCCACCCTTTCCTTTGCGTGTATGATATCATTTCCCCTTTTCCACTTTCTCTCACTTCCTTTCCATTGTTTCTTTACTTTTTCTTGAAACATTCTCTTACTTTGTCCCCTCTCTTTCTTTGTTTTCTAGAGAGGGCCATTTGGTGGGCTGGGCCTGTTCAGCTGAACTTGAGATATTTTATCCCCTTCAGAGGGTTTACTCTAATTTCCCTGCGATTGCAAAAACATTAAAGGTACTCATGATTTGATTTTATGGGTGATAATATGTGACATGATCTGTGAAACTAATACTAATATGACACGAAATTAGTAGATTTGAGTTTAATATAAATGAGTTTGGGTTAAAACATGTTTGACTTGTTAATAAACGGGTCAATCCGCTTAATCCAAAATCAACCCACAATAACCCATTTATATTTTATTTCAAAATTACAATTTTATTATTGTTGGGTTGTAATATTGGTATTTCTCAATGGGCTTATGTTTTAGTGTTGAGATTTTAATTTTGGACCTATGCTCATATTTGTTATTGTAGGATTTGTAATATTAGTTTTATTATAGGTTAAAATTTGAAAAATATTGATATTTTTTTGTTATTATGTAGTCTTATTGTTTTTTTAGATATTGTGACTACTAATAAATATAGATTTTAATTTTTATGTGAAAATTTGTTAATCATATCAAATAGGTTATGCGTGTTAGTTCAACACATTTACATGAAACATGCTGAATGAGTCGTGTTGTATTGGCTTATTTCTAATTAATTATTATACGAGTTAAAACATATGACATGACATAATCCGTTATTTAAATGGGTTGGATTAGAGTTTGAAAGTTTGATATGCTTAGCTTAACATGCCAGAATTAGGTTGACCCATATAGTCAAATATCCATGACTTGAAGTCTTGATATGACACAAATAAGAATTGCCACCACTAATTTTTATCTCATGCCCTTTTGCAAAGATTTGGTCACATTTTGCTAATCTTTTTGGAGTATCTCGTTGCACAGCTTTGGGTTGGAGGAATCAACTATCTACTTGGTGGTCTTTTTTCAATAAAAGAAAGCAAGTGTAGTTACTTGCCCAGCTTGCTCCATGTTTCACCCTTCGGGAGCTTTGGTTGGTTCAAAATCTTGCCAGATATGAGGACAATGGAAAACTAGTTTTCGCTATTATATGGAAAAGATTTAAGTGGTTGCAAGAGGTTAGTCCTCTTTAAAGACTTCCAGGTTCTGTTAAAACATTTGCTTTCTGTTTTGGATTCTCTGCATATTTCCTTTACTAGGGTTTATTCTACAAAACACCTTCAACAAAATATTGTTCTCGAGGGCATGGTACCCGTTGGTATTGGATTCAAAGGATCACTGCCACTCAACTAACAACATTCATTTGGAAACAAAAAATGTTATTCATTTGAGATGAAAAGGAGACATACGTTGTTCTCCCACAGATAAATATTTTATTCCTTTTTTAATTTCAAAGATTTTGCACGATACGCCTAGATAATCGTTACAAGTATCTAATGCTTCATAAGAGTAGATTCTTAAATATTTGCGTCATTTTTTTTGTTTGGCAGTAGCAAACATAATAACAAATAGAATATAAAGAGTAGCAAACATAATAACAAATAGAATATAAAGAAATGAATTACTTGAATGATGTATGATGTAAAAACAATTGAGAACCAAGTATTTGTGTAAATGTCTCACATACTGTGAGAATATGCATGAGAGTCTTCCATTATATATAGACTATGTACATAAATGAGTACGGAAAATACAAGCTGGATTGTAATGTTACATATGAAGGATTAACGGGATATAGGAAGATTTTAGGTCTCAGTTGCCATATATGGCTTTGTAGCCATTGGGTCTTTAGTGGTTTGCTGAATGTCTTCAATACTCCGTTGCAAACTGTGTCGAGGTAGAAGGCCAAGTTTGGTATGTTGAGAAGAAAGAGCATGTCACCCAAGAGATTTGGTGAAGATATCTGCAAGTTGAAATGATGTCGGAACATGCCGAGTTTGGAGAAGGCCTAGGGCAACTCTCTCTCTCAACCAAACTCTCTTTCTCTATCTTCTCTATCAATCTTGCCGCCCTCAGCCACTCCATCGAGCAATAGCAACCCTAGGTCACAGTACTCTAGCCCCTCTCACATCAAGTTCAGACCACCGCGAGCCACTGTCGTCCATCCCATCAAGCATCTCAGTTTTTCTCCCTTCTAATCTATCCTTTGCCTCTTTCTTGTGAATTTATCCGCCTTCAACCACCAAGCACTATCACAAGAGAACCCAGACCAGCCACTCCTACTGTATAAGGATCTGGTTTCCTGCGAGTAATTAATTGTGATTTTTGTTACTCATTTTCGCTAAATATTTAGGGGTTTGTCAACAAATCCTTGTTTTATTTCATCTTTGTTTTATTTTATGCAAAACAATATGCAACTATTTTATTATTACTACTTTTTCTCAGCGACCAAACACATGCAATGCTACATGGTGAGCCACGTAGATATGTTGCACGGCGACTGCACATGGGTGATTATATATAGATTTTTTCTGTAATTATTGTCCACCCCAAATTAGAGCTGATGTGGGGGTTTGTTGAACACTTTTTACACATGATTAAACTATAACGAATAAAGTCTGAAAATTTGGATCATCAAATTTATACTAGAAGAACTCTATGTATTATTAAAATATTTTTCACTTTTTAATAAGAGTGTTGACATGGCATTTGAATGCCACGCATCGAGTTGTGATTGGCTGCCACATGGCAACCTTACCATTACCCTGAAGGGGCATTTTACCGTAAAGAGAGGGGGCGGAAATTGGATGGAGGAACTTAACTGCTAAAATTTGCATAGTTAGGGTGTGCACAAAAATTTGAAAGTGAGTGATTGATATGCAAACGGGCTAAGATTTGAGAATTGATTTTACAATTAACCTAGCTTGAAAATTGAAAAAGTTCCGACATTGTTCCGAGTTCAATAGTAACAGCATTGTCCTCCGTGTTAAGAAATCTAGAACATCTTCATCCGATTTGGATAAACCAATGATCGATTTATAACTTATAACGGCCTTCAAATTCATTTTGTAAGCAAAACAAGGGCCATTTACATTTGGAAAAATATAGTGGGGAAAGCCAAATTAAATCAACTTCATAGGCTCGTATCCATGAGCGGAAGTAATCTGAATTTCCATGCAACATCACTAGAAAAGGATTTATTTTATTACATTGAATTTCTACTTTACATGAGGAGGTTCTGCAGTTGTCATCACAGATATCTCAAAAAAAAAAAAAAATTCCCAAAAAGGAAGAGACCCAATTTATTCAAAAAATGGAAATAATTTGAACAAATATAGAAACAAATTATTATCCAAAGCAATACTTTGATTAGAGAACCCACCGCGATAACCTTATGGATTTCCATGCTTATAATGGGAAACATCTGACTGGATTTGATTTAGCCAGAAAACTTGCCTCATAACTTCTAACAAGTAACTTGCTATACCACAAACTGATTAGATCTTCATGAAGAACATGATGTATGCCCCTTGACTCTCCTCTCCGCTGCCATACCTGCAGCAACGGAAGGTGGCAAATGTCTGAGACTTCCAGTTAATTTTTCATTATTTTCTGGTACTGCTGATTTCACCGTCGCAAATAGAGATTCAACATCTTTAAGTGTCAAGACAGGTTGATCTTGATTTTTTGTGTTCCCACTGATGAATGAACTGGTATTCCTGCTTCTGTTCAATTGGTATAGGCTCTCTTCAACAGTGCCTTTAACCTTTCACAAAAGAACAAGATAGATTTAATTAACCACTTCTCTGCGCATCCAACTCTTGTGAAGACTTGTAAGTGGGAGAACGAGAGTGTGTTGTTAATGTGTGTGTGTGTTTACGTAAATACTCGATTGCCATTGCATAAATAGAAAGCTGGACATACTATGAAACGATGAACGAGTGTCCTATTTTTCTGCCCAATTCGGTGTACCCTGCTGATAGCTTGTGCTTCTGCTGCTGGGTTAAGTAACGGCTCTACTAGAATAACATGCTCTGCTTCTAAAAGATTGAGGCCGTTGGCTCCATGTTGGATAAGGATCAATAACACCTGAAAAAAATCTGATGCTGGTTGCTGGGTTCGTCTTTTCCAAGTTCCCTCCGCAGTGTTATTCTGTCCTCTAAACTTGCTTATGGCAGTATGTGATTTCCTATACTTACAAAGCTGCAACCATAAGCAATATGAACACACGCATACACACATGCGTGTACACATACAAACACAAAAACAAACACACTCATGGCCATCAAAGCGGGTAAGTGCTTACACAAGCACTATTAGCAATCTGACAACTGAATTGCTGTCTAGAAAAACATAAGAAAAAAAAGGAGAAAATCAAAAACAAAGAAAACGCTTGTGTGAAAGCCTTGCACGTTTCAATTTCCTCATTGATGCCGAATGTGTGCTTAAATATCAAATAATGCACTTTATTGATATATGAAGAATAGATGCCACCCTCCCTCCCTCCAACATTTTATACTAGAAGGTTGGGGTAAAAAAAGCTGGCGCTCTATATTCTTGTAACCAAATTTCTTACTCTGTTTTTCATTCCCCAAAAGAATCACTTGCAGCTAGTGCAATCATAATAAGCATGTATTAATATTGATAATTACTTGAAGAATCACAAGCAACCATTAGAATCAGCCATCTACTCCAATATGAACATGATTAATTGAATTTTTATTATATGCATACGAATATTTTTTATAGGTTTACATGAGCATTAATAATTGATACATCTTATTTACCAGTTTACCATGCTTTTATTTTCTATCCAGGATATTTTAATCTACCACATTCTATAGGGATGTGAAAAATTAGTCCAACGATCAACGGTAGTTGCAAGTTCTACAGCATTCAACTCAGTTTCGCACCCATAGCACCGCAATGTGCCGATCTGGCATCAACCAGCCTCCAACAACCACTACGCACCCCACCATCAAATTCTCCAACCGCCGATCTGTTAGATAGCAGAAGAAAACTGACCAAAAGAGTGGCGCGTGTGCCTCATGTGTGGCTCATCCTGCTTGTGAGATCCACATGCCGCCACGCCAGGGGAGGTCTGTTGCTGCCAAGCGTGGCTCCATTGGAGTCAGCTGCCTCAGATCTATTAGATCCACCTATACTTTATTGCCAAGTGTGGCGCATGAGCTACATGCACCTCCACAACCAGTGGCAGTCTTTCGTCGGCGATTTGACTCATTTTCCGGTTGCTACTTTCCTATATTCCTGCTTTTCCTAACCAAAGATCAAGATAAAGTGGTTGTAGAAGTCTACTTCAGCCAGTCCAGCCCAACAAAATGCAGCACACATCAGTTCACTACGGCTTCTAGCCGTACTCTTATAGTTTGTTTATCAGACTATGTAAAAACCGCTTCAAGCGGCTTCCCCTTGTGGGAATTGGGTGGAAGCCAAATTCTAGATTTAGATCCCTCTTTTTTTATTATTTCACTTGTGTTGTATTTGCTGGTTTTGGGATGATTGTTGGGGACTCCCACCCCATTGAATCTTGTATCTTGTAACTCCTTAATTTATCTATGATATATGCTTGCTTAAAAAAGGAATATTAATTAAATAATTATATTAACTTCTTTTTTTATCCATTACATAAGCATCTCCCATCTATTATAAATTTTAGAATAATTAGTGACTAAATATGGGAGCAAAGTCATGATCTTGAATTCGAATATTGATTACCCTATTCAATTCTCATTTCAATTATACGTAAGAGTAATGCTACTATGCCCCCTAATTTATACTACTCACTTTGTCCCCTTAACATGGCACCACGTGACTTATTACAAAATATATATTCAAAACAAAATGGTGCCCAAAACCACAAAAATATGAAAACTAAAACCCTAAATTTCCTCTATCCTTTGATTTTTTTTAAAAAAAATTTAAATAAGCCACGTGGCACCACATTGTAGTGTCACATCAAGGAGGCAAAGTAAGTGATATAAATTATGGAGCATAGTGCATAGTAGCATTTCTCATTAAAATATTGCATATGTTAGACCGATTCTACTTGTGCTATGCCAATCAATCTCATCAATAAAATTATTGTTTATTGATTAAAAAAAATTTATGACAAAAAATTCTGAAGACTGCAAAAGCAACGTCTTTAACCTGGAAAAGCCTTATTAGAGGAAATTTGGCCAACAAGTGATTGGAAGTTAGAATATTAATTAAATAATTAAGTTCACATTGTCCCTAAACTTTTGTGACCAATTATTTAACAGGGGCCCGTTAGGAAAGTCACAAAGCCATTTGGCCTAGTCTAGGAGAAGCCTTCACTTCATCATCTCATTGAGTTTATGTGATGTTCCTTCAATGTCATAGTGCGCTTTACTTTTACCACGTCCGCAGTAATACTAATTTGGATAATTTTTCTGGAGTGGGCTGCAACAATGGCTCATGTTTCTTGCATTTTTCGTGCTCTCAGCTTCCCCTTACTAACTAATTGGGTTGAGCACCTGTTTAGATTCAATACGATTGGGCCATATTTTGTCTGGCTAACTTCTGCAGGCCTAATCAATGGCAAAGAGACCAAGAAATAGATTCATCATTTCATCCCAACCGATTCAAGAACAAGAAAAGAGTTAATGCCAAAGGAACAATGTATTGAAAAGGAAAATTTTGAGCTCATCCATCTTCCACTTGCAATCCTAAAACTTTCTGTCGTTCCCTCCCAAATACATCATATTAAGTAGATAAGGACCATCTTCCCAACTGCAGTAATTTGTGAACATTCATAAAACTCTCTCCAATTGGCAAAAAGGTCTACCATCCTTCCAGTCATAACCCAAACCAACGCAACTCTACCAAGGAAGTCATTTCACCAAGTTCTGGCAATCTCAAAACAGAGTAAAATATTGTCTACAGATTTCCTGCACTTTCTAGGGATACTACATCATCAATCAGATAATGATATGTGAACATTCATATAACTCTCTCCAATTGGCAAAAAGGTCTACCATCCTTCCAGTCATAACCCAAACCAACGCAAGTCTACCAGGGAAGGCATTTCGCCAAGTTCTGGCAATCTGAAAACAGTGTAAAATATTGTCTACAGATTTCCTGCTCTTTCTAGGGATACTACATCATCAATCAGACAATTATATAACGTTTCCTTGGGTTATCCATGGTGAGGATTTCTCAAAAAAGGCTGTCCAAGCAAAAAAAAAAAAAAGGCTACTCTTAGGGGTGCCTTAGCCACCAAATAATCCAGTGAGGAAAAGAGTTTCAATCCTGAGGCATGAGGACCTGAGCTTCACTTTTGCTGAAGGGATTCAAACTTTCAAAGACTTACCGGCACCTCCAAGACATTCAGTGTAGTACAAAAGATTAAAAAATTCTGTGAAAACATCAGCCTCCCAATCATAGCCGCTCTTAAAAAACTAACATCCCACTGAGGGGAGCCATTATAAATCTCCAATGCATCAGCCACAGAGGCATCCTACAAAAGCACTATACTAAATGCCTCTGGGAGAGCTTCCTTGAAGGCTGTCTTCACACCATAAATCATGCAATAATTTAATTTATAACCATCACCCACCACAAGTCTATTAGGATTAGAGAAAATCTCCCCACTACTTCTATTAATTTTCCACAACTCCAACCCGTGGAGCCCATGAGCTTCATTAGAAAACCACTGGTCCAAGCACAATCAAATTTCAAATCCACTACTACTTTCCTCAAAGTCTTCCTTTCATGCTGGTAATGGTAATGCCAAAGCCACTTCCCTAGGAGAGCCCGATTGAACAAGAGCAAATTTTGAATCACCAAAACCCCTAAAAAATGGGAGAGCACTCCTTGGCCCAATGAAATTTGACCTCTTGACCTAACCTCCATAGAAAGTATTGTTGTAGCTTCTCTATTCTTTTGGCCACTAGTGTGAAGCAAAAACAGTGACAGGAAATATGTGGCAAATCGGATAGTGTACTTCTGATCAAGGTAATTCCACCACTTTTGTGGATAAGTGCATCCTCTTCCAAGTAACCAAGCAGCACTCAATCTTCTTTATCACCCCATCCCAAATAGACTTGGCCTTGAAAGAGGCTCCCACTGGGAAAACAAAATATTTCAAAGATAAAGAGGATACTTTGTATGTAACACCCAGGCCCACCACCAAACCCACTTGAGATTAATGAGTATTTTTTTTTAAATGGACTACGGGCCCAAATTTTTGTTTTGACGGATATTGACATTATTTTTTTTTTTGGGCTTGCTAATTGAGTTAAAAATCATTGAATTTTTTTATTGGATTAGGTGAAATCTTTTCATAAGCCGAGAAAATTGTGGGACAAGCTAGATTATTTTTAGAGGTTGAATCGAGACCCAAAACTAAGGAAAAAGCCCAAACCTTCTACGTTTAATACCCAAGCCCAGGAAATCCAAGGACTAGTTCCACGTCAGGCACATTCCATGCATGGCATGTCTCTACGCCTATTTCTACGCCATGCACGACTCTTGCCTTCTAGGGTTCACAGCTGTATATATATATATATATATGTAATCTGTGTGTGAGAATTCTCCAAGAATAGAGTTTCCGCAGCCTAAGTTTCAGTGAATCACCTCCACAAGCCGCAGACCGAGAACCACCCAATCCGTGTACATCAAACCTCTGTTTTTGCCTATTAAAACAGAGCATGTTGAGCTCTCAAAACCTTTGCTTGACCAGAGGCCATTCTCAGCTGTTGTAATTTCCTTCACCACCAGCGACGGAAGCTAAGACCACGGTATCCTCGCCGCACCACCGCTATCCACCGTCGCATAAACCATTGTTGATCTTTGGCCCGTTTTGCCACCGCTCCTGGTTTTCTCTGGGTAAGCTACTGCACGCCTTCTCCTTTCTTTGTGTAAGCTCAACTGCAGCACCCTTAGCCTGCTGCCAGCACACCATTTCATCCATGATGTCTCTGGTTGGGTCTTTCGTTTGGATAGCTGCCGCTCGAAAATTCTTTGGTTTTATTATGTTTTTCTGTTTGCTGCTTTGAGTCGTTTAGGTTTTTCGTTTTCAGTAGTGCATACCTAGCTATAATTTCAGTATGGCCATTAAAGTCCATGGGCTTAAATCATTTTGGGTTTAAAGTTTTATGACAGTGGTTGTTTTATTTTCAAAAGCTTGTTAATGATTTAAAGTAAATTGGGCTTGATTTATTTCTTATGTTAGCCGAAATTTTTTGCCGCCATCACGAAAATTATGAAAGGTATTAATTTATCATATTTAGTATTAAGCTTACAATTCAATTTTAGTAGTAAATAATAAGTGTTTAATCTTTTATTTTAAAACACTTAAATTTTAGTGTTTGAAATGAAACTTTAATGTTATTGTTTATAGATGTGGATATATCTATGTAAATAAAATTATATTGTAAAATAAAAGAACATGTTTGGAATATTTAAATGATACGGGTATTATTAGATTTCTTGTAAAGTTGAATAATTATGTTATTTATAAGAAAGTAAACCCATTTTTAAGAGAGAAGGTTTTCACGACTTATTATTTTTGGGAATCTAAAACGATCAAAGTATTCTACTAATTTATAATATGTTATTAATATTTTGGATATTTTAAGATATCATTATTAATTTATTTCTGGGTTAAGCAGAATATTTATTTCGATTCGGAGAATATTGAGGAATTTAGAAAGCGAAAGTATGTTTAGCGTTTAGGCTTTGAGGAATTAAAATAGGTATTTCAGGTGTAAATACGAGTTATATGTTCATTTGGAGATTTATTCAAGTTACATGAATTTTTATAGGTGCAGATTGATATCCGTTTGATACTGTTTTGAGGAAATTCACAGAAGCTAAGAAGTTTAGGTAAGCGAGGTTTCTATATTAGACTTTGCATAAAAAGAAAATGAAATAAGGTTGACTTCAGAAAATATGCATGTTTGTTTTTTAAAAGAAATATGAAAAACAACCTCAATAATTTGTTTCGGCATTACTCATGAACTCTGTATGAAAGAGAAGGTACATTTATCATGAATGGTGTAGACATGAGCTTATTTTTGCATATTGTTTCTGAACTTTGTAAAAAGAGTGAAAATGAGATTCTTAAGGTTTTGTTGTGGTTAAGATGAAGATATTTTGATTTTGTTCTATTGAATATATGAAATGATATGAAGCTACTCAGTATTCTGTTTTGATATGATGTGTAAGCTGAAAAACTTTGGCCTGAGTTTTTGATTTTGCATCTGAATATGATTTGTTTTCCGATGGTATGTCTGTTCCATTTCTATTAAGGCCCCACCATGGGTATAATAATGGCATATGGCCCAACTACGGGTATAATGGTGGTTTATAACCCTACCACGGGAGTTAAACATGGTATCTGTCCGGATATGATGCTCCAATGTAATATGAAGATGATGTTTCAGTTTACAATATGCCAAAGGATTTTTTTGAAATAAGAAAGTTTTTTTAAAACTTCGCCTTGATATTTTGTATTATGTTTTGTTCTGCATTCTGAAAGCAATTGTTATGACTTTGCCTTTAGAAAGTAAATGTTTCGTTATGCATTCCAAACTCAGTAAATGCTCATATTTACATACTAGTATAGTTTCTTTGCTTACTGAGTTGCTGATAACCCACCCCCTTATCTCCATAATATTTTTCAGATAACTTTGATGATACAGATGAGGATCAATAATAGAGTATGTGGTAGGAATAACTGAGAATGGTGGTTGAGTACCTTGGGGTATTAGTGCTGTTGCTAGATTTATTTATTAAGTAGTTTGATTTCAGTATGATTAGATGATTATGAAGACTTGTGTAAATCCTATTTCATTTTATTATGTTAATTTGAGAAGTGGAGAAGTTGATCTATTTTATTTGGATTATTATATTGAGGAGTTGATGGATTACTATGGCAGTTAATTAAATTAGAAGTATTTATACTAGATTTGGAGTCTTAGAAAGTATGTATTTGAATTTAGAGAATATGTCAGTATTGTTGTTGAGGTTGCTTATCAGGTTACAAGAGCTAACTCTCCACACCTCCGGAATATGGGCGTTACATTGTACCCAATGATACCAAACTATCTACATTAGTAAAATTACCACAGGAGCAAGCTCTAACTTTACCAAATTCACTTTCCACCTAGAGACAACTTTAGAGCAAAAAAAGAGTTCCTTCAAAGATCAAAGGCAATCTGGGTTTGCCCCACAAAAATACAAGGGTATCATCTACAAATAGTAAGTGGGAAATGCTAAGAACACCATGATTACTAGCTCCACAAAAAAGCCTGAGTGGAAACCTCCTTCAATTGCTAAAAACATTACTAGAAACCTCCACGACAATAACAAAAAGTTATGGAGATAAACAGATTACACGAAAGATATTAGAGAAACCGGCCATTGTGCCATTCACCAATATAGAAAAGCATATTGAAGAGATAAAATGCATTGTCCAAGATCGCCATTTTCCCAAAACCACATCTCCCAAGATAAATAACGAAGAAATTCCCAATAACATGATCAAGGTCTTTTCAATATCTAACTTGCAAAGTACCCTTGGCCCACCCAAGTTAAGCCTATTGTCTAGTCATTCATTGGCAATAAGCACCAAGTGAAATGATCTTCTCAATGGCCAAACTAAACGAATTAGCCAAGAATCTAGCTATTATCTTGTACACTCCATTCACAACACTGATGGGAAAGTTATTAATAATTAGATGAAAAAGTTGAAAAGTTGAAAATGAAAAATGTGTGTTTGAATGATGTTTGGATGTTGAGATAAGATGAGATGGTTTTAAAGGTTTGTGAAACCAAACCAGGCCTTACTGATCTCTATCAGTGAAAATTTTTTATGTATACTTGATTTTACCAACCTTCTTTGAACTCATTATAATTATCCCACACTGAATGGAAAATCTATTCTCTCAGTGCTCTATGGAGGGGAATAGATGAAGAATTCAAGTTTCATTTGGTGAATTGGGCTACAGTTTGTACCCCTATACGCGAAGGCGGGTTGGGAATTCGAAATTTGTTGGTTTTCAACAAGGCTTGATTGGGTAAATGGTTATGGAGATACCAAGAAGAAATGGGAACTTTATGAAGGGTGATCATTGATTTAAAATATGGTGGATTGTGAGGAGAATGGTGCTCGAATGAAGTGAATGGACCACATGGGGTGGGGCTTTGGAAACACATAAGAAGAGGTTGGACCAATCTCCATCGATCAACATGTTTTGTAGTTGGGGATGGGTCTAGAATTAAATTCCGGAATGACTTATGGTGTGGAGATCGAATCCTCAAAGAAGCCTAACCAATCCTATACAACATTGCACAAACAAAGGCGGCCTCAGTAATAGAGCTTATGGATCTCTCTAGTGGTTCACCCCAATGGAACATCATTTTCCTTAAGAGCTGCCTGAGATTGGGAAATTGACACATTTACATATTTCTTCAATCTTGTACACACTTGTAGTATGTTTGGAGGAGTGGATAAGATTATATGGTCACCATCAAAGAAGGGGAGATACATTGTATAGTCGTACTATAAATCTCTTATGACACTCTACAAGAACATTCCCATCGAAGAACATATGGAAGACTACGGTCCCTCTAAAAGCTTCTTTTTTTGTATGGACAACTTTGTTAGGGAAGATTCTCACCTTAGATAATCTAAGGAAACACCACTTCATTGTATTGGATTGGTGCTACATATGTAAGAAAAGTAGTGAGTCTGTGGATAATCTATTATTGCATTTTGATGTAGCTATAAGTTTATGGAACGATTTATTCGCGAGAGTGGGACACATTTGGGTAATGCCAAGAATGGTTGTTGAGTTTTTGGCTTGTTGGCAAGGAATCCAGGGTAATTCTCATATTGCAGCTATGTGGAAGATGATACCGACCTATCTATGGTGGTACATATGGATGGAGAGAAACGGTCGGAGCTTTGAGGATCATGAACGGACAATGGATGAGCTTAAAACTTTTTTTTCTGCACATTTTATTCCATTGGTCGATTGTAATAGACTTTAATGGCATGAACGTACATGATTTTCTTGTATTTTTAGATAGTCATGCCTAGGTGTGGCTCTTATATATGTCCCGTGTACTTGGCTTTGCCTATTATCAATAAAATACTTATTTACTGATAAAAAAAAAAGGGCTCTAGCTTATTATAGCCAAGAAAGCAGCAAGTTCCATTCCATAACAAGTTGTTTGAGGATCTCTTACCTGCCTCCTTTCATCCGGATAAAGGTGATCTCATTAGCAGTGAAGGCATGCTCCAACACATCAAGGACATCATTCCAACTCGAGAAAACAAGAACTTTTGCTTTTGGATCTGTATGCTTGATCCACAAGATCCTTCTTGTGACTGCTTCAATCTTCAGAATAACCAAGAAAAAATTAATAGGATAGGAATAAAAACTAGCATAGACGACCTAATCAAAATGGCAAGATAATTGAGAGAGAGAGAGAGAGAGAGAGAGAGAGAGAGAGAGAGAACTAAAGTAGGTAAAATTAGACATCACGTTGCAAAGAACTCAGAAGGGAATTATACTTGGTGGAACCCTTCACTTAAGATCTACCAAGGATGAAGAGTAATGGGACCAAATTTTTAGACATAGACAAATTAGGATGAATCTAGGCCTCGTTTGTTTTTGCAGATGAGATGAGATAAGTTGAGATATAAGTTGAAAATTGAAAAAAATATTGTTAGAATATATATTTTTAATATTATTATTGTTTTAGGATTTGAAAAAGTTGAATTGTTTATTTTATTTTATGTGAAAATTTGGAAAAGTTATAATGATTAGATGAGATGAGATGTGTTACAAAAACAAAAATGCTATTCAACAGATTGTCATGAAAGTATTGTACTGCACAAACACAAGCATACTTTGGTACCCCAATTGGCATAGGTTGACTCTATAAGTCTATCCACCAATTAAGCCAAGCATTGAGTCACCGACAAGAGTCACTGACAAGTTCAGGTCGATGATCTATTATACAGTTATTCAAAAGTAGAAAAAGTGGCAACTAATCTCAGGGGAAAAGGACTACAATCATTTGGTGGCAAGAGGAGAGAGAACAAATCAACTGCACATAACAACACATGCAGGGACAAAGAAGTAGCATTATCATTGTAAGCCAAGCCATGTGAAATATGTCACGGGACAAAGCATTACATAGGAATCATACCTTTGTTCCATATGAACCCTGAACAATCATAGATTCTTCGCACTTCTCATGACCTTGATATGTATGCCACACAGGTGAATTGAAAGATTCATTTTTTCTATCATCAGCATAAGCTATATTTCCAAAATCTGTATGCTGTCGGCATGTTGGGCACATTACCCATTTAGGTTGAAACTTATTATCATGTACTTTCCGCTCTGTCATTGAAAATAAACCTGCAAGAGGCAAGTGTGAAGTCACAATTAAATGCTGTATAATAGACAAAATCCATCAATACGATAGGAATCAAGAAAGAGAGAGCCCTGAAAGATGAAGGATGGGAACATAGTTCCAGGAAAATCATGATTTAGATTAATGAATGTAAGGCTTCTTCCCTTTTTTTTTATAGGTATCTCATTAGTGAGTCTTCTTTTCTGTTCTCTAAAGGAAGTACAAGTTACCATAATGTCACCAATGGTGTTTTCCTCCAACTAAGAGGACTCGAGGATTTTCTTTGAGTGATTAACATTTTTAGAAAACAAAATCTTTGTTTTAGGAATTTTGTTAGAGGGACCTCAGTTATATTTCCCTACATTGTTAGGGCAAATAAAGAGTAATACAATGGATACAATAGATAAAGACTTACATTTACAACAAGTAACATGCCCGCACTGAAAAACCATCTTTTGATTGCTCAATTTTTCTTGACAAACTGGGCATGTTTCATCGTCAGCTTTAGGTACACATCCACTTTTATGCTCTGTAGAAGTCGACAGCCTACCTATCTCTTGAGTTAATGAGGAATTAGTAAGGCTTTCCAGTGGGGACTTTTGTTTAGATAGTACCAGACCCTGGAAATGATACATACACTAAGTACCAACTGCAAAAAAGGAAATATACCGATGAAAGCCAGTCATAAACTTGAAACTTTCGAGATGAGTGTGTTTGTACCTTCAAATAACGAAGCTTCCCTTTTACACGTGACAACAAGGTTAAGGAGATGAACTTGTCATCAGAGTATTGTACACTAGCTGAAGGTAATTCATCTCGCCTCAAAGCATCAACAGCTTTTTCATTCTCATTTTCACTTATGTGTAATCGTGTTGTAGCCATTTTAAGTTCATCATGCGCGCACAGAACTTGAGCTTGGGCTATTGACAAGGACCTTGCATGGCCATACTCCCTCCGCATGCCCTTAACCAAGTGAAAGGAAAAAGTGTTAAATTTTAAAGATCTTTGAACATGCCTAGTTGCATGCAGTAAATTAACCAAGAACTACTGGAAACTTTTAAGCAGAAATTATCAGTCAATATAATAAAAAAGCATTAGTTCAAATCATTCCATGCAAATTTGATAAACATCTGCTGGCAGATAAGCAGTTGGGGCCAATAAAAAAGGATCAATAAGGCTATACCTCTAGAATCTGAAGCTGCATGTTGGCTGCTGACATACCCTCGCTTCCTAACTGAGCTTTGCAATAGCCCTTTATAACCCCAAGAACAATCTCCAACTCAGATGGAGATTTTGAAACCTATAAACAGATATGATAAGCATAAGAGTAATGAGAATAAGTGCTTACACTTTTTTTTTCCCTCTCAAACTACAATTAATTGCCTGAAGTGAAGATGACAGCAATATATTCCTAGAGTATCTGGATCAAACCAAACCAAAGTATAGTTGCTCCACTTAAGAGTAACGAACAGAATATAATGAAGTTTCAACTTAAAAAAGGTCAAATAAGATTTAAATCCTTTCAGTATTTGATATATGAGTCATAAACAAGGAGACCTTCCAACTCTTGATGGACAAATAATAATTTTTCTAAAATGTATTCCAGACAAATGACTTTGACTCTGGCTTGCTGCACAGTAATTAAACTTGATCATGTGAACACCACAAAAAAGTATATAACAAAAAAAGGGTCAACTTAAAAACCTCTATAAAATCACAGCAGTACCATATATTATAACAAAGCAATCTGCTTCAAACATCGTTCTTCCTGTGGATTCCCTACCAATCTAGGTAAATAAGGGTTCTCGAACCTTGTCTCTATGAACCAAATAACAAGAGACTTTTTTTAAAGGATCTGCACTCAGAAAGAATAAGGAGAAGAAGGCCACACACGCAGAGAACTACATGTCTGAATTTGATAAAGAAGCAATCTGCACCAGGCCACCGTGTGTGCGTGAGAGAGAGAGAGATTTAACATCAGTGTGTAAATAAAATGTGTCCACTTCAACCTTAACTTGGGATACATAAACGAAGAAGAGATTTAACAACTAACCACAACTCTTTCTCCAACATCTCTCTTCTTTCTAACACTGGATGATAAATCTGGCGGTGGTACATTCCAAAAGTACCGGTTGCGTGCAGAATTTTTCTTCTGCAAATGTAAGGCCTCTTCAGCAGATGTAATCATCCCTCCATCTTCTTTATTAAGACGAAAGAGCCTTGCTTCATAATCCTGGAGAAATAAGTCAGATGTCTGCAGAAAACAAATTCTAGTTGTACAAGAGAGCATCAATGGTTAACAGACAAGTTTGCGAGCAAACCTGAAACAATCCATCTAGTTCACAGGCAACACATGCAGGACCATCCCCATTGACATTGCAATTTCGACAGTATCTCACACGTTCAATATCCTCCTCTTTTGGTTTCTCCATTGTATGATCAATTTCCAGAAGTTGATCAAGTAACACTATCCTAGAGGCTTCCAATTGATCCAAACCAGTCTGGATATGATATTTTAGAGAACTTAAGCTTCGAAATCTGGACTGGGAGAAACAAAAGTAATTACCTAATAGCAATATAACATTTGACAGAGCTTATATTTACAACTTATCGTCTATAGAAACTCTAAGTAAAGGGTTTCACCTTTGCTTTCTAAAGTAGCACATTCCTAATTACCATGGAATCCTATTATTTCTAGCACTCTTTTCCTCTTTGAACACCTGGACACTTGATGATAGACGCTGATGTCTACATTGACTCTCGAGGACAGACTGTTAACGTAGATATTAGCTATATTATTTTGTGTTACCATATATACTCAATAGTTATTCTTACCATGTATAGATGCTAATAGTTAGGAGTTATACTTGGTTCTTACCTTGTATAGTTCTTACCTTGTAAAGATTGCCTACTTAATGAGAATGGGGCTGCACAAATGGCAGGCGAGTTTTTCCAAAATTCTGGTCGTATTTTCTAGTTTCTCTAGTAATTTGACATGGTATCAAGAGCAAGGTTGTTAATTTCCGTGTCTATTTGAATTTTTTTTCTCTTGGATTTGTGGGTTTCTCTTGTTCAGCGCACTCTGGGTTGATTTCTAGTGGATCTGACGTCACTTTCTCAACCTCTCGGAATTTTGGCTCTAGTCTGGGGTGTTCTCGGCACTTACGTGCCTTCGTAAGTATCACAGCACCTTTCTGGTTGGAATTTCAGCACTTCTGTGCCTTGGTGACTCTCGTAGATGGCTTTTGGTTGGACTTTCGGCACTTTTGTCGCTTGCTTCTGGGTGGTTTGGTTCGGTTCTTGCTGTCAGCAACTTTTGTTGCATTTTCCAGTTCTGTTCTAGTAGTCTGGGTTTGTTTTGGCTTTACTCTATTTGCTGTCGGTGCCCTCTATCGTGTTTCCTAGTCTGGGCTATTATTTTCGGAGCCTTTATTGTTGATTTCTGCTTGGTTGTGGCTTTCGGCGCCTCCTGGTGAAGTTCCTGGTTTGGTTTTTTTATTTTTTTGTGCATTTTTTTTTCTTGGTGGGATATTCTCTGTGTCTCTGGGTTGCATCATGTCCTCAGATAAGTTGGAATCGTTCCATATTAGGTTTACTGGCAAAAATTATTCTGCTTGGGAGTTTCAATTTAAATTATGTCAAAAGAAAAGAATTGTGGGATCATATTGATGGGAGTGATCACACACCTTGAGATGTCGAGGCTTTGTCTAAGTGGGAAACTAAGGATGCTCGGGTTATGACCTAGATCCTTAGCTTGGTTGAGCCTCACCTTGTTCTCAATCTGAGGCCTTATAAAACTGTTGATGCTATGTGGAATTATCTCAACACAGTTTACAATCAAGACAACTCCGCTAGGCGATTTCAATTGGAGTATGAGATGGCTAATTTCACACAAGGAAGTCTCTCAATTGAGGAATATTTTTCTGGTTTTCAAACTCTTTGGGCTGATTATTCCTACATTGTTTATGCTAATGCTCCCGCTGCAGCTCTCTCTGCTGTCCAAGCAGTGCATGCCACCAGCAAGCGAGATCAATTATTGATGAAGCTACGACCCGACTTTGAAATTGCACGGTCTAATCTGATGAATCGTGCTCCTATTCCATCTCTGGATGCTTGTTTGGGTGAACTTCTTCATGAGGAGCGAAGTCTACTCACTCAAGCTTCTATGACACTTCAGGCTCCTACTAGTGCACCTATTCCTGTGGCTTATGCAGCACAAGAACGGAATAAGGGTAGAGACATGCGTGTTGTCCAGTGTTTTAGTTGTAAAGCTTTTGGTCATATTGCTTGGGATTGCCCACAAAAGTTTTGTAACTACTACAAGAAACCGGGCCATATTATCTCCGCTTGTCCCATACGACCTAAAAGGAAGCAAGGTACTGCTTATCATGCCTCTGTTGGTGCCTCTAGTTCTGCTGCATTGCCTATTGCCTCGCCAGTTGCTCCTATTCCTGCTTCTCCAGCCTTGGCCAATCCAAACACACTCACTCTTGAAATGGTACAACAGATGATTATTTCTACTTTTTCTACTTTTGGGCTCTCAAGTAATCATAAAGTTCCTTCTAAGCCATGGTATTTTGACTCCGAAGCCTCTAATCATATGACCAATACTATTGTTTCTCTTTCCAATGTTAACAATTATGATGGCAATCTGAAAATTAACACCACTGATGGCAATTTTCTGCCTATCAATGTTGTTGGTGATCTTTCCTCTTCCTTAACTGATGTTTTTGTGTCTCCTGCTCTCTCCACAAATCTTCTTTCTATTGGTCAATTGGTTGATAATAATTGTAATGTCCATTTCTCTCGTTTTGGTTGTGTTGTGCAGAATCAAGTGTCAGGGAAGATGATCGCGAATGGGCCTAAAGTGGGACGACCCTTTCCTCTCCATGTTTCTCTTTCCCCAATTATCCCTAGTTTTCCTTTACTTTTCTCTGCATGTAATGTTGTTAGTCCTGGAAATAAGATGTGGCATAGACGTCTAGACCACCCAAACTCTGTTGTACTTCGTACTTTGTTTGATTCTGGTTTATTGGGAAATAAGGCATGTTATTCTCTTGATCTTTCTTTTGACGGTACAACATGCAAACTTGGCAAAAGTAAAGTTCTACATTTTTCTTCTCATGCATCACTTGCCTCACAATGTTTCGATATTATTCATAGTGATGTTTGGGGGATTGCACCTGTTGTTTCTCATGTGCATTATATGTACTTTGTTACTTTTATCGATGATTTAGTCGTTTCACTTGGGTTTACTTCCTCCGGGATAAGGCATAAGTTTTTTCAATCTTTAAACACTTCCTTGCCCTTCTTGACACTCAATTCTCTGCCAGCATCAAGATCTTGCGATCTGATTCTGGAGGTGAATACATGTCTAATGAGTTTTAGGCCTTCTCCAAAGCAAAGGGATCATCTCTTAGCGTTCTTGTCCTTTGACCCCGCAACAAAACGGTATTGCTGAGAAGAAAAATCGTCACCTTCTTGATGTGGTAAGAACACTTTTACTTGAATCATCTGTTCCTCCTCGCTTTTGGTGTGAAGCGCTTTCTACTTCAATTCATTTGATCAATCGCTTACCCCCTCCTATGTTAAATCATGTTTCTCCTTTCTTTAAGTTGTTTGGTCATTCTTTTTTATATTCTGATCTTCGTACATTTGGTTGTGTTTGTTTTGTGCATCTCCCTGTTCATGAACAATATAAGCTTACTGCTCAGTCTGTTAAGTGTGTTTTTTTGGTTATGCTATTCCTTAAAAGAATTATGTTTGTTATGATCCTCATGCTCGTCGTCTACGGATTTCTAGGAATGTGGTTTTCTTTGAAAATCAATATTTCTTTCCCTCTCATGTTGAGCCGCCATCTGCATTTTTATCTATTCTCCCTAACTTTTCTGATTCCCCGACAATTATGGAAAGGTTCAAACCCGGTTTTGTATATGAACGACATCGTCGACATGAGTCTAGTTCCACTTCCGCTGTGCCACCTCCCGATCTTGACCCGACGCCTAATCTTGCTCCTACTTCCACCACTCTTCGCCGGTCTACTCGTCCTTCTCGACCCCCTGATCGGTATGGTTTCTCCTCTCCTGTCTCTCTTATAGCTACTTTATCCTCTATTTCAATTCCCTCTTGCTACAAACAAGTCATGGAACATAAGTGTTGGCAAAATGCAATGCAAACAAAACTTCAAGCACTTGAGGAGAATCACACTTGAGATATTGTTCCTTGTCCTCCTACTAGGGGTGAAAACCAACGTGTCGGTGCGGTTTTTCGCCCAAAACCGAAACCGCACCGATGGGTAAAATTGATGCAAATCTCGACCGAAACCGGCCAGAGAATGGGGAGGAAACCATCGTCTTCGGCTCAGCGTAACTCCGGTCGGTTCGTCGGCGTCTTTGGTGGTTGTGTGTGCCGTGAGAGAGAGCAAGAGACCATGGTGAAGCCAAGGTGACTATGAGATTTTTGAGAGAGAGAGAGAGAGATATATATATATATATATGACGCCGCGAGGTGAGATTAGAGAGAGAGAGAGAGGGAGCTGGCGATAGAGGTGGCCTTGCGTGGCTGCGTGCGCCTTGAGAGAGAGAGCGAGAGAGAGGAGGGGGGCGGCGGCAAAACGATTCTACAAGTGAATGAGAAATGGGGAAGAAGAGGAAGAATGGCGCTGTGTTAACCCTAGGTTAAAACGGCGCTGTTCCTTTTATATTTTTTTTCAAATACTAAGTGATAAAACGACGCCGTTTCACTTCAGTTTAAGTGAAACGGCATTGTTTCATATATGTATAATTCAAAAAATATATATATTTAAACTATCGGTCGGTTCAACGGTCCGGCCCAGGTTCAAACCGGGACCGGACCGCTGGACATCGGTTTTGAATATATTCCACCGTGCGCCGACCGGTTCTACTCCGGTTCCGGCCGGTTCCGATCTCCAGCGGCCGGTCTGAGTCGGTTCCGGTCGGTTTTTCGGTTATTTGTACCGCCCTACCTTCTACAGTCAAACCTATTGGGAGTAAATGGGTTTTCTCTATCAAGCTTAGCTCTGATTGCTCTTTGGACTAGTACAAAGCTCGCCTTGTAGCCCTAGTTAACAAGCAAGAATATGGGGTTAATTATGAGGAGACATTTGCTCCTGTTGCCAAAATGACCACATTTCGCACCATCTTAGCTGTTGTCGCTTCACAATCGTGGCAACTGTATCAAATGGATGTGAAGAACGCCTTTCTTCATGGTGATCTCAAGGAAGAGATTTATATGAAACTTCCCTCTTGTATGACTACTTCTTCTCCTCATGATGTCTGTAAGCTAAAGCGTTCTCCATATGGGCTCAAGCAGGCGCCCCAGGCTTGGTTTGAGAAGTTTTGCAGTACACTTCTTTCCTTTAGTTTTATACAAGTTAGTATGATTATTCTCTCTTCTTCCACAAGTCTGCATTGGGTATAGTCCTTCTCTTGGTTTATGTGGATGGTATTATCATTACTGGCACTGATTGTGGTTTGATTGCAAAATTTCAACAGCTGTTGCATGCAACTTTCCATATGAAAGATCTTGCCAGCTCACATACTTCTTAGGACTGGAAGTTCATCATCAGGCCAATGGTATTTTCTTGAACCAGCATAATTATATTCAAGATCTTATCACCTTGACTGGTTTGGAGGACACTTCTTCTGTTGATACACCTATGAAGGTAAGTGTCAAATACAGGAAAGATGAAGGGGACCTTCTGGATGATCCTACTCTCTATCGGCGCCTGGTTGGGAGTCTTATCTACTTGACCACTACTCGACCTAATATCTCTTATGCCGTTCATCAAGTCAGTCAGTTTATGTCTTCTCCTCGGCATCTCCATCTTGCTGTAATTTGACGCATCATCCGTTACCTTCAAAGTTCACCTACTCGTGGGTTGTTCTTTCCTACCGGCTCATCTCTTCAACTTGTTGCCTATAGTGATGTTGATTGAGCTGGGTGTCCGGATACACGTCAATCCACTACAGGTTGGTGTATGTTTTTAGGTGATACCTTAATTTCTTGGAGATGTAAGAAACAAGATCGTGTTTCTAAATCCTCTACTGAGGTCGAGTATCGTGCCATGTCTCCTGCTTGTTCTGAAATTGTATGGTTACGCGGTCTTCTTGAGGAGCTTGGGTTTCCTCAAACTACTTCTACCCCTCTCCATGCTGATAACACTAGTACTATTTAGATTGCAACCAATCTTGTCTTCCATAAACACACCAAGCACCAGTGTTTTCAATTTCATACCATACGGCCGGTACGGCCGAAATATAGCGTACCGGAATCCTAACCGGTGCAGAGAATGGATCTGTTTCGTACCGGCAAAAACACCGGCCATACCGGTGTGTTTCGGCTGGTACCGCCCGGTATTTCTAATTTCGGCCATATAATAAGGGCAGACTGGGTCACTGAAGTCATTTGGAGTCTGGACATTTTTGTAATTTTGTTAAAATGGTAGTGGCATTTTCGAAATATTCTGTTACTGGCATTGCACCGTTTTACGAAAAGAAGAGTAAAAAGTACAAATGATGTTACTACTTACTACACGTCTGAGTCAGTACTTGATATCCTTTCCAAAAAAAAAAAGCATCAGTACTTGATATTGAAAATAGTATTATAATTTTTTTAATTAATTTAAAATAGATATGAATATTTTCTATTCAAAATAAAATAATAAAAAATATATTATGTCTTTTAATCATTTTTCCTTACTTGAAAGTTCAAAATTGTATTATTATTTTATGTAATCTTAATTAATTTTTTTATTATTTATTTTAGTTGGTACTATTATTTTTTATTTTTTATGTAATCTCAAGATGAGTGCTTTTATTTTATTAATTGGATTTAGACTTATTTAATTTTACAAGTACATGTATTGTGTTAAAACTTAAGACTTGTATTGAAAAGTAGTATTATTGAGTTTATGATTTATTTTATTATTATTTTAGAATGAAGAGAATAAACAAGAGAGAGAAAGAGACTACTTCATCTATCATTCACAGTGCACATACAAGCATATATATACCCTAAACCCTAAATACAAAATTACCCATATACCCTCATATAAACAATATATTCTAACACTCCCCCTCAAGCTGGGGCATATACATCATATAAACCCAGCTTGGAACAAATAGGTTTTAATCGACTCCAACACAAGGATTTAGTAAACACATCTGCAAGTTGATCTGCAGACTTCACAAAAGGTGTAGCAATGTCACCACTTAGTATCTTATCTCGAATGAAGTGACAATCAATCTCTATATGTTTAGTCCTCTCATGAAACACAGGATTAGAAGCAATATGCAGTGCAGCTTGATTATCACAAAATAGCTGGAGAGGGATAGGAGCTGGAAAACCAATCTCTTGAAGAAAGTGTTGTAACCATGTCAGCTCACTAGTAGTATGTGCCATTGCCCTGTATTCAGCTTCCGCACTAGAACGAGCTACTACTGTTTGTTTCTTACTCTTCCATGTAACCAAGTTACCTCCTACAAAGGTACAATATCCCGTAGTAGATCTTCTATCTGAAGGAGATCCTGCCCAATCAGCATCTGAAAATGCTTCAACCCTAAGATGTCCATTTGGTCGATATAGTATTCCAAGACCAGGTGCTCGCTTGAGATAACGAAGAATATGAATTACAGCATCCCAATGTGAGATCCTAGGCGTTTGTAAGAACTGACTCAGTACACTCACTGCATAAGAGATGTCTGGTCTAGTGATGGTGAGATAGTTCAATTTTCCAACAAGTCTTTGATACATACCTGGATCTCTAAACAATTCCCCTTCCTCTTTCAAGAATTTACGATTGGGATCCATAGGGGTGTCAATAGGTCGTGCACCCAACATGCCGGTTTCTTCCAAAAGATCAAGTACATATTTCCTCTGAGATAGGTTGATACCCTCTTTAGATCTACTGACTTCAATTCCAAGGAAATATCTAAGCTTGCCCAAGTCTTTCGTCTGAAACTGATCATGTAAAAAATGTTTTAGTCTAATAATTCCAGCAGAGTCACTCCCAGTAATTACAATATCATCCACATATACAACCAACAAAATGTGACCTGCATCACTATGCGAGTGAAATACCGAGTGATCTGTTTGGCATCTGTGAAGACCAAATGTCAATACAGCATCAGAGAACCTTCCAAACCATGCTCGAGGAGATTGTTTCAAACCGTATAATGCCTTTTTTAACCTGCATACAGTACCTCGATACTCCCCCTGAGCAACAAACCCAGGTGGTTGCTCCATATAAACTTCTTCATGCAAGTCGCCATGAAGAAATGCATTTTTGACATCCAGCTGAAATAAGGGCCAGTCTAAATTAGCAGCAAGAGAGATTAGCACTCTAACAGAAGAGATTTTGGCAACTGGGGAGAATGTCTCTTCGTAGTCAATGCCATAGGTTTGAGTGTAGCCCTTTGCAACCAAGCGGGCTTTCAGACGTTCCACAGAACCATTAGGATGAAATTTGATAGTATATACCCATCTACAGCCAACAAGTTGTTTACCAGGTGGTGGTGGAACAAGATCCCATGTGCCGTTATGATGAAGAGCATCCATTTCATTTTCCATAGCTGTCCTCCATCCCGGATCAGATAATGCATCCTGAAATGTCTTAGGAATAGAGAGTTTTGAAACTTGAGATGTAAAACATGAGAATGAAGGGGATAATGCATGATATGAAACAAATTTGCTAATCGGATGTTGAGTAACACAAGAACGATTACCTTTGCGAAGAGCAATAGGTAGAGAGTCGGAAGTACTGGACAACTCAGGATCTGAAGATGGAGGCACGACTGGTTGGGGCATGGGAGCCGGCGGCCGTAAACGACGTGAGTAAACCTGTAAAGGAACTGCGGAAGGTTGGGTGAGGTCGGGTGAGTGTGAGGGAGATAGTGTAAGAGTAGGTAATGGTAGAGGATCACACTCAACACTCGAAGATGTATTTGAAAAATAGGGTATGGACTCAAAGAAGGTAACATCAGCACTCGTGAAGTAGCGTCTAAGAGCAGGACTATAGCAACGATATCCTTTTTGAGTCCGGGAATAACCAACAAAGAGACACTTGGTAGAACGGGGGTCAAGTTTATCAAAACCTGGACCAAGGTTATGAACAAAACAAACACATCCAAAGATTTTTGGTGGAAGAGAAAAAGGTGAGGATGATGGAAACAAGACGGAGAAGGGAGAGGAACCATTAAGAACTGATGAAGGCATACGATTAATAAGATGACAAGCAGTAAGAACACCATCACTCCAAAAACGTTTAGGAACATGCATATGTATCAATAGAGCTCGAGTTACATCTAACAAATGTCGATTTTTGCGTTCAGCCACCCCATTTTGTTGGGGTGTATATGAACATGATGTTTGATGAATAATTCCTTTATCACTTAGGTAAGTAACAAAGGTACTAGATAGGTATTCTCTAGCATTATCAGAACGCAAAATCTGAACCTTTTTGTTAAATTGAGTTTTAATTTGTTTCCAGAACACTTGAAATATGGAAAAAAGTTCAGATCTTGTCTTCATCAAAAACAACCATGTCACACGAGAGTAGTCATCAACAAAAGTAACAAAATATTGAAATTTGTTTGATTCAATGTTGATTGGTCCCCATATATCAGAGTGAACCAATTCAAAAGGACTCGATGCTCGTTTATCAATACGAGGAACAAAAGACACACGATGGTGTTTACTAAGTTGACACGCTTCACAAGAGAAGGGAGACACACTTCCCAAGTTATTAATTTGGCACTTCAAAAGAGAAAGTGAGGGGTGACCCAGACGACAGTGCCATTCAAAAGCAGATGATGAGGGGGCTGTAAGGGCTCGAGTAGGTGACGGTTGACCATCAAGGTAATACAGACCGCCAGCTTCATGCCCCGTACCAATCTTGTTCCCCGTCTTGAGATCCTGAAAAACACATGAAGAGGGATAAAACGTCACTGAACATTGTAAATTTTGAGTAATCTTACTAATAGACAACAAGCTAAAAGGAAAACTTGGAGCATATAGGACAGATGACAATGATATGGAGTCAGTGAGTTTAGTGGATCCAATGCCTGTAACTTTAGCAAGAGAACCATTAGCAAGAGTGACACTTTTTAGAGATGATACAGTATTTAACTTAGTCAGGGCAGAAGACAAACCGGTTAAATGTTCATTAGCTCCTGAATCAATGATCCATGGACCTTGATTTGATGAGACAAGACATGCGGATGCTATACCTGAATGAGTAAGAGTAGCTGTGGAAGATGAAGCCCCTGTGTGACCCAAAAACCGCTCATACTCATCCTTCGATATACTAACCATATTTGAAGATGGATTGGAGCTCGTTGACTGTGGATCAGATTGGAAAGTGGCTTGATTCGCGGACCCAGATGGTCTACCATGTAGATCCCAACAATAATCCACTGAGTGGTTAGTGCGACCACAATGGGTGCACTTACGAGATTCACGACCTCGAGTGCGATTATCTCTAGTATCACGTCCCCCACGTGCACCCCCACGTGCACCTCTACCACTCCGACCTCCACGCCCAGCAGGAGCAACATAAGAAGCAGCTAAGGCAGATCTCTCATTACTCTGATCAGAAGACAATGTAGCTCGCTGAAGTCGGGAGAACACATCAGGAAATGAAGGCAGTTGTGGGCTTGCCAGAATTTGAGAGCGCACTGACTCATACTCAGGTTTCAGGCCAACTAGAAACCGAACAACGTTAAACTCTTCACGTTGTTTTAGCATAAGGGAAACATCAGAGGTGATAGGTTGATAAATTTTAAGTTCCTCACATATGCTCATCACCTGAGAATAATACTCTTCCAAGCCCAAAGCACCCTGTTCCAATCCAAAAAATTGTTGACACAACTCATAAATACGAGTTGTGTTTCCAACACCCGAATACATCTGTTTAAGGTGCCTCCATATCTCTTGAGCAGTGTCAAAATGTACTAAACTAGCACAAATATTAGGCTCAATACTAGCCAACATCAAGGAGCAGATTTGAGCATCTTCTTGCTCCCATTTCGCAAAGGTAGAACTAGTTGAATCAGGTATTGCATCAACCAAGTGGGTACTACGAAGGCCCTTACCTTTCAAGAACATTTCAACAGATTTTGACCATAATATGTAGTTTCTTCCATTCAATTTCACGGTAGTCATAGGCATATTAACGTTTGGTGCAATAGATAATGACTCAAACTTAGCCTCCATGGAAAAATACTAGAATATGGATCAAAACACAAACAAACACACGCTGGAAAAATAGAAACCAGCTCAACAAACCAAATTTCGGATCTGTACGGGTGAAAAACAAGTGTGAACCGGTCAAAAAGGTGTAGTACCGGTTCTGAACTGGTATATATCGGCCGAAAAGTGGTCGGAACCGGCCTGTATCGGCCGAAAAGTGGTCGGAATCGGCCTGTATCGGCCGAAATCAGCTCTGTACCGGCCGATATCGGGTCTGTTTCGGCCGGTATGTGCCCGACTCGGATCGGTATGGGTCGGAACCGGTCCGAGCCGGGTCGGTCTCGGGTCGGTCGCGGATCTGAACCGGGTCAGGCCTATCTCGGATCGGGTCTGCCCCGTTTGTCTGAACCTCGGATAATCCTATCCTAACCCAGGATAGGTTTACGTTGGCTGTGTTACCAAACAGATTTTATTCCAGGTTGGAATAAAACCTTATACCGTTTCAAGGTTAACCCTACTCCAGAACAGGAATACGAGCTTACCTGCAACCAAACGCTACTGACCGCAAGCGACGGAGCTCCCTTCCGGCGGCTGAGGACGACGGCAAACGGCCCGGGTACCCACAGAAACGACCGGCGATTTCACTTCTGGTGTCCAGTACCGGAGAAGACACCGGAAAGTGGCCGGAAAGCTCTTTAAACTCCTTCTGCCGCCGACGAACACAGAAACACACGGAAACCACACGGAAACACGCCGGGGACACGGTGAGCTCACAGACTACACGGAAAAACACACTCAAACCATACACAACTCAGATTCGTGAGGATCGCACGCTCTGATACCATGAAGAGAATAAACAAGAGAGAGAAAGAGACTACTTCATCTATCATTCACAGTGCACATACAAGCATATATATACCCTAAACCCTAAATACAAAATTACCCATATACCCTCATATAAACAATATATTCTAACATAGAATATAATTTATGTGCATATATATATATATAATTTATACATATATAAACTATTCCGAAACGGTACACGAAACGGTACCAGTATCGAAATATTTCATTCCAGTGCCTTGGCCAGTACAGTCTCCGGTACAGTATTCAAAACTTTGCCAAGCACATTGAGGTTGATTTTCATTCTATTCACGATACCTTGGACAATCGAGTGATATCTCTTCCTTACATTTCTTATGATCTCCAAGTAGTCGATTTCACCAAAGCCATGATTCGACAACGGCATCAATTTCTTGTTGACAAATTGTTGTTGGTTGACTTACCAGCATCAATTTGAGGGGGGATGTTAACATAGATATTAACTATATTATTTTGTGTTACCATATATACTCGATAGTTATTCTTACCATGTATAGATGCTAATAGTTAGGAGTTAAACCTAGTTCTTACCTTGTAAAGATTGCCTACTTAAAGAGAATGGGGCTGCGCACATGGCAGACGAGTTTTTCCAAAATTCTGGTCGTATTTTCTGGTTTCTCTAGTAATTTGACACAGACAACCAAGTCTACACCAAGAGTTGTATAGTCACTGGTTTTGACAAGGCTCATAAAATTGGAATTGGTTTGGAATCAAAGGACTGATTCAATGAATCGGATGATTCAACAAACCGAATCAGGCGATTCATGACAATTTTGAATCTGTATATAATGAAATTCAAGCCCTACTATCATATATAAAAGAGTTTATATATGAATTCATTGACTAGTTTAAATAATAATGTTATATAAATTTAAATGGTTTCAACAAGCATGTAATTCATGTATTTGACCTCAATTGTCCACATTTTTTTTGCCTCAATTATTATCATCTACAAAGGATAAATATTGTTAAGTTATAAGCACATAAAAATGGTAGTATTTTGTGTGAAAGTCACAAGTTTAATACAAAATACTCATTTCTCTCCTAATGCGAAGTCACAATCTCTATGTCTGGATGGCTTCTCTATGGCTTTAATCCAAATTTGTTGGGAAGTAGCCAAGGATGATATAATGGGGTCTTTCATGAATTCCATGAAAATGGACGGTTTGAAAAAAGCCTCAATGCAACCTTCATTACTCTTATGCCAAAAAAGCTCAGTGTTGAAGAGGCAAAATATCATCCCCCATTAGTTTGGTGAGCAGGATGTGCAAGATCCTCTCAAAGTCTTGGTGAATAGATTGAGCATGGTGGTGAAATTAATATCAAAGCCCCAACATGCCTTTGTCAGAAGAAGGCAAATTCAATGTTTATTGTCAATGAATGCTTGGATAGTAGATTTAAGTTGGGAGATCCGGGGCTCATGTGCAAGCTTGATATGGAAAAAGCTTATGACTGATTGGAAATTCCTGGTTTACATGCTTGAGAGATGGATCAAACATTGTATCTCTACTACTTGCTTTTCTATATTAGTTAATGGCACACCAAAGGGCCTCTTTAAAAGCTCCGAAGGCTTGAGACAAGGTGACCATCTTTCACCGCTACTTTTGTACATAACACAAATCCATTCTCATGGAAGAGTATTTGGAAGACAGAGGCACCCATCAAGGCAATCTTCTTTGTATGGACGGTTTCCTTGGGGATGATCCTCACACTAGACAACTTTAGAAAATGTTGAATCATTGTCATGGATGGTGTTGTATGTGCAAAAAGAGTAGAGAGTCTGTTGATCATCTACTACTTCATTGTGAGATTGCTATGATCTTGTGGAATGAGTTCTTTGTTCGGATGGGATTAGCTTGGGTGATGCCGAGAAGGATAATCGATCACTTAGCTTCTTGGAGAGGCCTTCTAGGCAACTCTTAGACTGCACCAATATGGAAGATGGTCCCAATATGTCTATAGCAGTGTGTTTGGAAGGAAAAGGAATGAAAGAAGCTTCAAAGATCGAGTGGCGAATAGATGAGCTTAAAAATTTCATTTCCAATACTTTACTCCATTGGTTGATTGTGGTTGATTTTAATGGTATAAATTTTTATGAATTTCTTGTATCACTAAACTAACAGTCTAGCATGCATTGACAATGCTCTTGTATATGTCCCGTGTACTTGGGCTCTTGCCTGTTTTTATGATCAATAAAGTTATGTTTATCGATAAAAAATAAAAATAAAATAAAAATACAAAATACAAAAAAAATTCTGTTCAACTAAAGAAAGTAACGAACACCATGTTTTATCTTTCGGTTTTTCTAACATTCTTATTATATAAAATTAATATATGTTTAGTTCTATCATATATCCATATAAGAAATAAAAAACTCATTTAACAAATAAAATAAATAAATTGTTTAAAACTGGCACAAGTCAGTCTGAAATTAACTTGAAACGGCCAATTGAAACAGTTCTATGAACGATTAAAAAAAACTAAAACTGGTTCAATTTTTGACCAATTTAAGTTGAATTGGCCTTAATTGAACCGTTTCATCGAGCTTTCGATTCTGGTGCACTGCACCTATGTTTAGTATTGTCCACGTAATGACTACAATGTGTCACTGATTTTAATAAATTCCACATCTATGCCAACTTACCATATCCTCGTGGCTTACAAGTATTTTAGCTCAAAGTAGCCCCATAGCCTCATAGGGATATTCAACACTCTTGGTTAGACAGATGGGGTTAAAACTAAAAGCTTCTGATGTGAACAGGAACTATTACAATTAACAGTTCACAAAATCAAAAGTAGTAGCAGTCACAATAATTTAATGCAGAATTAACAGTTCACAAAATCAAAAGTAGTAGCAGTCACAATAATTTAATGCAACAAGTGATGATATAGACGACTAAAACCATAACTAACCGGGATGAAATTCTTGATGACCTTGAATTGTTTGGAGCTCGTGAGATAGCTTCTTCAATCTTTCTGATCAACTCGCTTGAGAAGTCCTTGTTCTGCTCAGCATGATGAAGGGCTTCCAACCACCAAACTGTGTGTTGATTTTTTCTGTCTCTCAATGCATTACTAACCTTCAAAAAATAAAAAAACCTCAAACATAACTTAAGAAAAATCTAAGATAAAACTACTAGCACGTAAAATTTACAATCTATATAGCTATCCAATCCGTTTGAAACTTGAGAAGGGAGCCCCTTAAAAAGTCATACCTGAGGCATGGAGATACACAATGAATTCTAAAAATGCCATGCACAATGACATTTCTGTCATATGGAAGAGATTACTTAACAATAGTTAAGCATCTAAATCAATAATAAAACATAAAAGAATTCTCAAAAGCAAGAGAAGAAACAAACTTTTCTTCACTTTTCTCCTTCAAAGAAGAAACAAAAGCATTTTGGTGAACTGTCATAAAAGATTAATTGGGAAAAAAGAAAAAGAGAAAGCATAAGAGGATTTTACTTCTCTTTTCTGCTGCAAAGCAGAACCAAAAGCATTTTTGGGAAACTGTTATAAAAGAGTCACTGGAATAAAGAAAAAGAAAAAACATCAGAGGTGTCGATTCCAGATTACATGCTCCTGTACCCACCCCCTCTTTTCTTTTTCAGTTATGTGGAAAGCAAAAAAAAATAGGATCACCTAGAATAATGGTCAACGCTAAGAGGATATTGTGGGAATGATTGCCAGGAAGTGCAAGGTATTGAGAGCGGTTGCATGTTGCCTGCAGAAGGTGAAGTGAATGAAAAGCACTCATAGGGGCAATAATTTCGTTTTGTGTCATCGAGAGGGCTCTTTCCATAGTGACCAATGCCATAATTGGCTAGAAAGAATAAAGATCACGCATGCACACATAGAGGCAACATTAAGGTGGTCTTGTTTAAGGTTGGGGAGAGTGACACCTGAACTTTCCCTGAGGAATATAGTTGATTCAGCTAATGTAATGACCCAAGGAAGGTCTAAGCCACATCTGAGTCCATGCTCCAAAAAGACTTGTCAAGGTTACAATTAGAGCCCCTTGGAATCAATATAAAGGGCTTGAACTTCGCCCCCAAGCAATGTGAGGTCCCATTTACCACCTTCCTATACACAATCCGGGTATTACAATCTTCCCCTTAAATCCCGACATCCTTGTTAGGCCAAGTTCAGCATAGGTGGCACAGCTGCAGTCTCACACTTCTGGTTACGGTTGGCTCTAATATCATTTGTAACAACCCAAAGAAGGTCCAAGCCACACCCGGACCCATGCTCCCAAAGGGCCAGTCGAGGTTACATTTGGAGCCACTTGGAATCTTTATAAAGAACTTGAACTTCTCCCTCCCAATTACAACTAAATGCCAACTTTTTCCCACCTAGGATTGTTGTCTAGTTTGTGCAAAATCCTGTGACAAGTAACTACTCATAAAGGCGGCCTCCTTTTGAGGGCGTTTGATAGACAAAGAAGGTCAGGCCTCCTTTTGAGGGCGTTTGATAGACAAAGAAGGTCATTACAAAAATGTGAGGAGCAGCTACCAAGTGGTGGGCAATAAGGGCTCACAAGATAAGGCTGCTGTATGCCCTCGCTAGCCTCTTCTCCTAAATCATTCAAATGCAAGAGAGAGAGAGAGAGAGAGAGAAGGGGGGGGGGGGGGGGGATCAACACTTGAAAACTGTCTTCCCCAAGTCGCAGCATTTATCCCAATGCAAGGAGACTTTGGTTGTAGAACAATTGTAACTTTCAAATTGGGGCATGTAAATTTTATTAGAGCACTAGGGATTAGGAAATGGAGATGCTCTTATGATCTAATATGTTGGATCCCATCCAAAAGACAGTATTTTTTTAGGTTAAATCCTATTTCAAAGAGCTCCCTTAAACTGACTCTTCATTGATTTGGAAGTATATTTCGAGAAACAATACCCTTCAACAGGTGCATTTTTGTTTGGTGGCAACCCTAGGAAAGATCCTCCAATAATTTTAGCAAGATGCACATCATTGTATTAGATTGGTGTACCATATATAATAAAATGGGGAAAGTAGCGATAACCTTTTACTACATTGTGAATTGGCTAGTAACCCCTAGGGGTTGGCTCAAGTGGTAAAGGCCTTGGGCTTGGGGATATGCTCCCCCCATGTCTAAGGTTCAAATCCCCTTGGGTGCAAACAATCTCTAGGGGCCGATGGCCTGAGGGATTTTCTCCTTGAATTACCCGATGTGCACTTGCGGGAAACTCCTTGCCGAGGGCCTATGCACCCCAGGGATTAATCGGGACGTTGATCCTAGACACCCGATGTCAATAAAAATAAAAATAAAAATAAATAATTGTGAATTGGATAGTGAGTTATGGATGGCAATATTTAGCACTTTAGGGATTGAATGAGTAATGCCCCCAACGAGTGGAGTTGTTTGCATGTTGGTGGAATCCTGGTGGAGGCCAAAGAAATTCAAATGTTTGGAAGATGGCGGCCACCTATGTTTAACATGGTGTATTTAGCAACAACACAACAATCGAGCTTTTGAAGGCTGAAAAAGGACGGTGTTGGAGTTAAAAGCTACTCTCATTAATACCTTCTATCTTTGGAAGGTTGTCCACCAAAACATTGTATCTATTAGTTTTCTTCAACCCCTAGGGCCTGGCTCAAGTGTTAAAGGCCTTGGGTTTAGGGGTATGCTCCCCCCAAGTCTAAGGTTCAAATCCCCTTGAGTGCAAACAATCTCTAGGGGCCATCGGAATGGGGATTTTTCCCTTGAATTACCCGATGTGCACTTGCCGGAAACTCCTTGCCGAGAGTCTGTGCACCCCTGGGATTAGTTTGGACATTGTTCTTGGACACCCGGTGCCAATTAAAAAAAAAAAACTCTTAGTTTTTTAGACTTCAAAGACTTATGCTCCTTTTCTTCTTCTCATAAGTTGGGTGTTTCCTTTGCATATTCCCTATGTACTTGGGTTTAACCCCTTTGTGCCTTTAATAAAATGCATTATTACCAATAAAATAAAATGCATTAATTATTAAAAACATGACCAGGGCCTTATCTGAATTGGCATGGATTTGGGAGGTAAGAGGATTTTGAGAACTATCACCGCTACCATTTGCATGACAAATGTGGAGGATTGATAATGATCCTAAGAACTCTACCGTTTGCATGACAAATGCGGAGGAATGATAATGATCCTAAGAACTCCCTTGTAGGGTAGGCGAGAACAGTGGTTGGGAAGATCTCTAAACTGGCAGGATATTTTTTTCTTGGAGGCCTCAACATGTCTAGGAAACAAATGCAGTTGCCAACTGTATAGCTAGCTTATGTTCAATTTTGGGTAACTCATGGAACTTTGGTGTTGTATGAGAAAGATGGAAATGGATCTACAATTTTTTATGATTCTTAACAATTTTTCAAGTTTCACCAGAAACTTATGAACTGATTGCATATAGAGCTATCATTAATTGTAATGTATAATCAAATTGCAGCACAAATTGATAGTAGATTCATACCATCAGCGTGTATTATTTTGAATTTGATAGATTAAAAATATAAGTTATATAATGTGTAATAAATTGCCCCTGCCACGGATATCAGGAGGAAATATACCTGCATGTAAGATTTTCTGAACTCTAGTTGAGCTATAGATAGCTTTGAACTAAACGCAGATAAGTACTTCTGCTTCATATCCTCACAGACTGGTCTTAAAGATCTTTCAGTAATATAACTGGATGATAAATGGGGCTCAACATCACATTCTTGGTCACCATTTGAGCTATTTTCTGATATGCTGGATATACAATATGCTGGATCAGCCTCAAATGTGAAATCCACATCGTCTTCCCCACTCACTTTTCGCCTCTTCACTTCTTGTTGATTACACTCTTCAATCCCTTGCATTGTCAAGGCCTTCTTTTCACAGTTTCCAGGGAACTGTTGTCCCTCTAGGTGGAGTTGCTCTGAGCAGATCTCAGCAAGATTATGATGAATGTGAATATTCAATAGAGGGTCTAGACGAAAATCTTCAAAGTGCTCTTCAACTAAAGCCAATGCTTCCTTGTACAATGACACTGCTTGACACAATTTGTTCTCAATTATGGCTATCCCAGCAAGCCCATTTAAAGCAACAACTATTCTCCTCAGAGCTTCTTCCCCTTCTATCCTGGTCTTACCAATAAGCACCTGTAGAATTTCCTCCATAGTCATGGGGGATTGTTGCAAAGAACGCAGACCAGAGCTTCCTACTTGAGGATGGCAGCAGGCCTGGCGAAGTTTCAAGAGTGTGTTCAGCAGCTTTCCAGCCTCCGCATGGGTTACAAAAGGGTCGGCAAAAGCATCAGAAGATACACAACCTGCAAAAAGTAAGCATGAACATTGGATAAACTTAAAAAATTGCTTGCCCTACTTGAAAATTGGTAGACTTTCTTGTGACTCTTATATAAGTCACAGGAAAAAAAAAAATTAACCACCTTGGACTTTTCTCTTGAGAAAAACATCTTTCAAACTATCAATTACTTCACGGGCATAACTCATACAAGTTTCATGTTGCCTTTGGTAAAAGTGCTCTTCAATTGGTGAAAAAATGAGCCAAGAAACACACTCATCCTGAGGGGGAAGCTGCAACTCATCTGCTACATCTTTTTTTGATGAACGCCACATGATTTGTTTAAAGAACTTATGTGTAAATTCCACAGCTCCTGCATCTCTCCTCTGGAAAGGTAGAGAGAAAATTTAAGAAGCTGGAGAAATATATGGTAAAGCTACTCAAGAAAAGAGACTAAAGGAAATTTGTAAATGTATACCAAAGATCCATTGTCCATTTTACTTCATTATCTGGGGAGGGGGGTGTTTAGGTATAAGTTATGTTCCATTAAATTGGGTTTTCCTTGTCAATGGACTGAGTTGGCTTCGAGATTATTTGGCTTGTTCGGGCGATGTCTCTTGCTTGTTCCAAGATTATTTGGCTTTGAGGCTTGCTTGCTGAGTTAGACTTCTCTGAGACCAATCCTACAACTCTACATGCAGATAATACGAGTGTTATTCAGATCACGGCCAATCCTGTCTATCATGAGCGCACAAAGCATATTGAAGTCAACTGTCACTCTATTCGTGAAGCATTTGAAGCTTGTGTTATCACTCTTCCACATATTTCCACTAAGCTCCAAATTGCTAATATCTTCACCAAAGCTCTCACTCGCCATCGACATTGCTTCTTAAGTAGCAAATTGATGCTTGTTGATCAACCCGCATCAATTTGAGGGGGGCTATCAATGGACTGTGTTGCTGTCCATTATTGTTTATTATTCTTCCTTCGTTCTCTAGTTACCATCTGACAGATTATAAAATAAATTAGGCATATACTTATTTGTTTCCACGTATAGCATTGTTTGTAAAGAATATATAATATACAGAACTCTCAAGGCCAAGGTATTCGGCCATTCTCACAAACTTGTCATTCCTAACTCCTTGTAATCACTCAAATTTTTATTCAAGTCACCAAGCCACTTTTTTCCATCAATCATGCCAACTCTGGTAGAAAAACATGTGGCAAGATATTTTATACTATGGCCAATGGATTTTGAGCAACACAACAAGGGGCGAACCAAGAACTTTCATGAAGCAAGAAGCGAATCAATCAGAATAGAAACAGGAAGGAGAGGCGAAAGGGAGATTTTCAAGCCTGCAATCAGAAAGCAACAACGGCTGAAAAGCCATTGCGCGCTAGCTTGTAGTTAAGGGGTAGGTGTCCCTTCGGCCTTTCTAGGATTTATATTTAATATAAGGAAAGCTTTTTGGAACCCTAGTTTTCTTCAGCTTGCCTTCTCCCCCATTTGAACCATTCCTAAGGAAAATAATAGACCCTGTCTTTTATCCTCCATTGCATGTTGGCAGCTCGTTCAAACAGCTGAGGGAATGCTCAGAAATCTCTTAGCACCATCGCTTCCTTGATGAGCCAATGCTGGTTATCGATCATCATTTGCAACGAATATTCCTCTTTTATGTTCCATTTTTCTTTAGCTGCTAAATTCCTCAATCGATTGATAAAGGTAATAAATTCTAAACCAGGCTGCATTTTTTCATTCAACAGATGATGGAGATTGGGGGATGTTCCACTAATGCAACTACTGGCCAGTGATTCTGTCAATGACATCATCAAAACTTTTTTTTTCTTTTTTTTATCAGTAATGACATCATCAAAACTTTATAAATGAGTAATCACTTAGGAAGAGGTCCCTACAACATTCAATTAGAACATTTTTTTGTACGTAACATTCAAATAGAGCATTCCCTACACTCCTCATAAATTTTCACCACGTCTTGAGGTGTTTTCACAGGCTACCCAATGCTTTCTACATATAAAAATTGCATCATCCTTCAAACCTATAACAGTATAATTTCTTACGGCTGAAACAAATTCCATTATAAAATTTTTTTAGGAAACTAGTCGTAGCTTCTGATATGTCAGGGAGACATGAATGTATTTCATTTTCAGTCATCACTTTTTCATGGTTTTGTCTAAAGGAACACTTCTCTCTCTCTTCTTCATCCAAGAGAGATCAAAGTCAATCTCTCTCTCACTCACACATGTAAAATAATGTGCACCTTGTGATAAATATACAATGGCTGAATTCAACATATATTGATGATATGATGGCAATATTGGTCAAAGAATCTAAATGGCTGAATTTTGAGTAACCACCGTTGCACACCTCATGAAAACTATAGAGAACCGCGTACCTCGTACGGATCTCGTACAACTTCACTCCACCACCTCGAAACATCAAAAGGACTTGCTTTAAGAAATCGTAGAAGCCCATACAAGTCGTCCAGTTTGCGTTGTATTGGAGTCCCTGTTATGCACCAGCGATGCTTAGCATATAACCGAAGAGCCATTTCTGTGGCAGCGCCAGCATTAGTTTCCACCATTTGAGCCTCATCCAAACAAATCCTCCACCAGAATATTCTGGTGAGCGGAGTTGGATTAACAGGATACCTGCAACCAAATGACCACCCATCTTGAAACATTTGACCAGAGAGCTCTCAATCCAAAATCAACTCATTAATGCTTTGAGAGAATGGTTTCGAAGGAAACCAAAAGTCTTCTTCACAAGTGGGCAGTGGAACTCTTTTACAATAGATAATTACTCATATATGACTATGTTTTCAGCTGGCCATCAACCTATCTAAGGTTCCTCCTTGTCTTGGGGCTCATCATGCAAAAATGATTTTTGATAGGTAAAATAAAATTTTATTGTGTCAAGTAAATAGGTGTTGCCCAAGTACACAGGAAGTATATGAACTCATCATGAAAAAATTGATAACAGTAACCATGACGCAGGCAGAGTTACAAACATAAAATTGTGGTTTCTTTTAATTAGGCACAAGGCAATGAACAAACAAAAATAAAACATAGAATCCTACAGAAACCTGAAAAATATATCACTATCCAGTGTTGGTTGAAAGTAATCAGGTTAAAATATCTATTCTGAAGCAAAAATAAATAGATCCAGATCGACATCAACACCTTCCCACCCAAAGCAAAAGAAATGGAGAAGGATAATGATTATGATTCATGAAAATTAATTCATGATTATCATTTATTCTGTGTATACTTCCTATGTACTCCGGCTATGCCTTTTTCTATCAATGAAGTTTTCCTCCTACTTATCAAAAAAATAATTCATGAAAATCACAGCCTTTAGATATGGTGCTGGTAAATCCTCCCAATATAAAGGTTTTGCACAATGGTCATAATCTAGCAAATTCATCTAAAACCACCTTCCAACTAAGCAGTTTCCATTGAGATTTTACAGCAGCAAGACAATCGGGTAGGATGGATGCATGTCTCGGACATATACAAGAGCAATAGCTATGCATGAGTGTCTAAAGATATAAGGAAATCATGAACGTTCATGCCATTAAAATCTATTACAATCGACCAATGGAATAAGGTATGAATAAAGAACGTTCTAAGCTTGTCTGTTGTCTGTTCAAGATCCTCAAAACTCCGACCATTGCTATCCAACCATATGCACCACCATAATCAGATGGGGACCATCTTCCACACAGCTGCTATTTGAGAGTTACCTTGGATGCCTCTCCAACTGGCCAGTAAATCAATCACCCTTCGTGGCATCACCCAATGGAGCCCCACTCTAGCAAAGATATCATTCCATAAGCTCAGGGCTACAGCACAATGCAACTATAGGTGGTCCACGAACTCCCCACTTTTCTTGCACATATAGCACCAATCTAACACAATGATTCGGTATTTCCTTAGATTATCTAAGGTGAGGATCTTCCCCAATGAAGTGGACCATACAAAGAAAGAAGCTTTTAGAGGGGCCTTAGTCTTCCATATGTTCTTCCATGGGAATGGATTTGTATTTTGTGCCGTAAGGGATTTGTAGAATGAATGTACAGTGAATCACCCCTTCTTAGACAAAGACCAAAATCATGTGTAGCTCCTCCATTCACTTTACAAGTATACACAAGCTTGAAGAAATTTGTAAATGTTTCAATTTCCCAATCTTGTGTAGCTCAAGAACAATGGCATTCCATTGAGGAGAACCACTAGATAAATCCATAAGGTCTGCAATTGAAGACTCCTGTCTCCATGCAATAGCATACATCACTGGTTAAGCTTCCTTTAGGGTTCGACCACCACACCATAAATCATGCCAGAGTCTAATTTTGGAACCTCCCCAACTACAAAGCATATGTATCGAGAAGATTGTCCATCCTCTTCTTATGTGTTTCCAAAGCCCACCCCATGTGATCTGCTCACCTCATTCAAGCACCATTCTCCCCAATATCAACCATATTTTAGATCTATTATAACCCTCCACAAAGCTCCCCTCTCATTTTGTATCTCCACAACCACTTACCCAATAAGGCCATATTGAAAACCAAGAAGTTCCAAATTCCAATCCTTCTTCAAGTATTGGAGTACATACCATAGCCCAATTCACCAAATGAAACTTGAATTCTTCATCCATTCCCCCCCCCCCCAAAAAAAGAAAAAAACCAAAAAAATAAAAAAAAGAAATCTCATTGCAATTTCTCTAACGGGCAAGCCACCTCGCAAGGTAGCGGAAGTAGTGATAAAAAGTATGTGGGAGTACTTTTTATCAACATAACTCTACCACCTTTAGACAAGTATATCCTCTTCCAACTAGCCATATTACGCTCCATTTTTTCCAACACCTCATCCCATATAGACTTCGACTTAAATGAAGTACCTAAGGGAAGACCAAGATACTTCATTAAAAAGGTTGAAAATTTGCACCCCATAATAATGGCCAAGCTCAATACATTTGGAACATTTCCAACTGGAACTAGTTCTGACTTGGCTAAATTCACTTTCAAGCCCCGATGCTGCTTCAAAGCAAAGTAAGAGAGGCCTCAAACCTTGAATGTGATTTTGAATAGCTCCACAGAAGATAAGAGTATCATCTGCAAATAAGAGGTAAGTCATCTCAAGAGTGCCGGTTCTTGCTTCCCCCCCACTATAAATCCAAATAGAAATCCAACTTCCACAAGACCTGCGACCATTTTACTAAAAGCTTCCATTATGAAAACAAAAGGTAATGGAGATGGGGGATCACCTTGTCTCAAATCCCTCAAGGCTCGAGCTTCCGAAGAAACCAATTGGAGTATTGTTCACCAAAATGGAGAAATGTACGGTGGATATACAGAATTTAATCCAAGAGCACTATTTCTCACCAAGGCCACACCTCCCAAGTGTTTGTAATAAAAAATTCCAATTAACATGATCATATGCCTTATCCATATCAAGTTTGCATAATAACCCTGGTTCCCCGAACTTGAGTCTACTATTAAGCATTAACTGGAAATAAGAACCAAGGCAACACCTCTTGAGCATGTTTAACAAAAAATTCCAATTAACATGATCATATGCCTTATCCATATCAAGTTTGCATAATAACCCTGGTTCGCCCAACTTGAGTCTACTATTCAAGCATTCATTAGAAATAAGAACCGAGTCAAGAATTTGTCTACCTCATACAAAGGCATTTTGGGGCTTAAAAATAATGTTCTCCAACATCTTGCTCAATCTATTAACCAATAACTTCAAAAGGATTTTGTGCATCCCACTCACCAAGCTAATGGGACGAAAATCCTTGATCTCCACCGCCCTTTTTTTTTTATTGGAATGTAAGCAACAAAAGTAGCATTAAGGTTTTTTTTCAAAACTACCTTTTTCATAAAACTCATGGAAGAAGCTCAGATGCCATCTTTAACTACTTCCCAGCATGCCTAAAAGAAAGCCATAGTGAACCCACCCGAACCCATAGCTTTGTCACTTGCCATACTTGCCACCACTTGGCAAATCTCCACCTCCTCAAATGGCCTCTCTAACCAGATTGTTTCTTAATGATCAAGCGACTCAAAAACAAGACATCTAGTCTCGGTCTCCAAGAAAATTGTTCTGAGAGTAGTCGTTCATAATAGTTGGTGATGTGATGTGTGATCTCAGGAGGGTTCAACGTGATCCTCCCATTGTGTCTTCTATGTTAATTAGCCAAGCAATGGAAGAACTTGGTGCATTTGTCCCCTTCTTTTAATCATAAAGCCCTCAATTTTTGTCTCCAAAAAATCTCTTCCATTAACGCCATCCTTGCAACATCCAAGGTCACACGATTTTTATGAGCCTTTTCTTCTTCTGAAAGACCATTCTCCTCCTCCACACCATCCAAACCCTGTAATTCGTCGAAGAGGGAGTTTTTTCAATGTTCTCCATTTCCAAATATTTGCTCATTCCAATTCTTCAAATCCTCCTTTAAAGCCTTCGGCTTATAAGTCAGCACAAAACTAGGATTTTCTTGTATGGGATAGGCTAACTGAAGCCTTCCAATTTCAGCCACATGTTTTCAAACTTGCAGTATATTTTACCTACATAGATACCTCCCCAATCAATGATAATAGGGAAGTGATCCGAGAACAACCTTGGAAGTCATTTCTAGATTAGATTTGGAAAATGTGCTTCCCAATCGGGCCAGATAATGAATCTATCAATTCTTGACCAAGATGGGGTGCTCTATATAAATAGACCACGAGAAGGTGCCACCAACTAGAGGTATGTCCAAAAGATCTTGCTCATAAATGAAGTAAAAAAATCCACAATGGCAGAATTTGAGCTACAACCTCTTGATCGTTCGCTTAGGAAGCGGCTAACATTAAAATCACCCTCAATGCACCAAGGAAGGCTCCATAGGCTACAAAGACCAGTCAATTCATCCCACAAGACTCCTCGCAATATTTGAATTAGGGCCATAAACACCGGCAAAGGCCCATTGCTGACTATCTTCTATATTCTTGAAAGATATGGCCACCATAAATTCCCCACATCCATCTTTTCGACCACCCTTTTATCCCACATTACCAAGATGAATAATTCTACTTATCATTCCCACACACCAAACCTATTTTAATTTTTTTTCATTTTTCCTATAACAAATATGTGGTGTATGGATGATGAGTAGAACAACTCAATTAGTTTAACAAGAATAAAATAAAATATCATAAAAATAAAAAATAATATTAAAATATGTAAAGTGTGTGGTGTGGGATGATAAGTAGCATCCCTCTACCAAGATGCCTCTCGTTGCCCCTTTAGAAGGCAAATACGACCACCCCACTTCACAAGAAATCCACAAACTTTGTATGATGCTGAGGGAGATGAACTCCAATTTCATCTCTTGTAAACATACAACATCTACTTTCCAACTATGGAGCTGATTTCTTACTTTGATGCACTTCTCTAACTCATTCAGCCCTCTTACATTCCACGAGATGATTTTGAGCTACATAAAACCACCGATGTTGCCCTACCCTTGATCCTACCATGACTCGCACTACCTTCATAGTCCACCAACCAAGTAAGTCTCTTTAATTCCTTTCGCTTTTCTTGGTTGAATGACACTCCATGACTGAATTGGAGTCTTCAGCTTCAATAGTTGCGAGTAAGGCCAAGAATTGATCTTCAAAACCAATGCAGGGCAATCTTACACAGTTGAATCTCATTGGCTTTAAATAGTACCCAATCTTATGCTTGCATCTGAGCGTTCAACAGATACATTGAGTTCAAAGGGGTAGGCTCATCCCACAGATCGTCAACACCATTGTCCATACCATCTGCTACCTCCAAAACCTTGCCTACTGCTGTCTGAAGCTCCCCCTCCTTATTATTAGGGCTGTAAAATGAACAGGCTACTCGATAGGCAGTTCGAGTTCGACTCGATTAAACTCGAAATCGACTCGAATCGAATATTAAATAGGTTGTTCGTAAACATAGAATTATGCTCGATTATTAAACGATAGAAACTCGTATAAAACTCGACCGACTCGATTAATGTTCATGAACAAACTCGTATAAAGCTCGACTTGTATATATTTATACATAATAACATATATAATATCCAAAAGATATATATATATATATATAAATATATATAGATACTATAGATATAATTTAGAATATTCATAATTATGTATATAGAGTCTTACTTATAACCCACTACATATACTATAGATAAATTTATATATTAACTTATAGTCTTATAAAACTACATATACTATATAAATTTATAATATTAAATTTATTAGCATCTATTAAGTTTATTATATTAACATATCATATTAGTATATGTATTATAGTTTATACATATGGTGGTGTATTAATAATTTAATAAATATATAGTATTATAATTAATATATAACTAGTAGTATAGTTTGGTATAATATAACATTATATATTTAATGATATACTTATATACATATGGTGTTGTATTAATAATTATATAAATATATAATATAATAAATTAATAACTTATTATATTATATAGTGTTCGTAACTTAGTATTAGAATCAATAATAATACAATTAACTTATATAATATATAAGAGGCTTTTGGATCCGTTGGATCTGTTTGGAGCCGTTGGATCTGTTTGGAGCCGTTAGATTTGGTTGAAGAATCGTAGCCGTTAAAGCTGCGGTGGTATAAAAGAGACTTTTTACAGCCTCAGACCCTCAGTTCTAACCCTAGCCGCCCATCCTTTCACTCTGTCCTTCACGCTTCTGCAGACTGCCGTTTCACTTTTACGTTTCACTCACATCTCACTTTCTCTCAGTCCTCAAACTCATCGCGATTGGCGATTCCCTTCCCTGATACGATTCAATGAAGCCTTGAATCAAGGCTTCATTCTTGAAGGTTCTGTGTCTGGGACTGGGAGTCTGCGATTTGTCAAAACCCTCGCAGATGGAGGCGTCGGCCGATTTTGTTGACTGCAATCTCAATCTCAGAGATGGTAGTCAGGCCTCGACAGAGGGGTCATTAAATGCATTTATGACTCCCAAGTCCCAACCAACTATATCTCTGATTTCGTTGTTCATATCTCTCTGGTTCGATGTTTGGTTTGTCTATTAGTCGATTGAGTAGGTTATTTTCATGTTTTGTATAGATTTCGTTGGGAAGTTTGGAGATGTGGTCCTTGACCCGTTTACTCGATTGGAAGTTTAGGGTTTTGCTTGATTTTATTGTTACTGTTCATGTTTCTAATTATTATAGTATTTTTTAACCTCTAGTTCTCTCATAACTATTTCACAATTGAAGTATTGTAGATCTGTGTTTGTTTTTTCATGTTTGTGCTTCTATTTGTAAACCCTATGCTGAAATGGTGTGACTCGTGACATCTTCACTGTCTCTGTGACATAAGTCTCTGTTTAATGACAGTTCATATATGATATCCATGTATTGTATAGATCTAATTATTTTTTTCATGTTTGTAAATTGTAATTGAAAACCCTAGATAGCCGAAATGGTGTGACATCTTGACTGTCTTTGTGACTCTATCTCTGGTTATGACTTGAAGCCTTACATCTGTCTTAATCTTGTTGTCCTTTGTACATTGCACTTGCACTATACTATCTGTTTTGAGAATTACTACTGTCATAGTGGAAAATCTCTCAAGTGTTGAGAGAAAAACCTTGTGAAGAAAGAAGTTACAAGGCTAACCGTGTCTTGCTTCTGAAAGTTGAAGCAAAACTTTCAATCCACAACACCATGAGTAATACTTATTCCCATACTGGCCTTCTTATTGCTGATGCTTTAGAAAAGTGTTTCCAAACTTGGGGGATTGAGAATAAAATTAGTTCAATTACTGTTGACAATGCTAGTTCTAATGATGTTGCCATTCGGATCTTGAAAGATGATTTTAGGTTGAAGAAAACATTGAGTGTAGGTGGGAAACTATTTCATGTACGTTGTTGTGCGCATATAACAAATTTACTTGTACAATATGGACTGGGGGAGATTAGGGATATTGTTGATTGTGTAAGAGATGGTATAAAATATTTGGTAGCATCAGAGAATAGGCTAAAACAGTTTAGTGAAATTGCAAAACAGTTGCAATTGCCTTCAAAGAAACTAATTTTAGATGTGCCTACAAGATGGAACAGCACTTATTTAATGTTGGATGCTGCAATTCAGTTCAAAGAAGTTTTTCCTAGATATGGTGATAGAGATAGATGTTTTGAATGGGTTCCAACTGTTGAAGAGTGGGGGCAAGTTGAAAATGTTTGTCAACTACTAGCTATTTTCAATGAAGTCACCAATATTGTATCCGGAAGTGATTACCCAACAGCAAACTTGTTTCTTTCTGAAGTTTGGAGAATGAAAGACATCTTATCTAAGAAGGGTAGAGATGAGAATGAGTACATGAAATCAATGGTAAGGAAAATGAGTGCTAAGTTTGACAAATATTGGGGGGAGTGTAATCTATTGATGTCAATAGCTGCGGTGTTAGACCCTAGATTCAAAATGGTCCTGATCCAGTTTTGTTTTCCTTTAATTTATCAAGTGCCGGACGCTGAACAAAATATTGATCATGTCTCTCAAGTGTTGCATGAATTATATGATGAGTATGTTCATGAATACAATTCAACTCTTGAGGCACAAAGAGAGCAGGATAATGCTCGAATGAATGTATCTGGTTCTTCCTCAAGTATTGGGACTGGGAGAAGCATGCAGAGTGGCCAGTCATTATTTAAATCTTTTGTTAGAAGTGTTGATACCGTGCAGCCTAGTAAATCAGAACTGGACAATTATTTAGAGGAGAGTATATATATCTGTGAAGAGGGTTCAGATGCAAGTTTTGATGCCTTGGATTGGTGGAAAACAAATAGTCTGAAATTTCAGACTTTGTCCAAATTGGCCCGAGATATATTAGCTACCCCAATTACCACAGTTAGCTCAGAATCAACATTCAGTGCAGGAGGCAGAGTCATTGATCCTCATCGAGCGTCATTGTCAACTGAAACTGTCCAGATGTTGTTATGTGGGTCTGATTGGATTAGAGCATTATATGGGCTTAAAAGATCATCAACAAATTCTGTAAGTGTCATATATTTATTTTAACTGCCTATTATTAGTTTATTATTTTATTATTTTATACTTACTTTTATTAATTTATTTACAACAATACTAACTACTGTTTTTTTCTTGTCAATAGAAGGATGTGCCATCAGAAACTCAGATTCTGTTGCCATAGCCATAGGCCCATACAGACTCAAATTCTGTTTTTTTGGCATCTTTAATCTATGGAACATTTGGGCAGTTCTCTAGTTTTATCTGGTCTGTTTTGGTTAATCTATACGATTTGCTATCTGATATTTGGACAGTTTACTTTGTAATATTATTTTGTCAGTTTGGCTGTTCAATCTGATATGAGTAATGACAGTTCAGGTAATTTCTAAGTTCTAAATCTTCACCATCCAGATTTCCTACATTTATTTAAATGGCAAATTAAATTTTGCATTGCAAACATCCCTTGACAATATTTTCAAGTTAAAAGTACTTGAGTAATTTTGCAAGGGAATAAATATTATATTAATGTTTTTTACATGTATTAGTGTGTGCAGGTTGTCCTGTGGTGATTTTGTTCAAGGTTGGGTCCGAAATTGTTTACTTCTGTCATGGTGAACTCAGATTTTGTATAAGTTTGGTAACTTCTAGTCATTGTGATTTTGTTGGTAACTAAGGTAATTTTGTTTAACAAAAATTAGTGAACTTTTGTATGCCTATTACTACTGCAGCCTGCTGCTTTATATATCTTCTGTCATGTTGATTTTGTTTTGGTAACTGCATGAGAACTTATTAGTGAATGCCTTTTGTTTCATGAGAACTTGTTTTGATAACTGCATGAGAAGATTGTATGACTTGTGTCGTACTCTTTTGGTTGTTTTGGTAACTTGGTTCAATCTGTCTTGCTTGTTTGGCTGTTTTGGTTAGATCTTTGGCAACTGCTTGTGGTATTACAGTTCAGATGCGGTATATTTTGTTTACCTGCCTGCTAGTTGGGAGATTCTAATCTTCTTGTCTGACTTGTGCCATGCTGTTTTGGTAACTTGCTTCAACCTGTTTGAAATATTCTTTTGTTGTCGACTTGTCTGGCTGTTTTGGTTTTGTTTTTTATAGCTGCCTATCTGCCTGTAGACTGTAGTCTGCCAGTTTGCTAATTTTCATGCTACTACCTGCTTCAACTTGTTTTGGTAACCTGTTTAATTACTCAGATTTTGGTATTGGTGTACCGTGTACCTAATAAGTTTAGAGATATGCCATTTATTTTTCTTGCAAATTAAGTTTTGCATTCCTGTTAGAAATCCCTTGACAATATACTAAGTTAACAGTACTTGAGCAAGGGATTAAAAATCTGTTAACAAATTTTTTTGTGTATTACTGTATGTAGATAACAGGGCAATAATGTATATGGCTCTGACTTCAGGGCTACATGCAAAACAGATTGAGGACTTCATTGATTTCAATTTTAGAGCCCATGTTTTGTTTTGAAATTTAATGTACTAAATTTCATTTCTCAATGTTGTCAATTTACAGTTATTTTTCATTCACTAGTTGTATATTAGGAAGTAAATGTCTCAAAATAGTCTCTAGAAGGCTTCATGATGTAAATTTAAATTTAAGTTGCTATTGCTATTATTCTCCATCCAAAAAAAAAAATGTTATTATTCTGATGTATTTATTTCAATTGTATATTTTTTTTTTGATAAGTAAAAGATTTATTGATCCTCGTAAATAGACAAAGCCTGAGTACACAGGGGGTATACAAATCAATTGTATATTTAAATTCTGCAAATATGATAATAGGTAAACGAGCCGAGCTCGAGTCGAGCTTGGGCTCGGCTCGTTACCAGAACCGAGCTCGAGCATCAGCTTCGGCTCGGCTAATAAACGAGCCGAGCTTGGGCTCGACTCGAGTTGTGAACAAGCCGAGTTCGCACAACCCAAACTCGCTCGAACTCGGCTCGTTTACAGCCCTACTTATTATTGCGTTTAAAGGCTTTGGGCATAAAGATTATCAAGCTACCAGCATCTGTTTGGACGTCCCTTGCACCTAGCATTTCAGTATTTTCCACCATTGGCATCTCAATGCCCATTTCTTATACATCCTGTTCAAACTCTGTAGTTGTTGGACTTCCAAATGTCTCAAAGGAGCTCACCAACTCATTTTGGCCCTCTTCCGCTGCCCAAGAGCCCATCACACATCCCAAAATACCATTCTCGGCTTCTAACTTCCTTGACAGCCTCAACTTCAAAAAGCCATCAACCAAGATCCCACCCTTCAGGTTGCCTGCTCCCAGCAATGGGTTCTATGTGGTCACCAACCAATGGTTAGATGACGTCAGCGTTTCTTTGCCGATAGCAGACGTGGAACCCGTTTCGAGTAGCTTGGATTGTTTGACCTGCCAACTCTAGGTCGAACAAGGGTTGGTGGATTGGGCTTTTAATTTGCCTTTCTCAGCCTAAGTGTATCTCCTTTCCTGGCTCAATCTTATATTAGCTACCTTATTTTTTTTATTGGTAATAAGAGATTTTATTCAAAGTAAATAAACATAGCCCAAGTACACAGGAAATATACAAGAGAATACACCTAAGTACTTATATTAGCTACCTTCTTCAGCCCCTAATTGCCCAAGCCTAAAGATTTCGATCCCAAGCACAAGCCTAAGACCATTTTCTTATCTACCCTCTGAATAATAGAGTAAACCGACTGTCTGACTTTTAACAAGTCTTGTTTAATAAGGAAAAGAGCTTCAGTCTTCTCTATCTCCTCTCTTGATTAGGGAACCCCTTTCCATTTATATGTTACATCTGCAGGCTGCAAAGGTCTATGTGCAATCTTCACAATGGCTACCTCTTTCTCTTTGGAAATCCCAGAATTGCCCCTTGCCCTTAGCAACAGTTCTGCTACAAATCCCAGCCCACTTTTTGCTAGTTTGCACTGTTGGCGACAAGACCAAGTGCCCAAACCACATCTGCATAAGACTTAGGCACACCTTCCATCAAGGTCGGCACTTTCTGGGTTGTGTTTTAAGTCCTTGATAGACCAACTTTTCTTCCCCTTTCCAAACTGCCGTAGGCTTCTCGCAATGCAACCACCATTTTCTTCCACCCTCTCTCCCCTCCATTTCTTCAGGTATGAAGATAAAATTTTGTCTGCCACCACCTCCATATTCCCCTAATGTTAGATATCGACCTTGAGCATTGGAACATCTCTGAGCAATACAGCTTCTATTACCATCCAGTGAGGTTGCAAAGAACTCTTTTTTCTCACTAGTCGAACATTCCACAAGCGTTCTAATGAACCAGTTCACCGTGAACATCCCTATGATCATCTCCTTCGTAACCTTCTAACTTCTCTCTGTTATACAAATCCATCGACTACCTTACTCCGACAATGCAAATACTTTAGACTCAATGAAAAGGTGTTTCGGGAATCCCCTGATTAATATCTAAATTAAACTCAAACTCTTGTCATTAAGCATCAGGAAACATCATCAGTGAAAAAGGTGTATGGAGAGAAAAAGAGAGTCCCTCTCTCAATTTAAATTCATTAGTTTTGGAAGCCTTTTTATTACAATAGTACCAAATAATAGCAAAAGAAAAATTAAACTACAATATAATTTTTATAGTTTTAACTCATCATTCTAAATTCCAAAACTGCCTCCTAGATTCTTAACACATTCAATGGAGCAATCATGCAAACCTACATGACATTTAGAATTAGTTCCCAAATATGAAGAAATTTTTGTGAAGGCAGTTGCCGGAAATTCTCAACGCACTCAATCTACGCTACTTGAGAGCCTTACAAGCAATCTAATACAAACTTTATTTTTTTTTTTACATATGAAATTTATTAAAAAACGTAATTAGGCATAGCCCAAATACACGGGAAGTGTACAAGAGAGAGACACCTAATTACAAGCTGAAAAACAATACAAAAGTCATTAAGACTATTCCCATCCAATACAATAACAAAAGCCCAAAGTAGCAAAGCATGAAAAACGAAAGCTCTAATCCCTTCCACCGATCGTTTTCTATTCTCAAAACAACGCCCATTCATCTCATTCCAAATACACCACATAAGACAAAAGGTACCATCTTCCAAACGGTTGCTATTTGACGATTTCCTAGAATCCCTCTCCAACATGCCAAAAGGTTCACCACCTCTTGGGCATCACCCAATCAATTCCCACTTTAGCAAAGACCTCGTCCCACAAAGCCTTCGACACATCACAATGAAGAAGAATATGATCCGCCGATTCACCACTTCTTTTGCACATATAGCATCAATCCATTGCAACGATACCAAACTTTCTCAACTTATCGATAGTAAGAATTTTCCCGTGAGAAGCCAACCAACCAACCAAAGCAAGCCACCTTAAGAGGCACCTTGCATCTCCAAATATTTTTCCAAGGAAAAAAGTCAATAGAAAAATGTGACGCCAAGACCTTGTATAAAGATCTAACCGAGAATTTCTTATTATCAAACTTATTCCAAAGTAATCTATCCTTCCCTCCAAAGTTTATGCTTAAAGCAGAAAGCAAGCTGGAAAAATCAGTAATGTCCCCCCACTTCCCAATCTTGGACATCTCTAATAAAGCTTACTGACCAATGAATAAATCCAGCAGTGTTATCCATGTAATCAGCCATGGAACTATGGAACCACCTTTATTCGAAGCAATTATGAAGAGAGAGAGGGGAAAACATTCTTCAAGGCCTCATCCCCACACCACAAGTCCTACCAAAAACTGATCTGGTTTCCCCTACCCACCTCAAATCTGAAATTTCAGAAGAACTCCCCCCATCCATTACGAATGAATTTCCACACTCCCACACCATATGCCCCTCTTACTTCATTGGAGCACCAACCACCCCAAGTACTCCCATACTTGGCATCAATAACAATCCTCCAAAAAGCATCCCCTTCTTGATGCTACCTCCACAACCATTTCCCTAAAAGTGCCTTACTGAAAGTTTTCAACTTTCTAATCCCCAAACCTCCCAATGAAATGGGAGTACAAATCTATTTACCACTTAAGCAAATGGAATTTCTTCTCATTCTCCATGCTGCCCCACAAGAAAGCACGAATATCATTTCCATTCTATTAGCCACTCCTACAAGCAAAGGAAAAAGAGATAGGAAATAGGTTAGGACATTAGATACGGTGCTCTTGATTAAAGTGATTCTACCACCTTTGGACAAATAAATCCTTTTCCAATCAGCCAATTGACATTCAATCTTCTCTATAATCCATCCCAAATAGCCTTGGATTTATGAGGTGCCCCCAAAGGGAGGCCAAGATACTTCAAAGGCAAGCTAGAGACTCTGCAGCACAAAATATCAGCCAAATCCCCTCGATTATTGACCATACCAAGAGGGATCATTTCAGACTTTGATAGGTTCACCTTTAGGCCGGATACGGCTTCAAAACATAGCAAGAGAGCCTATAAAGAATGGATCTTATCAAAATTTGGTTCACAAAGGATCAAAGTGTCATCCACAAAGAGTAAATGAGAAACATTAATGCTGCCATAAGAAGGACTGCCCACCGAAAAGCCCGATATGAATCCCCTATCCACTGTCGCCTTCAACATTCTACTCAACACATCCATAACTAAAACATAAAGGAAATGGGACAGTGGATCCCTTGTCTCAATCCCCGGGAGCAGTTAAAGAAACCAGCTAGTATGCCATTAACCAAAACCGAAAATCTAACTGTAGATATGCAATGCTTCATCCAATTACACCACCTCTCCCCAAAACCATACCTACCAAGAGTATATATATATATATATATATATATATATATATATATATATATATATATATAATTCTAGTTGACGTGGTCGAAAGCCTTCTCCATATCCAATTTACAAAGGATGCAGGGAATGCCACCTCTGATTCTACTCTCCAAGCACTCATTAGCAATAAGAATGTAGTCAAGAATATGTCTTCCCTTGACAAAGGCATTTTGAAATTTTGTGATGATTTTCCCCATAACCACACTCAAACGGTTAGCAAGCATCTTCGAAATGATTTTGTATACACTACTAATAAGACTAATGGGACAAAAATCCTTCACCTCCACGGACCCAACTTTTTTAGGAATAAGCGCAATGAACGTAGCATTAAGATTTTTCTCAAATTTCATAAATGAATGAAATTCAACAAAAACCTTCATAATGTCATCCTTAACAATGTCCCAACATACCTGGAACAAAGCCATGGAAAATCCATCTGGACCCAAAGCTTTATCTTTGTCCTTTCCTCTTATCACATTGAGCACCTTCTCCTCTTCAAACATTCTCTCCAACCAAAGCGAACTAGGCTGGTCAATCGAATCAAACACCAGCCCATCAACCTTAGGACGCCAGGAATAAGGCTCCATTAGGAGCTTTTCATAAAAATGAACAATGGGGTCCTGAATTTCAAATTGATCCGTAATGACAATTACCTTCCGAGTGGAGCACCTCAATGGGGTTATTCCTTCAATGAGAATTGGCAATTCTATGAAAGGATTTGGTGCACCTGTCCCCTTCCTTCAACCAAAAGGCCCGAGACTTTTGTCGCCAAGAAATCTCCTCCATGAGTAATTTTTTCCAGTTTAGTTGCATCACCAAGTTTCCTTTCCTTCTCATCAGCCGATAGAACCCCAACTGCTCTTTTTCATCAAAACAAATTAGCTCCTCAAAAAGAGACTTTCTGATCCATGATGTTCCCAATGACTTCCTCATTCCATTTCCTCAAACAATTTTTCAATGCTTTTAGTTTTCCTGCTAAGACAAAACTAGGTGTACCTGACAACTGATAAGAGGGCCACCACTCTCTCACCTTATCTACAAAACCATCAGCTTTTAACCAAATGTTCTCGAATTTAAAATATCTATGCCCCTCATGAATACCCCCACAGTCCAAAAGGATGGGAAAATGATCAGAACTTAATCTAGGGAGACGTTTTTTACATAAGTCAGAGAAATGTGCCTCCCAAGAAGGAGAAACAAGAAATCTGTCCAATCTGGACCATGCCCTCCCATTCGACCAAGTGAAATCGCCCCCTACCCAGACCAATACAAGAATCCAGATCAAAGATTAAAATTTAAATCAGAAAAATCAACCATGGCCAGACCAATACGAGAATCCCCCGACCTTTCACTTGGATAACAAGTGATGTTAAAATCACCACCAATACACCATGCACCCTCCCACCAACTGCACAAGCCAGCAATCTCATCCCAGCAGTTTTTAAAAAAATATATAACTTACACTCAGAAACTTGTACAAACTGTAGTAAAGTTTTTCAAGAACAAAGCATGAAAAGAACGTAAAAAGATCATTACAAACGAGGAAAAAAAAGGCACAAACCTCTTTTGGAATCTCATGAAGCGTCGATCACCTTCGTGCCTATCAGAGTCATGTGACAAATCTTCTTTGAGCACATCATATGTGGTTAATACAATGTCAGCACTGACAAGCTTACTGATATCCACACCAGATGTATTTGAAAGAGAAGTGATTTTCACACCTTCATAGACACAAGTTCTTAAAGAACTTGGACGTGTATGACTAGGATAATAAATAACATATAGTAAGTCAGTTGGAACAACAGTTCAATGCATAAAAAAATTATATGGTAACAAACTTAGTAAACCATCCAGTCAAGGATCCAAATTGAGTTGCCTTTTTTTTAATCAATATAGATTGTTTATGAAATTTATCCCAAAAAGGGACAAGAAATTAGTTATCTAAAGAACATACAGTATCAAACACAAAAAAATATGGTTCATCATCACACTTACGAGCAAATGTGCTCCTATAAACACAATGGTTGACCCCCATGTAAAAAAAAAATGTTTCCTATAATGTCTTCATCATGGTACATAGCAGAAATCTGGTTCTTGGATAACTGCAAAACTTTCTAAAGTTATAAGAACAGGAGATCTCATCAGGTCAAATGCTAAGATCTCATCGCGTCAAATGCTAAGAAGAGCCAACAATCCCATAGATCTCCTCATGAAGATTACTGATTGATCGTATATAGATCAATAACAAGTCAAGTTTTACAAGAGATATGAAGCTTTACAAGAGTGGGACTACAATTTAAACAGAAACTATACCGTATAATTTCAGCATGCCATTGGGGTAATATAGGAGCCGGGCAGACTATAAGAGTGGCACCAGTAGCAACGGGAAATTCAGTAGCGTGCATCAGTTCCAAGCATAATGGGCAAATGTGTTCCCCATCTCTCACAGCAATTTTAGCTTTCTTTTTCCTTCTTGTGTACCCTTTTGACTTGATCATTGACTTCCTTTCACATCGTTGTACACCAGAAACTTCACCAGACTTTCGTTTTCCTTCGGGTGAATACCCAACACAATCTGCATGTTGCCACGCGTCACATATATCACACTGTACCCATAATCCTTCGTACTTTCGACTTTCACTGACAGCCCCACATATACACTCAACACGCTCCCTTTTCAATCTCTTAATATTAGATTTCTGCTGCACAGGAAATTCTGATTGAGAGTCAATAAATATGTCATCTTCAGATGCGGACTTCTGATGAGAAAAGATGCAAGCAAGCAGTTCAACTGTTTTTCCCAAACCCATCTCATCTGTGAAAGCAATAAGAGACACAATCACCATGGTGAAATCAATAAGAGGCATGTCCACTCCTGTACACTTGGCATCCTTAAATAGTTTAAAACCAAGAACCATGTCCCCCATTCCCAGGAGGATCTTCCAAAGGCTTATGAAAAGAAATTATTCTTAGAATCTTAAGTGTGTTCCTATTCTTAACCTCATTTCCTCCGAGTGCCAAGAAAATCATAAAAATTTTGGAACAGAAATGTTAGAAACTATCGAATTTATTAGAAACTGTTTGTCTAAACCAGGGGCGGAACTATGTTGTAGGTTGGGAGGCAGTAATTTTAAAAATTAGTCTTATATATTATATAATTTTAATTTTAAGTGTAAATATTCTTAAAATATTTAAGATTGCCCCCCCAACACTCAAACACACAGTATATCACTCAAATATCTTTAAGTCCATTAACATAATAGTCTTGATTTGACATCTCTATCTCTCTTTATTTGCCTTGATGTGCATTGTGCGGTTTGTTTAGTTTCATATCAATTACATCATATAAGTTTTTCTTGTCTTTCTAGCTTACATATATAGTTACATGATTTTTTTATTTTTTTTCTCATTTGGGTCATTCTCGACTTCATTAAATTTCTTGCCTATCACCTGTACATAATCTTCCTTTACAATATTTGAGATGTTCTTAACCACATATTAATCAGTTAACTGGCTAGAAGTTTCTAGAATCTAATAGTTAAAACAAATCTAGAAGATTCTTGCATATGGTAGGCAGCAAATTTATCTAGCTAGATGATTGATGAGACGTTTCTAGAGAGATAGAGAGAGTATGTGAAGAATTTATTAATTATTCACATGTTTTTTTTTGTTCACTTATTAATAGTAATACAATAAAAATCTAACGACTTTTATATTATTAGATACTTTTTCTGATTTATGCTTGATCTATAAATTTTTCTTAAAGCTTAAAAAAAATATGAGTAAGTCGAGAAAAATTGTATAATTTTATGACGTATGATTATTTTTTTATATAGTCACGTGCAAAAGTACATATTACTTATGCTTACACATACGGCACACTTTGCCGATCACCCCCCCAGATACCAAATCCTAGTTCCGCCCCTGGTCTAAACCATTAAATTTTTTCAAGAAGTACATAAGGCAGTATCATATATAGCATCTAATATGAACCACATTAATCTTTTTTTTTATAAGTAATGAACCACATTAATCTTAATCAATTTCGGTATAAAGTTGCAAAAAGAAAAAAGCAGAAGACTATGATTGAAGGGTTTGACATGGGCAGGATACAATACAGAACTGGTGCCTACCAGCAAGAATTCCACCAAAGACATATGGCGGAGATTGCTCTGGGTGCAAAGAAATGTTTCCGCTGAAAAAAATAATAATAATAATTGCAAAGTAAGCATATGGAGGGTGGGGAGAGAGAGAGAGAGAACTAAAATAAAGTAAAAGCACGATGAACACTGCAACTATTTTCCTCGATGCTAAGGACCAACTGAGAAATCGATACCTGAATGGATTGTAGAACATTTTTGTACATGTGCCTATAAAATCCACAGGCAAACATAAAGGAGACAAAAATGAAATTTTCCCACTTCTAACCGAACTTCTTGAATCTCCATTCTCTCGTTGTATCATCCAGTAAGCTGCACGGCGTTGATATGGTCTCAGCTCAGGAAGCAAGTCGAGTATGTCATGTTCAAGCATTGGATCTCCTCTGTACAGGAGATAAACCATTAACTAAAAAAAATTAAACCAGAAAATTTCAGATTTTTAAAAGAACATATGAAGGAACTGCATATACGGCATAAATACCATTTTTCTTTTTGGCAAGTAAAATGAAAATTATTAAAACAATTAAATACTAAATAAAGAATACTGGTAACAGAAAGACACTGTTACTAACTTGGATGGCTTGATGGCTTCATAAAACCCAGCAGCATCAAGTCTTGCACGTTTCTTTGTATCAAGATTACCATTTCCCATCTCCATGTGCAAATCAATTTCCATTTCTGCTGATGTATTAACTCCATACCTAGCCTCTGAAGTCATTACTTCTGGACGCAGCCAAGCCATGACATTCATCATGCTCCTTTTCCACAGTTGCCTTGTATTCTCCAAAAGTGACTCACAAGCTTCAAAGGCAATTTTAAGAATTTCCACCCTCACCCTGAGAGATGATGCGTTCCCTAGAGATGTAACCCCCATAACTGGCCGTAGTGTCATAAACTTCAAACTTGCCAAGTGAACAAGAGCAGAAATGCCCTCTTCTGGTCCATCAAAACTCCCCGACAAAATAACCGAGTGTGTCTTTTTATCCTTTCTTGTGCATATTTCTGTGAATTCTAAAAACACCTCACTAGAGGATAACACAGGCCAATGACCTAGTTTAATACGACCTACAAAGTCATTAATGTTGCACAATCTAAACCTTAAGGAATACTTGGAATCCAGTAAAAAATCATCATTCACTTCACAACCAGAAAAACCTTCTCTCAAATTCAAATCTATTAGAACAACTTCCGAAATATCAAGGTGCTCATCTGAAGCCCAAGAAGCCCGATCAAGTTCCACGAAATATGGCTCATCAATAATGTTAAATTCATTGTTCTGCACATGCTCGGTATTTATAGCTTGCTGATTCCGCGGCCCTGCTTCAGCAATACCATGGCTTTCTACTACTACCCTAACGGAATGATGGGGATGGCTTTGCTTCTTTCTACCCATCACACCGTAAGCAAAAAATTATCACCTATTGTTGACATAACCAATATTAAGAACGCAATATTAAAGTGTCAAATATAAACATTAACAAGTAGCTTCACTTCTCAGATGGCATCGACGCAAGCCCATATTAAATTCCACAATCCCACTAGTTATTAACGTGCAAGAATGAGAAGAAAAGAAAGTAACGAACGCGTGTTAGTTTTTTTTTTTTCCCTTGGCAAGCATAGGTTGAATTGAATGGTAGGCATTGGCAAGAGGCAGCCAGGTACTCAGCTAGAATTAAAAAAACAGATAATGAAAATAAACATAGAAAGATAAGTAATAGGCGCAATTTCTGGAGTTGTAGACGCAAGTGAACATTTCTAACGGGTTAACATAAGTATTTGGGAACAAGAACATGAATTTAAGAAACATAATACCAAAAAAGATGAGGTTAAGAAAGAATCGTAGTTAAGAACAATAGAAAACGTGGGGGATTTCAAACCTCAATCGATATGTGTTTGTGAGAGTTAAAATGAAGAACCGGAGGAGATTGAACCCCAGGTCCAGGCGCTACTTGAAAATTTAAGGTTTGGAAGGTACGAGGACTAGAACGCAGAGAAAAGGTGAGTAGCAAGGACACGTACGACGTTTCCTCTAGGAGTAGGGCTCTACTAATCTTAAAGTTCCCAGTATACCCTTGACAGTTGTTCATTAAATTACACAAAGATAATAAGGATGGCAACCGACAGGTTATAAATATTTTTTTTATTTTTCTGATTTTTTTATTCATTTTTTTCATATCCGTAAATATTTAAAAAAAAAATTCAAACAATTATTTAAAAAATACTTCATTAATCATTAAGTTAAAAAAATTAAAAAAATAATAATTTCATCTAGACCATCCTCATTTCATCTTATTGTCATATAAAATCTTTAATCCATACAACTAGGAACATTCGAAAAAAGTTTTTATCTCATTATATATCATCTCATTTTATTTTTTTTTAATATCTTTCAAATATAAATACTTTTAGAAATATTTGGATAGTGAGTTGACTTAAAATGAGATTATATGAATATTGAAAGTTGAATAAAATATTATTGAAATATTATTTTTATTTTTTGAATTGAAAATTTTGAGTTGTACGTTTATTATATTTTGTTTGAAAATTTTAAAAAGTTGTAACGATTAAATGAAATAAGATAGGTTTTGAATCCAAACAAAGGCTTAGGCCCTGTTTGGATACAATAAGTGTTTCATCTTATCTCATATCACCTCATCTCATATCATCGTTATAACTTTTTCAATTTCTCACACAAAATATAATAAATAATTCAACTTTTTCAATTAAAATAATAATATTATTATTAAAAAATAATATTCTAACAATATTTTATTCAATTTTCATATCAAATTATTTCATCTCAGCTCACTATCCAACCCGTACCTTACACTAACCATTACAACTTTTTCAAACTAATCAATAGAATTTTCTTAAACTTTCAAAAAAAAAATCAATTTTTTCAAATCTCAAAATAAAAATTATATTAAAAAATTATATTCTAACAAAATTTTAATTCTATAATATTTTCTTTATCATTTTTTAAAATACAGTAAATACTTAACTCAAACTATCTTAATACTATTTACAAACCATTTTAATACTATTTACAGAGTTTTATCGCAACTTATCCCCAAGCATCCTCTAATTGGTACACTAAAAAAATGTGATCCATTATATTATAACATTTTTTTCTTATTGTAAATTAGATATGACATATAACATTAAATCACATCAGTGTACAAATTAAGGACTATTATATCTATAAAAAAAATTACACAAAAATAATCTTACAAACTGATATAGTTTCATATAATCCGTTAGATCTATTTTACAATAAAAAGTAACTGTATAATCAACGAATCACATGAAGACACGTCAATTTATATAATTAATTTTATGTAATCCATTTGTAACTAAAATATTTCTCAAATTTTTATGTAGTATCTATACTTAGACCCAACACTTCTCTTAAATTATAACATCAACAATTAATTCAAATTGTAAAATAAAAATGGTCTATAAATTATATAAATTGTAAAGCATCAGTTTAATTTTTTGCCACATAATTTTTAGATTTCCAAAGTTTACATTAGGGGTTCTACCCGCCCATGCGGGGGGACTTTTTTTACCCTCGCCCCCCGCATGAACAAGGTGGGGTTTCCCGTCCGGTGCCGGCGGGGCGGGGCGAACACGTCATCCGCCCCGCTCCCCGCCCACTTCAAGAACATTATGTTCTATTGGGCTTAAAAAAAATTTAGGTCTAAAAATATTTTTTTAGATCCAAATTATTATATAATTAAATCGTAAATTAAAATTTATATAGATAATAATAATTTAAAAACTAATAACATAAAAATTATGTTAATAATTTTTAAATTTGTTAGACTTGTTCACAAGAGTAACAAAAGAGTGAGACTTGTTCACAAGATTCAATAAGTCCCACATTGCTAAAGTAAGACTCTTGTATGGCCTTTGAGTCCTATTTAAAGTTGGCCTAGGGTGCTCATGCCATATGCAATATTGTGAACAAGTCTCACTCTCTTGTGACTATTGTGAACAAATCTAACAAATTGTAATATATTTTTATATATATACAATTTGAAAAATATAAATATATATTTAATAGTATAAATATAAAGTGCGGGGCGGGGTTGAGCCCTGCCCACCCCCTGCCCCCACTTAGTATCTTTCATGCGGGGCGGGGGACCCTGCCCCGGCATGTGCAGTACGGGATACCCCGTCCGCCCATGCGGAGGCGGGGTGGACGGGGGCGGGGTCCCACCCCTCGTTTACATGTTATAGTCATAAATTTTAAAACTCTCTTATTTTATTTCTATGGTTATCTCAGTTAGGGAGTCACTGAATAGTGAGATAAGATGAAATAATTTTAAATAAAAGTTTAAATATTGAAAAAAATATCGTTACAATATTATTTTTTAATATTATTATTGTTTTGAGATTTGAAAAAGTCAAATTAAAATTTGTAAAAATTGAATTGTTTATTATATTTTGTGTATAAATTTATTAACGTTATAATGATGAGATGAAATAGTTTATACATCCAAACGGTTCCTTAGTTTTATTAGGCTTTAATTGAGCCATGCTAATCAATTAAAACTTGATACATAACACCATCTCATTCAAATCAATTATATATATATATATATAAAGATATTTCTTATATGTAAAGTTATGAAATCTTAAAACAATAATAATATTAAAAATAATATTTTATTTAACTTTCATCTAAACTTACTATCTAAACTGCATCTAAAAAAGACATTACCTTGGTTGGGCTAGGTTTAAACTCAGTTCTATAATCATATTTTCTAGGGTTGTTTTATCCTAAATTTTCAGCATTTTATTTTGCTCTTTTTAATTGTCTATTAATTTTTAATGTTTGAACTTTTTTCATATTTTTAAAAGACTAAATATATTTATGAAGAAGCATATTTATGAACTTTTGGATTAAGGCCTTTATTTGGATATTGAAAATGTTCAATTTCATATCATTTTATCTCATCTTATTATTACAACTTTTTCAAAATTTCACACAATATATAATAAACAATTTAAACTTTTTCAAATATAAAAAAATAATAATAATATTAAAATAATATTTTATTTAACTTTCATCTAAACTCCCTATCTAAACTGCACCTAAAAAAGGCACTACCTTGGTTGGACTAGGTTTAAACTCATTTCTATAATCCTATTATCTAGGGTTGCTTTATCCTAAATTTTCAGCATTTTATTTTTAATTTTTTATTAATTTTTAATGTTTGAAATCTTTTCATATTTTTCTAAAGAAAGTTACTTTTATATTTTATTATGAATAACAATACATATACACTTAAAAAAAGAATACACGTACAATTAGTTTATAATAATCATCGTGGCGTGAGATGAGATATTGATGGGGCAATGTTACAATGTTGTTTCATCAAAAATATTTTTTAAACTTTGAAATTTCTTTGGATTTGAATTTTAGATGTTCTTATCATTATTCTTAATCCTCTCTCTCTCTCTACAAATAGTTGTAAAATTATTGTTTTGTACATTAGTATTTTATGAAAAATAAAGATGAAAGGATTGAAAAACTTATAATCGAGTATTAATATATGATATTTTTATTATATTGTAAGCATGTCAGCTAAAATTAATGTTAATATAAAATCTTTAATTATATGATATATTATAAAAATTAAAATACTAACTTATCCTATTTCAAATAATTAGAGATATGTTTGAATAATGAGATAAAATAATAAACTCTAAGATCTTTTTGTGGATATTTTATTGTGTATTTTTTGTTGATTTGTATGACCAACGATCGTAGTCTATGGGTTGGTTGTGGATGCAGCGGGAGGGGGGGGGAGAGATGGAGCAGGCCGGGTCCACTCTTGCCCCCCAACACCGGTATAGGAGGCTTAGTGCCTAGTAATCATTATTCAACTTTTAATTGTTATCTCAACTCATCTCATTTATGTAATCAAATGAGACTTTAATCCTTACAACTTTTTTAAATTTCAAAATATAACATAAAAATTAATACAACTTTCACAAATTTTAAAATTAAAAAAATAATAAAAGATCATATTTAAACAATCTAACTTTGTAATATTTTTATTTAAATTTTTCTCTCTCGTTTTCTAAAATCCAATAAAACATTTTAATTCAAACAATTTAACTATTAATCACAAAGCACTTAACAACTATTAACATAATTATAAGATACTCAAAGTATCCAAAACGAACTCTAAACTACGTTTGGTGATTTTTATCTAATAATATTATCATTAACCATAAAAAATGTTAAATAATATATGCTATCAATTAATAATGTATCATATATTATATGATAATATATGTAGATATATAATACATTCATACATACTTTACTATTTATATTTAATTAAAGTAAGTAACTAATTTTTTTTAAATACCTGAGTAAGCAATCATGAATAATCTATATACAATGAAATTATTTAATATTCATTAATCATATATAAAATGTTATAATTTTAATTTTTAATATATGACATTATTAAGAATTATGTGTACTAAAGTTGAAGTCAATAAGTAGTAATTATCAACATTATAAATATAATTTACATTTAAATATTTTTGTAATGAGGTAGTTATATAATTCATATTAATAATTTATTTAATTTTAATAATATAAATATATTTTTTTATTAATTTATTTGCAAAAATTAGGTTGAGCATAGCTATATTCTTACGGTATTCGGTCCGGTCTAAGTTGAAAAAATTATAGACTAATCTCTCAAAAAATCTCTTCATACGGACCCAATGGATCGAATTCACCCCTAATCCTGTGAAAGAAAATAAATAAAATTGAAAGTTTAATCGAATTAAAACATACCGAGGTCCGACTGTCCGAGATATATTTTTCTTGAATTTTCTATTCTCACATTATCTTTTAAAATGAATTTAATATTTGGAACGAAAGATACAAAAATATATTTAAAAACAAACGTGCATGCCGTGGAACGATGAAGACCAGAACTGCGGTGCCACTTGCACGTTCGCTCTAGACAGGCATACAAGTAGACAAAACGAAACGTTGATATTTTGCACATAAAAGAGAGCTGCTGCAGCCTGCAGCTGGAGATAGAGAAGGGGAAGATGGCGGTTTCAGCCGTGAGATGCGGTCGCTTACTGATAACTCCATCGTTCCACCATCATCGTCATCCCCTGTTGTTATCATCGGGTGAAGACTATTATTTAAGGCGAAGAAAGCTGAACAATCGTGGCTCAAAACGTTTAATTTTTTCTGCCCGTTATTCTCAAGCCCAGGATCCTTTCTCCTCTCGCCGCCTCCAAGGTAGGTCACGCATTTCATATCTTTAATAATTTACCCCCCCTTCTACCCAGTTTCTATGTTTCGCTTCCTCAACTTTTGGCAATTTGGCTCTAATATGGCCAGTCTCCCGTTTAAGAGCAAGGGGTTCCTTGCATAGCGTCTACATTTTGTTATTCGGCCCTTTCTTATCATCATCAAATTAGAATTGTATGGTGATAACATTTTTTTTCAAATTTTCAAGAAAATTAGAATACAATGGTTAAAACTGAGGCTTACAAATCATAGCTGTTATATTTTCAGATACTTTAGAGACCTTGCCTAAACTGGTGGAGGATATTGTCCAGACATCGATTAACACTGGTCCTCGCGGTGCCCTTAGACTGGCCCAAGGTATCCAAGCTTTTGTTGGTGTGGGTAGCGAGTGGCTTGCTGACGTTTCAAAGGTATCCCCTGTACATCTCTCGCTCCTTGTGAGATGTTCTTCCCATTCAATTTATGGGAAGTTCATCCGGTAGTAAAAATTCCTGGCAATTTCTTTTAATTATGAGAACCTCACTAAGCCAAGACGTTTGCCACCTCTGAGGAAACTCGATACACGATCCTACCCATCAGAATCTGTTAATCTAGAGAACTCCCGGTGTGGAACAAAGTCAAGTTGTTTGAATCATTGAATGCACAACTTATCTCAACTAGCCCATCAACCTTCAGGACTATTAAGCCCCCCTTTTGACCACTAAGCTGGATCCTGATAGAGAAGAATTAAAAAAGATGTTCCTAGCAAAGTTGTGCCCCTTATTACGGTTTGACTTTGAGGTGAATAAAATGCACTTGTGGTACGCTTTAATTGAAAAAACTGCAAATGATGTATGAATATTACGAAAGTGTAGCTGTAAGCCTTGAGAAGATTCTCTTTTAGGATACAGGAGTCGTTCAGTGTATAATTCTTGGGGTTTGGTCTTTTAGAAGTAGGATGTTGTGGTTTTCACGTGAAGTAGATTGGGTCATTAATATGATAAAAAGATTTCTTCCTCGGATACAGTTGAAGATTGGGCGGAGTGTTGTTTTTTCTCAAATTATTACGTTCTCCTCTGCGCGCACGGGCGTGCAAGCTATGTAAGATCCTAAAATAAATCATGTTGAAGTAGTTAATATGCTTAATAATAATTTGATTTGATTTGAGGTCTCCATTTTTACCATGAAAGAAATCTGAGAATGTTGACAGAAATAATGACACATTTTCATCTTTTGTAGTCCACAAATTCATCTGTTGGATTACCAACTCAATTGCAGCTTGGACTTCTTTCCCCACTTTATTTGAGGAGATTGTTTGAACGCATGGGAGCAACCTATATCAAACTAGGTCAGGTATGTCTCAAGTTGTGCAAATTACTTTTGCACTTTTAAAATATAAGTGCCGTATTTTAGCTATATGGACATGAAAAATGCCGCTTTGCTCATATGGCCACTTTGTTGGTGTATTCCATCTCTTTCGTAAAAATATTTGTCTTTTTGTGATTCTCTTTCTTCACTTTTAGAAAATTTTGAAATGCAAGGTATGTTTTAATAATGAATATAACTTGGCTTGCTACTGGTAGTTCATTGCATCTGCACCCACACTGTTCCCACCAGAATATGTCCAAGAATTTCAGAACTGCTTTGATAGAGCTCCTGCAGTTCCTTTTGAACACATCCAAAAGATTTTGCGTGAGGAATTGGGGAGACCCATAGATAGTGTCTATGAATATGTTGACTCAACTCCAATTGCTTCGGCCTCAATAGCACAGGTTTGTTTCTTTTCCTACTCTCTTTTCTAAAATGCATTTCTGGGCAATAAAGATAAGAATTTATGTTAATTGGTAGGTTCATGGTGCAAGGCTCAGAGGCTCTCATGAGGATGTAGTTATAAAAGTCTTGAAACCTGGAATAGAGGATGTATTGGTGGCAGATCTTAATTTTGTTTACGTAGTTGCTCGGATATTGGAGTTTTTGAATCCTGAATTCAGCCGTACATCACTGGTATGGAACTAATCACTTCAATGCTTAGCTTGGATTACACGCATAAACACCTTCCTGATATTTCAAGCAGCTAACAATTATCTGCCATTAGCATTTTTTTAGTTCTACATTGGTGTAGCCAAAGTTGGGGATGTAAAATCAATTTTTGGGTATTCCAATTTAGTGGCATGTAAAGTAACGTGATGCAATAATGTCCTAATAGGTTTTTGTTGTGGTGTAGTTGCTTCCCTATACTTTTTGTAACGAACCATCTAAACTTTTCTTATAATTCACGAATACTGTATGACTTCTTTTTTTTTTTTTTCATTTGTTATATAAAATGATGATAGCGTGAAGCTTCAGTGTAATATAATCTTCCTTTCAGCAGGTTGGTATTGTCAAAGACATAAGAGAGTCGATGCTTGAAGAAGTTGACTTTTACAAGGAGGCAGCAAATATTGAGTCCTTTAGAAGATATTTGGAAGCTATGGGACTGACACAGCAGGCTACAGCTCCAAAAGTGTATCAGTACTGCAGCACCCAACGAGTTCTGACAATGCAGAGGCTCTATGGCGTTCCTCTTACTGACCTAGACTCTATAACTTCGCTTGTTTCTAACCCAGAGTCTAGTCTCATAACTGCCCTTAACGTATGGTAGGACCAAAGTCTTATATGTAATGCTTATGCCTGCAAGGTTGATGCTTATTTCTGTCCAGGCGTTAAAGCGTCATGTTCTTGATGAAACACTATTGCAGGTTTGGTAGTTTGCTTGCCTGTGAATCCTTCCATGCAGATGTTCATGCAGGCAATTTGTGGTTGTTACGTGATGGCCGTATAGGGTTTCTTGATTTTGGTAAGCATTTATCTTTTGTGATGATTTGAATTCACGATTTAGTTTTAGCCGTGATCTATTTAGATATAACCTTTCATCATGAACTCTTAAAATGCTTTAGTATGATTTACCTATCAAAAAAAAAAAATGCTTTAGTATGATTTTACATTAGTCACTGGCTCATTTAATGGTCAAGCATCTTAAGTGGCACCCTTTTTGTTTTCCTCAATAGGAGCCATCCCTACATTCTGCTTAATTCTTCTCCTTTTCCTTGCTAGTATTCCCTTCATCCATCATGATATGCTCATTCCTTCTACTCTCTTTATGAATGATTTGTTATTCATATATGGTCGGTAAGTTTACATTAGCCATTTTATGCAATTCTCCTCCTTTTTCTGTGATTTTAACTGGCTGACTACCAATTTAGGGCACAAAGCGCTTGAGGCTTATCTTTCCTATGGTTTTGTCATTCTATGCCGGATTAAACAAATAACCAGACATTTTTATAGCTATAGCATTTAACTATTGATTGCTAGCATACATTTTTATGGTTTATAAACTTCCTTGCTCTATATGCTTTCAACTTGAAACTTGCAGCTTTTCCCATAAATTTGCTCTGCCAAGGTTGCTTCAACCACAATAGTTCCATGAAATAAATTTGGTATCACCTGAAATACTTGTTAACTGGTTCGTAGTTTTTCTATAAAAATAATGTAGGCTTCCCATACATCAATGGCAAAAGTAATATGGAAGTTGGAAATTAAATTTTAGTTTTTCCTAGAAAATAAAAGAGATCCATTAGTTAATATTTAATGGAGTATAAAGACAAATAAATGTATTGATAAGCATGACCTTACTTTTTCACATGTACCATGAGATTCAAATGAGTTCCTGCTTACCAGCACGCAAAAGGTGCAATGTTTCATAAGCCTTCAAAATTTGAGCACTTTATATGTACAACTAGGCTTTGGTTGATTAAGTTCCAGTTTTTGCCCCCACTTCAGGTGACTAAATTGCAGCCTTCTCCTGAATTTTCTTATACGCCCCATTAATGAAAGTGGCAGCCATTTTCCTGTTATTTACTTGGTGACACCAATTAAATTGACCATTCAGGTGCTTATGGACTAATTAAATTGGTAATAACATCCAGCATTTTTACATCAAAGCATTGTTGCATGTAACACATAATAGATTTATCTTACAGGAATTGTTGGGCGGATATCCCCGAAAACATGGGCTGCTATGGAAGTATTTTTGGCATCGATAGCAACGGAAGAGTATGAGTCAATGGCATCTGCCTTGATTGAAATGGGAGCTACAAACAAGGATATCGATGCTGAGGCCTTTGCGCGAGACTTGGAAAAGATATTTTTGTCAATACAGGCAAGAACTGTAAATTATCCATGTAGACAATTGATATATGTTGAAACTTCAGTCTAATTTCATTAAGAACTCCATGACTCTAGAGCTTTATGAAACACGTGTAAATGTTCTGGGTAAAGTTGTCATTCTCAAAACATTTTTATGTTCTATATTCAATAATGTACATGGTGCTTAATGTGGAGAGAACAGAAATTTGAGAAAAAAGAAAATTTTGTTCCCTTTTTTTTTTATAAGTGAAAGATATTTGTATTAATATGAATGGGCATAGCCCAAGTACACATGCGGTATACAAGAGTTTACACCTAGCTAAGAGGTAGAGGTAGAAACAAGAAAATCATGAAAATTTAAGCCATTACAATCTACAACACTCGCCGAAAGAAACAAAGTTTTAACAAAGAACACTCTAATCTCCTCCAATGTTGCTCATTATCTTCAAAATTTCGATCATTTTGTTCCTTCCATAGGCACCAAAGAATACATATAGAAATCATCTTCCACACAATTGAGATTTGTGGAATCCCATCCAAATTCTTCCAACTGCCAGGAGCTCAAACCATAACAGGCATAACCCAGGCGAACTCCAATCTTCTAACGACATCATCCCATAGCGATCTAGCGACCTCACAATGCAGTAGAAAATGATCCATGGTCTCTCCATTCTTTCTGCACATATAACACCAGTCCACAACAATCACCTGACGTTTTTGTAGATTATCCATAGTCAACATCTTTCCCAATGAAGCTGTCCAAGCAAAAAAGTTCGCTATAGGAGGCGCATTGTTTCTCCAAATGTTTCTCCATGGAAAGCTATCATGCTGCGGATTGGAGAGGGGTGGACATAGATAGCACCTTTTTTAGCGAGTGTCCACCACAGCTTATTAGTTCCCTGATTGCTCAGTCTCATGGCATACAAGGTTATGAAGAAATTAGCAAAAACTGTCAACTTTCCAATCATGAGCTGCCCTCATAAAATTCACATTCCACTAGATTGAGTTACTGAACATCTCCATGAAATCTGCAATTGATGCTTCTTGTTCACACCCAATCCCGAAAATTGCAGGAAATGTGTCCTTAGGAGCTCAATCTCCACACTATAAATCATGCTAGAATTTTATTCTAAATACGTCACCCATCACAGCTCTAGTGTGTTGAGCAAATACCCCCCACCCTCTTCGTATGTGCTTCCAAACTCCCACTCCATACACCCCTTGTACCTCCCTAGTAATCCAACCCCCCTCCACCCGTATACACCCATACAAATCAAATCGCCAACTTCCATAAAGCTTTCCTCTCAATGTTTTATCACCACAACCATTTCTCAAGAAGAGCCCAATTGAATACTCTCAAGTTTTTAATTCCCAACCCACCGGTAGAAACTGGACGACCAACCTTGTCCCATTTGACCAGGTGGAACTTAAACTCATCCCCCAACCCACTCCAAAGAAAATCATGCTGGAGTTTCTCTATTTGGAAATATTCATATCTCGGAAAGATATGACTGAATGAATGAACTCTACGTCTTTGTTTCATTTTCGTTTCGTTCCGTCGCCATGGAGGATGGTGTAGTTAGCTACTGAGTTGCTTGACGACGGGACTATAGATGGTTTTCATAAAGGACCTCGTGATTGAAACAAAGTTTTTCTCGGTCATGCGAGAAGGTGGTCTGATTCGCATCACTGAGCGAGGGAGGAGACACAAGCAGGATCTACTGCTGGGGTTAGGCACTGCAAAATGGCTTGAGAGAGCGTTGGAGGATTGTGTGAAAGGTGAAAGTAGAGATTTTTATACGTCAACAAGGGAAGGTTATTGGAACTTTATCGTGCTGCGACATTCAAATGATCGTGGAAGTTTTCTGGAAGTGGCCGTTTACGGGGAGGGAGGTCGCCGAAATTTTATTCTTATCCCTGAAGACAAGGGGGGGAGGGGATGGAGAAGTATGGGGGAGGTGTTAAGGGAGGCTCTTACCGGAGTTGAGGTACAGAGGAGGCTGTGGAAAGATACAGAGGTGAGACTAAAATCGTATAAAGAAGCTCTTACCACGGCAGGGGCACATGGCGGCCTGAGAAAGGGGTACGTTGACAGGGCTGTACATCGAGCCCCTCAACAGAGAGAAGTTGGCAGAGATGTGTGCGAGGTACACTGCATGGTGAGGGAAATTCAGGCTCAGTTGGGTTATTTGCAGAAGGAGGTGGCCAAGGTACTGAGGAGTGTCGGGGCTATTAAAGGGGAGGTGGGTTTCGTGCTTGGGGAAGTAAATACGGAGGAACAGATGGACTTAAGAATACAGAACCCAATTCCTTTGAACTATTTGTTTCCATATCAATCTCGTGTCTCGGACTGGGTTTTTAACACAGTGAAGGACATACAGGAAATTGTGGGTTTGAGGTGTGATGGTTATGAGGAGCAGTTCATGGCTTTACTCACCGCTATTGAAGCGGGTCATCAACAACAAAGGAAGGTAGGGTCAAAGAAACAGCGGGAACTCAAAAGGCTAACCTGGTCCATGAACTCTGAAGGTAGTTCCAGTAGGGATAGGATGAAAGGGAAGGGGCTGGCCTATCCTAAATGAAACAAAAAATTGTTTCATGAAATGTTCGCGGACTTAATGAGCTAATAAGCGGCTACAAGTAAGAAACTTGTTGCGAGGGTGGAAGACGGACATAATTTGTTTACAGGAAACAAAGTTGGAAGTAATAACTACAAGAATTGTACGAAGTATATGGAGTTGTGTACACGTTGACTGGATTTATCTGGCTTCTAACGGGGCCTCAGGAGGTGTATTGGTAATGTGGGACCAACGAGTGGTGGAGAAAAGGGAGGAGTTCATAGGGCAATTCACGGTGGCATGCTCCTTCAGGAGTGTGTCAGATGATTTTTCGTGGGCCTTTGTAGGTGTTTATGGTCCAAATACAGATAACGACCGAAGTCTTTTATGGGACGAACTAGCTGGAGTATACAGTTGGTGGGATCTTCCGTGGTGCATTGGTAGAGATTTTAATGTAACAAGATTCCCCAGTGAGAGTCATGGCAATAGAAGAATGCGCCCGGCAATGCCATATTTTTCGGAATGCATCTTTGAGTTAAACTTAGTGGATTTACCAATGGTGGGGGGTTTTTGTACGTGGGCTAACAATCAGACGTGGTCTCGATTAGATAGATTCTTAATCTCCACAGAGTGGGAGATTCATTAGTCGGAGGTTTGGCAAAAGAGACTACCTTGACTGTGTTCGGATCATTGGCCTATCTTGTTGGATTGTGGTAGGATACAAAGAAGAATCCGATATTTTAAGTTTGAAAACATGTGGTTGAAGTCGGAAGGATTTGTGGATAGGGTCTGACAATGGTGGTCTTCCTATCAAATCCAGGGTACCCCCAGTTTCATGCTTGCGGGTAAATTGAAAGCGTTAAAACAAGACTTAAAGAATTGGAATAGATAGTCTTTTGGTGATATTGGGGCACATAAGGAAAGTAAGTTTAGGGAGATCCAAGAGCTCGAAAGGTTACAAGAGTCTAGGACCTTAACGCAGGAGGAATCAGCCCAAAAACTAGTGTTGGTCGCAGAACTCGAGCGGATCATCATGTTAGAAGAGACTTCGTGGTGGCAAAAATCGAGAGCGTTATGGTTGAAGGAAGGTTATCGAAGCACCAAATTCTTCCACAGGGTAGCCAACTCTCACAGGAGACACAATAATATTGAGATGCTGAAGATTGATGGGGTAGATTGTAAGGATGAACAGAGTATTGACAATCATGTAGTTGGATTTTTTGAACAGCTACTTACTGAACAGGTGGGTTGGCGGCCTAAGCCTAACGGGCTGACTTTTGACTCTATTGGTTCTATGGACAGCAGCCGGTTGGAGAGGCCTTTTGAGGAAGTTGAGGTTTTTGAGCTGGTGAGGAAGATGGCTAAAGATAAGGCCCCGGGTCCCAATGGGTTTTCTATGGGCTTCTTTCAAACATGCTGGGACGTATTAAAAGAAAATCTCATGAAGGTGTTCCAGGAATTCTATTTGGTCGGTAAATTTGAGAAAAGCCTAAACACCACTTTTCTTGCATTGATACCGAAGAAGGCCGGGGCAGTGGAGATTAAGGAATTCTGACCTATTAGCCTAGTAAATGAGGTTTACAATATTCTTTCTAAGGTTCTTGCGAGGTTGTGGGAAAAATAATTTCAAAACCCCAAAATGCTTTTGTAAAGGATAGACAGATTTTAGATGCGGTCTTATTGCAAATGAATGTCTAGACAGTAGATTGAAAGTGGGTAATGCAGGGATCCTTTGCAAGTTAGACATGGAAAAGGCGTACGACCACGTTAATTAGGATTTCTTACTTGACATTCTTGGGAGGTGTGGTTTTGGAGAAAGATGGCGATCTTGGATCCATTGGTGTATATCTATGGTGAAATATTCAGTTTTGATAAATGGAAGCCCAACTGGTATTTTCAATAGCACACTTGGCCTAAGACAAGGAGACCCGCTGTCTCCATTACTCTTTGTTTTGGTGATGGAGGCTTTGAGCAAAATGATCTCAGCCTTGGTTGACAACGGGCGAGTGACTGGTTTCTCGGTTGGATCCCCGGGCGGGAGACTTCTTAATATTTCTCATTTACTTTTTGTAGATGACACTCTTATTTTCTGCGAGGCTGATCACAACCAGGTCCGAGTCTTGAAGGCACTTTTACTTTGTTTCAAAGCAGTTTCGTGTTTGAAAGTGAACCTGGATAAATCAGAGATGGTGCCTATTGGAGGTGTGCAACGTTTAAGACATTTGGATAATATCCTAGGGTGTAAGATTTCTGCACTTCCTATGACATATCTTGGTCTTCCATTGGGGGCAGCCTCGAGAGCGGCTCCGTTATGGGATACAGTGATTGAAAAGGTGGAGCTTAGATTAGCAGGTTGGAAGAGAATGTACTTGTCAAAAGGGGGTAGGATTACCTTGATCAAGAGTACCCTATCTAATCTGCTGACCTATTTCCTGTCCTTGTTCCCTATTCCAGTAAGTGTGGCGCTTCATATTAAGAAACTGCAGAGGGACTTTTTGTGCAGAGGGACTAGGTGAGGAGTTCAAATTCCACCTAGTGAGGTGGGAAAAGGTGTGTAGTCCTCTCTCTTATGGTGGTTTGGGCATTAGAAATTTGAGAACCTTTAATCGGGCGCTACTAGGAAAATGGCTGTGGAGATGCCATAAAGAACCAGATGCGTTATGGAAGTTGGTGATTGAAAGTAAATATGGTAGCCTTTGGGGGGGATGGTGTACCAACGAGGTGAGAGGGGCATATGGAGTGGGGCTGTGGAAATATATAAGAGGAGGATGGGTGGTTTTCTCTCGGCATACAAGTTTTCGTCTAGGAGATGGGGTTAAGATTAAATTTTGGCATGATACTTGGTGTGGAAATAGTGCTCTAAAGGACCAATTTCCAGCCCTCTTCAGGGTCGCAAGGGATAAGGAGGTTTTGGCGGAGATCATGGTGATGGTTGGGGAACAAATCTAGTGGAACATCAACTTCAGCCGGGTGGCACATGATTGGGAAATGGACAGTTCTGCAGCCTTTTACAGCCTCTTGTACTCACTCAAACGGAGCAACCAGCTTGCTGATTTATTATGGTGGACGCCAACAAGTAAAGGTTTGCTCTTGGTTCGCTCGTTCTATAAATCTCTTTAACAAGAGACCCACATTCAGTTTCCTTGGAAAAAGCTTTGGAGACATAAGGCGCCTCCCAAAGCAGCGTTTTTCGTGTGGACCGCTTCCTTGGGTAAGATTCTCACAACAGACAACTTGAGGAAAAGGGTGATCATCGCAGATTGGTGTTGCATGTGTAGGAATGGGGGGGAATCCGTAGACCATCTTTTACTACACTGTGAGGTAGGTCGAGGATTATAGAATGAGATATTAAGTAGACTAGACTTGGGCTGGGTAATGCCTAAGACAATGGTGGCGGTCTTGGCTTGTTGGACAGATTTGAGAGGCATTCAACAGATCAAGGCTATATGGAAGATGATCCCCATTTGCATCATGTGGTGTGTATGGCAAGAGCGTAATGAACGGACTTTCGAGGGCAAAGAGATATCTATGGAGGAACTAAAAGCTTTCTTTTTTAGAACTCTTTGTACTTGGGCCATTGCCGTTAATTTTAATGGCCAAAATTTCCATAATTTTCTTGTATCCATTGAGCCTACGTAGTAGGGCATTCATTGTACTAAATATGACTTTCGCCTATTCTTTTCATTAATATACTTTGATTTTACTTATAAAAAAAAAAAAGTTTATCTATTTGGATCACCCCACTAGCCAGGATTGGGAATGAAGATAAGAAGTGAGTTGGTAAATTGGACAGCGTGCTCTTGATTAGGGTGGTCCTACCACCTTTTAACGAGTACAATTACTTCCAACTTGCCAATCTATGTTCAATTTTTTCTATTACTTCATCCCATATAGATTTAGCCCTGAAAGAGGCCCCCAAAGGAAGGCCAAGGTATTTCACGTAAGTGAATGTTTCCATTTGGGACTAGCTCCGATTTGGATAGGAGAGACCTCCGATGAGACCTTCAATCCTGACACTGGTTCAAAGCTAATAAGTAGGAGAGACCTTAGATAATAAATCTGATTTGGTCTACTTTACAAAATACCAATGTGTCATCTACAAACAACAAATGAGAAATGTTAAGGGTTCCCCTTGGTGTCACCAATCGAAAATCCAACCATAAAGCCATGTTCCACCATAGCCAACATCATCCTGCTAAGTGTCTCCATAACAATGACAAAGAGAAGTGGGGACAACGGATCACCCTATCTTAGGCTACATCAACTTTTAAAGAAAGCAACTGAACTGCTATTGACCAAAACCGAGAACCTCGCAGTTGAGATGCAGTATCTAATCCATGAGCACCACCTCTCCCTAAATCCACACCTCCCAAGCTAGTATAATAGGAAGTCCCAATTAACATGGTTATATGCCTTCATATCCAGCTTGCATAGAACATCTGGTTCTCCTGCTTTTAATATGCTATCTAGACATTGATTGGCGATAGTACTAGATCCAATATTTGTATTCATTTTAGTTTGTGGTCTCGAAATAACCCTCCCTAAAACCTCCCCAAGCATTTTGCTAAAACCTTGGAGATAATCTTATACGCCCCATTCACAAGACTAATAGGCCAAAAATCTTTAACATTCAGATCTTTGACCTTTGGAATAAGCGCAATAAAAGTGGCATTGAGACTTTTCTCGAACTTACCAAATGAGAAAAATTCCTGGAAAACCTTCATCAAGTCTTCCCTCACCACCTCCAACAGGATTGGAGGAATCCCTTAGAGAAACCATCTAGACTAGGTGCTTTGTCTTTGACCATCCTTCTCACCACTTCATAGACCTTTGTCTCATCAAAAGGCCTCTCCATTCAGGTAGCACTTTGCTGCTCAATGGTCTCAAATGCTAATCCATCGAGTTTTGGCTGCCACACTACTTGCTCAGTGAGTAATTGTTCAAAAAAACCAGCACCATGTTCCTGAATCACTGGAAGCTCCGTTGACATAGCACCATCAATATTTAACATCTCAATTTGTTAGTCCTTCTATGTGAATTGACTACTTTATGGAAAAATTTCATGCTTCTATCTCCTTTTAATCACAATGCTAAAGATTTTTGGCGCCATAATATCTCTTCCAATAACATAACTCTCTTAAGTTCTGTAACTAATTCTATCTTCTGTGAGAGTTCCTCCATAGATAGTGCCTTACCCTCCTATGCCCTTTCTATCTCCTGCAATTCCTCCATTAGGGACTTCTTCTGATCGCCTACATCTCCAAAAACTTGTGCATTCCATATCTTAAGATCTCTTTTTAAAGCTTTCAGCTTCCCTACAAAAACAAAACTTGGAGTGCCTTGTATTAGATTGGAGGACCACCATTGCCTAATCCTTTCCACAAAGCCCTCAGACTTCAACCACATATTCTCGAATTTGAAATACCTATACCTGCCACGAATACCTTCACAATCTAGTAAGATAGGGAAATGACCTGAACATAGGCGAGTTAGTCTTTTCTGACAATAACTTTGGGTAATGGGTTTCCCAATCCGAAAGAGACTAGAAATCTATCCAATCTAGACTAGGTTTGATTATTTGACCATGTGTATGTTCCATCTATAAGAGGAATGTCCACCAAACCCAACTCAAATATAAAATCCAGGAATTCTGTCGTCGTAGACCGAAGCCTACTCTCCCCCGATCTTTCACTCAGGAACCTAATAACATTGAAATCACCCCCTATGCACCAAGGCATGTCCCATCAACTTTGTAACCCAGCAATCTCCTCCCATAGAAGACTTCTTTGGCTGTCTAGATTTGGCCCACAAACTCTGGCATCAAAGGCCCACATAAAATCATCTTCCACATTTTTAAATGAACATGCCACTTTATACTCCCCAATGTAATCTTCAATTCTATTCACTACCCTTTGATCCCACATAACTAATACTCCACCTAAGGCCCCAAGAGATGCAAGATATGCCCAATTAACATATGAACAGTTCCACAAGCTATGACCAATGCTTCTTGAAATAATTTCCATCTTAGTCTCCTTCAAGCAAATGATATCCGCCCTCCACTCCTAAAGCAGATTTTTTTACCTGAAGTCGCTTATTTTCCTCGTTAGGCCCTCGGACATTCCATGATACAATCTTTGGCTTCATAAAAAAGTCCCTTGCTTGAGCTGCCCTCGTAATTAATAGACCATGTCAGCCTATTTAGCTCCCTCTGTTTCTTGGAACCCGGCTTCTTAGACTAAGCATGTCCTTTTTCAATGGTTGTGAGCAATGCCATAAATTGTTCCTCAAAGCCTTCACACTCAATCCTCATACATTTTTGAATTTCCTTCACCTTGTACAACACCTTGTTTGAGGAAACTGATCTGGGTTGATGTGGCATTACAAACTTTATGGGAATGGGTTCATCTGCTGTCTCGTCACCCTCCCTTGGTGCCCACTACAATTCCATCAAGTCCCTCGTCTCTCCTTCATAAAATAGAGACCTACCCTTCCTCATTCATAACTATCATCATTTGTAGTTCACCCTCAAGCTCATCCGTACATTTTGAAAGGTTCCCGACCTTCCGCAGGTCCTCCAAAGGTGCCGTCACCACTACACCGACCGTTACATCAGTATTGCCCTCCGTATCACTCCCGATATGTTGCAATTCCTTTGCCAGAGGTGACACCCCCTGAAATTCCTTCGCCAAGCCTTCCCTTCACTCCATCGTTCCCTTCTGTCCATTCTAGGCGAAGGAAACACCGCCGGTTGCTTCTGTGGTTGTTACCAACTCTATCGACACTTGCCCCCTCTACATTTTTTCCATTTGAGTCACCGACATGGAGGTTTTTCCAGCTTGGTAGCTGATTCCCGGCGTCGTGAGTCTTTTTCTTGCATGAGTTGCTGGTTCCTGGCAACAGACGACCTTGCAGTTCCTCTGGTTTGCCACATAAATCGGGATAGGCCTACTTCCACATTTGCCTTGGGCCAGCCCTTCATCATCTTATTTTTTCCTTCGTCTCAACCCCTTGGTTGAGGCCCATTAACTTGGCCCACAATGTTCTTTGCCCTATCAAAGCCTGAGGGTTGTAGTTCTAAGTTGTGACGTTAGGCCCTTAGTAACGTTGTGCCCATTTCCTCTAGGCCACTGTCCGAGAATTCCATGCCTGAGCCCAGGCCCAAGTGCATTCCCTTTCCCTTTTCTGCATTCGAATTATACTGCTCATTTTCTCTTGCAAATTCTCCAACTGCATTTGCATCTCCCACAACGTACAAGTGACATCCCCCTCTACCAACTTTCCATTGTACCTGACACCACCACCTCCATTCAACTAAGCAGCAAATGGGCCTGCAGTACGTTGTGCCTTCATCGTGCTTGACACTCCGTTGGCCAGCAACTCTGTAAAGCCTCCTCCCCTGTTCTGAGTTGGGGCCAAAATCGTCGCCTCCTTGTAGGAACGATTATTGTGGTGACGAGCCTCCACCATTGGTGCTAGAGCCAAGTTCCTACCTCTGTAGCTTTCCTCCATTCAATCAGAACCCGATGTCCCCTTTGCTGTGCCCCGTTACCTCCAACCTCCACACTGTCTCTAACTTCTTGCAAAATACACTTCGGTTTCTTCCACCCCCTAACTTCCATTTCTTCCGGTGTGAATATGCAACTTCTTATGCCACCACCTCCATCCTCCACTAGTGCTAAGAAACGCCCGTGTACGTTTGAACATCTTTGACCTATATAGCTTCTATTACCATCCCTTATAGATGCGTAAAATTCCTTTTTATCGCCTGACACACGTTCCTTCAACACTTTGATAACCCATTTTACTGTGTATAGCCCAAGAAACATCTCCTTCATAAATTTCCAGCTCTCCCCAATGATGTGTATGGATTTTCCTTCCACCGTGACTGTAAAAACTTTAGATTCTAACCAAATCTGCTTCGATTTACCAATGCGTCCCTTTTCCACACTATTCTAAAGAAATATTAGGCCCTGGTTAAAAGAGTTTCTGGGGTGCATGACAAGTATGATAGCACGTGTAACTTGCTCATCCACTGTGTTTATCCCCATTCACTTGTTCCCTTTTCTTATTCAGCTTTATTGCTTACAAAAATATTATTATTGTTTTTGTTGTGGTCGGTGCTATCCTTTGAAATAATATGAACTCCAAAAAGTTTTTCTTGGCCAAGTATATATGCTTCCACGGTGGGATGACAAATAATGTACAACTGAATGCAATGATCACGAACCCCAAGGGCTGATGTAGTGGTCTTGGGGCGAGCTGTATAAACCGGACGTCTAGGGTTCAAAACTCCGCATTCACACTCTTGGGGCCATTGGACTGGGATAATTTTCCCTTGAATTACCCAAGTTACACTTACAAAAAACTCCTTACCAAGGCCCTTCGGTATTAGTTAGGAATTTGTTCCCGAATACATGATGCCATTGAAAAAAAAAAATGCAATGATCACAACTTTTTTAGCTATAGCCTGCTTGATCAACACATTTATGTCCAGATTTTTTTTTTGTTATTAATGCAGGATTTGGATACAGAAATAGTTGTAGCAACAGGTAGGGGGACAACCACAAAGGCTACTGCTGTCTCTGCTAATCTAGTTGTTGATGAGAGGCAAATGAATGCACTCTTTCTTGACGTGGTAAGCTCTTATATTATAGAAAGTAAATACAAATGGCTGCTAGTGAGGCTTTTTATTCAGCCATTGTACCGGTTTTAGTGGGTGCATTGCAATGTCAGCCCTCACAAATGAGTAATATAGATATAGCAAATTATTGGATGCCTGGCCATGTCAAATGAAGTGGTGGCAGCCTATAAATATTTACTTTAGAACATCATTAGTACATCAGCTACCGGAAGTTGCATGTATGTCCGATGCTCTAGTGCTGCTAGCCTGCTAGATTGTAGAGTTATACTTGAAAACTCAACTTTGGATCATAGTTGAAGTATTGATTGAGAATTATCATGTTTTGACTTGGAGGGGAAGAAGAAGAAGCAGCGGGAAGGGGAGAAAAGTTAATGGAATTAAGATGAATAAATTGTGTTTTTAAATGAAACTTACATTTAGGACTATAAATCGTGTGCAACATGGAAGTTTCTTGAGCAATCCCAAAGTTATCAAGTCATGCATAAAAGAGTTGGATACGTATGTCTACTGATACAGCTACCTATAACTACTGACACTTCCTGCCTCTCCCTAAAGTGGCATTAATTAATGGTCTCGCCAGGAGCATTAATTAGTTCACGATTGGGGGTGCAGGTCTTGGGGCTCCCAGCCTTTGAGCTGGGGATGGGCTGATAAAATTGTACTGCTTCATTAAAATAGTGTAATGTAAGACTGAAAATAAAGCTTTTGGATGTGCTAGGTAAATATAACCTTGCGTATGTCAAATGGTAATCTTGAGTTTTAAACTGCTTCATATTTTTCTATATGTTCCACAGGTTGGGGTTAGTGAATCATATGGATTGAGATTTCCTCGTGAATTTGCACTTCTCATGAAGCAGCTTTTGTATTTTGACCGGTACACCCGTTTGTTGGCTCCCAGCTTGAACATGCTTCAGGACCAGAGGATCTCCATTGTTTCCAATCGAAGAAGCAAATATGGGGACGGTGTCAACTGAGTCTCGCTTGCATAGATATCGGTCGTCCTAGTTCAAAGGCTTTATTTTTGTCTTCTCCATTTTGGCCTTGTATCTAGTTCTATAAGTGTGTAAATACTTGTCAAAAATTTTTTTTTGTCTTCACTTTTGTAAATATGCCTATAAGTTCTCCAGAGGTGGTATTACCCAGATCCCATAGGAATACTAAGAAAGCAGGGAAGATGCGTACTCGTTTTATATTTTAAATTGAGTATTCTTAATGATTTGTGGTGATGGGACTTTTGATATCTCCTGTATGAACATTAATTTGGCTGACAAGGAATTTCGCTCCCTCTCCCTAGGAGAAAATCCAGGCGGCAGGTGCGTGCAGAACTCTTTCAGCAAGTCTCCATGCATATATTACCTAAGAGCATTGGCATTGGTTTCATCAAAAGCCAATGCAAATATATAAATTGATGAACCCACGCGAAATGCCGCTGCATTGGACTCGGCAAACGTAAAATCTGAAGTTTTGACATACATTAACTCTTCCGTTTCCTTCAAATTTGAAGGAGCACTGCAGACTCATCTTTGCCTGATTTTATTCTATTTTTAATGCCCAACCGCTTATTTTCTCTTCCCTCTCTCATTTTTTCTCCCTGCCATTTCTCTCCCCCGTGCCTCTCTTTTTCATTTTTTGCCATCGACGGAAACGAAATCTCAAGGATTCTTCATGCAGAACCGATTTCATCACAGAATACCGGTGTGTATCTCTCGGATTTTCACGCGAGCTTCATCTCCAAAGGAAACCCGTATGTTTTCTCTCCCCCTTTCTCTCTTTCCGTTGTTTTCAAGCTCTGTACTGATCGATATTTTCCTTCTATTCTTCACGCAGAAACGCGCTTCAGGTTGGTTGGTTGGTTGGATAAATCTGATCATGAAGCTAGGGTTGGCTCAGATAAGATTCGCGCTTCAGGTTGGTTGGTTTTTTTTTTCTCCTTCAACCCTAGCTTCATTTATTTATATGGTTTTATGGTCAGCCCCGATTGGGGCTTTTGCTCTCAGTTTTGATAGGAAAAAATTTATATATATGATAATAGAGATTTACTGAGTTTGCTTTAATTTTTTGGCTTATATTTTTGCTGATTATGTGCTAGTGCTTCCAGTCTTGCCTTCGGCTCTAGCCCCTACACTGATTCTGGTATTGTTATGCTTTGGATCCGTAATGTATTGTGAAGTAGTTGTAGATTTTAGTGGTTGTGTTAGAAAATTTATATGCTGACTTTGATATGGACTCGTTTTTTGTTTGGATTCTGTGGAGAAGTGGGTTTTTGGTGGAATACTCTCTGACTTTGTGTTCATGGAGCAGTGTTTAGAAGCTGTTTAACACGACCATAAATATTTTAAGTGTGTTTGTGTCTTTGCTCTCTTTGGCCTTCAATACACCACAATACACCACTGGTTTCTGTTTTTGTATACTGTTAAGGTATCTGCTTCTTGTGAATTTTTCAATGCCAGTCATATTCTGCACTCTGCCCATTCTGTTATGTTTAGTAGCTTGTATTTTGGAAACTCTGTATTTATACAGTTTTTGGAAAGGAAAAACTGAATGGAATTGTAAAATCATTGGTTTATCTGAATGATAGGGAAAAATTTATGGAACTGATTATACAGATTAGTGAGTTTGGTTTAATTTTTGCAGCAAATGTCGGTGGAGAGTTCATGAGGTTGTGGGATGATGAGTTTTGTGGCATTTTTCAAGTTATATAGATGGTACATCTGTAAACTGATAGCGAAGTAGTGGATATCATGGAGGCAATCAAGTTAGGTAGATCAAGCAGTTCTCAGGTTGATTTTGGTGAGGAAGAAAGTCGCTGATTATGTGCTTTTAATGGTGCATTGTGTTATTTTTCATTATCTTTCAGTGTTGTTGGGTGCTTTCTTCTTGCATACATGTTCTGTACTCGGGTTGCTTCCCTTGCACTTATAATGTAAAACGATTTAGTTGTAGTAAATGTCACTCTTAAGACTACTCTTAATATGATGGCCATCAGTTTTTTAATATATATTCATTTGTTTGTGAATGGTTCGATTTTATTTGATGCAGGGGATCATAAATATTACATCAACTTATGATAGCAGAACACAAGATGTAGAAAGTTCTGATCCAGCTTATCCAGAACACATCTGGAAATGAAAATTCGTCTCTCTTCCTTATCCAGCTTGGACCAGTGCTATTTGTACGTGAGACAACAAATAGCAATTTGAGTTTTAAAGGATGGTCCTTTTATGCTTGATCTGGTGCATTCAGGGGAAGGCCTTCCCTACGAATGTTATTGTAGTGGGATTATTGCAGCTTAATTGGCCATAATGATGGTGTTGCATCTTGATTCTTCTCCAACTTTGTTCTTTCTTAGTTTATACTCAATTTATTTGCTTGTTTAATTCTCAGATATGAATATTAGTTAGATAAAATTTTGACATAATATAATTGTTGGATAAACAAATTGTATGTGTTTGTTGGTAATTAGGTTGAGGAAAAAAATTAGTTGGAAATCAATAATTTAAATATCATATTAAATTATTAATGTACATATAGTTAGTTTAATTTTAAAATATGAAATTTAAAATTATATTATTATCAAATAAATATTATTATTTTGATGAATCAAATGGCTAATCCAATGTGGGATTATAGATAGGAAGGTTTGGATTTATGGAAAATTTGTACTTTTTCATCAAATTTTGAAGATGGCTTTGATGAAGCCAATGCCAATTTAGTCGAAGTGATGTCGGTGCATTTTGCATCTGATAATTGCGTGAACTTTGGATCTTTATTTTATATTTAGAAATAATAGTTGCAGTCGTGAGTGCGTAAGTGCCGTATAATTACTTTGAAAAAATTGAATTAAATACAAGATTTATATTAAAAAAATTAATTTTTTAATAGTGGATCTTATTTTTTTCAAGGTATTTGTACACTTTAGAACTGTACGTAGCATTACTCTTTTATATTAGATCTCCGTACTTCTTCTACACCTTACCTTTGGATCTTCATTCTATATTAGATCACCATTCAACTCTCACCACCACTCCAACTGACAATCATTACAACCATGTGTAACAAGGTATTGGCCAATCTTGTTTTAAAAAAATTCTATTTGCAATCTGGTATGGAGAATGCACTCTCCATATCACTGACATGACATAATTTGATTTGTAAAAGCATATTAAAATTTTGAATGTTGTAAATTAAATCTTATCATATAGATGGTCCAAATGGTGTGTCTTCTATATCGACTTGCAAGTAAAAAGTTTTTTTTTGGTTTAATATTAAGAGGGGTTTAGCAAAAATTTTTAGATGTTAATTTCTTTTTATTTTGTATTTGAATGTTATGAACTTAATTAAGAAAAAAAAATACACGACTAACTTTTCTTCTCAAAAAAAAATCAAAATTTAAGGCAAAAATTGAAAAATAAAGTTGGGAAATTAGGTCAGAAAAAGGCAAAAAAGTTATCAAATATTATGCAGAAAAGCATGAGTAGATGTAGGCGATCATAGGCTTCATAGCTTAACCACTTAAATATTTTATTTTATCGTATCAGAGTCCTAAACTAAAACAAAAAACTCACAATTCCCTCAATCACCTAGTAACTTTGTTTCTTGTCTTGTGTCGCCAAAACGCTCTCAATGCATCTTTTATTCAACAACAATTTTCATATTCTAATTTCTATTCAAACTTTTTTCATGACCGAACCCACACAGCTACCACTTATCTTTCCAATTCTTCAAACCTCAAATTCACTGCTCCCAAAGCCACCGTCACAGCAACCTGAGCAATCTATATAGAACAAGCCTTACAAAAAGGTTTTAATTCAAGCCCATTCAATTTGAATCAGGCAGAAATCAAACCAATTTTAATATATTTTTTAAAATCGATCACATAATTGATTTAGTTGACCAATTCAGTGTGATTCAGACCGATTTTAATTGATTCCAATTAATTCAAAATTCTATTTATTTTTTAAATTGTATTTGATAAACAATTTTTTTTTTGGTAATTCTTAGATGAAAATTTTATAAAACTACACATATATTAACTTTTTTGTCATTATATTTAATGAGAGTGGTAGAAAAAATGAAAGATAAAACATAGCATTTTTTACTTCATTTAGTTGAACAGAAAAAATAGGAGATGAATGATTATTTTATATTAAATTTGTAGTGATGCACAAAATACTAATATTGTGATGTACTTGTAACTTAATGGTGGTATTTTATCTTCTTCGTATACGAGAATATTTGAGGCAAGAAAATGTTGAGGTTAAATAAATAAATAGTATGCTTATTGAAAGTTAATTTGAAACAATTTAGATTTACATCTTATTCTTATTGCAACTAGTCAAGAAATTCATATTTTAGGATCCGTTTGAATGGTTAGAATTTTTTAGTATATCTTTAAATAGTAGTAAAATAGTTTAAATTAAAATGTTTTATTAGATTTTGAAAAAGAAAAAAAAGGAAGAGCCATGTAGCACAAGATCTGTCCCAACAAGAATAAAAAAGTTTTTTTTGTAAATTTATTTTTCTTTCATTTTTGTGATACCCTTAAAACAATTTTTTTTTTTAAATCACAATATCATTAAAAAAAACTTCCTTAATTACTACTAAGTAAAAAAAAAATTGTCGGAACCCAACTATCGGTAGGAGTAGATTTATTTGAAAAAAATATTATAAAGTTAAAAAAAATGTATGAATATTGGTTTTTAATATTAGTTTTTTTTTTAAATTTGAAAAAATTGTATTATTTTTTGTATTTTTTTGAAAGTTTGAAAAAGTTGTAATGATTAGATGAAAATATTAAAAACTTGAAATTGAAAAATCTCTTATATTTAAGTGATGTTTGAGAAAGATATATATGAGAATAATAATGTTGCCAAACAGACCCTTTAACTCTTTTATTCATAATACTAAATGCTTGAATTGCATTATATATGACTTTTATATATTTTATTAACACTGAAATAACAATTCAAAATTTTCATGAACATCCGATCCAATTTGTTACATCATCTGATTCTTTGAATTGGTTATTCTCCGATTCAAACCCGATTGTGTAATCGCCACTTGGTTGGAAGGAGTCTCATCGCCACTCCATTTCCTTGTCTTAATTTTGTGAAACAAGCGAGTCTCGTCTTTGGTCTCCAACCAAGTGTTTCCTGCATTTCCTGCAAGTATCTCAAAAGTGTTTTTATATAGAAAAATTGTATAAACCACACTACTATTATATTTTTATCCTATTATCTAAAATGTAACATATTTATCACTATTAGATGATCTTTTATCCGATGATTTTTTATCATCCAATAGTGATAAATGTGTTACAATTTACATAGTGGGATGAGAGTCTAGTTATATCATTAATTTTTTTTTTAAATGATGCTTTTCCTTATCTTGGTTCGGCTGTGAGAGGCTACTATATTCACCACTAAAGCTACGACTACTCTTTATTAGTTTCAATGATCACAATCCAAAACATCAGTCCCATTAATAGGAAAACACAAGCTATAATTGAGATTCCAATCTTCCGAGTTGTTAGAATAAAAATTTGTAATTTCCATTAACTTAGACAATGGGTAAGTTAACATGATATCAAAACAGAGATGACGATTTTATGATCGAGCTTCAAGTCAACACTTCAGTCCTTATTTCAAGTAAATATTCCTCATGAATATTCATCACACTTGATTATTATCTCGATTCAATTATCTCTAATATCAAATACATATAATAAGTTTGAATATTCATTACACAAGATCAATCTTAGCCTACCCCCCAAATATACAAATTTAGATAGAAATCTGGGTGAATATCTACATACACAACAATCAAAACCTTTAGTGTCTACTTCTACAATATAATCCAGAGCGAACACGTGAATCTTGTTTTAACCAGAACCAAACACGTAGTATAGAAATCAACTAACGTTGTTCATTTCTCAGAATGCTCAATGCTTCAGCCTCCAGGCAATGGATACAGCATATTGCTTCTGGCGAATTCCCCACTCCTACCACACATTCTCCTAGATAATACTCCTTGAACGCCATTATTGCCATCCAGTACAGACCAATTGGAGAATCACTCCCTTCTATGAACAACATATCGCCCTTCTATAGGGCTTAACTCATGGCCTGCTCACTAAATACTAAACAATAGCCCTCATTTCCCTGACCTCATGCATTTTTTCGTTGGAGACTATAGGCTTACTCCATACCAGACGGCCTCGAGCCAGTTATGACCTCGCTGGGTGAGGAATAACCCATGAGACGATGAAGTGGTGAGCTTGACATTGGCTTGATTTCAGAGGATAATTTCTCTGCTTTGGACATGTTGGAGGAAAGCCCAGCTGAATCAAACGTTTCCACTGAATTCTTATACTTGTTTTGCAACCGTTTCCCAATAGACTCCTTCCTTTCATGCACAAGTTTGGAAGGATCAGATAACATGTTTCTTTGATCTGCAATTCCTGGGAGGGCATGAGAGGACGTGAAGGGAACAGGATCTCCTTCAGTGGAGCAGCTTTTACAGTATGAGAGTCCATAATCATCTGAGCATGACACCGGATCAGCATACGGAGAAGCATTGGTGTGAGATGCTGAAACCAATCTCCTATTACCATCATCACTATAGTCGCCAACCTCACTTGGTGGAGGGACACAAAAAGCATTCAGTGCATGTGGTACTAAATGAGTTCTGTTTTCAAATGAAAATTTGAGCAGCTCTGAACAAGCACCACACCTTAGCCAATGAAATCTCTTTCTAAAGAGAAGAAAATCTGCAGGTATCTGCAGAGGGCTCAAGCAATTATAGCAAGATATGATAGGGGCTCCACCTGCAATGGGTCGGAAATGTTGTTTAGCCGAATGACGTTTCTTCACCTCACGGTCTCTATGCCTCTGTTCTTCAGATTTCACATCACGACTGCACATAGGAAACTCAGAGTCCACATACTGGTGGGGACTTGAAGGACAAGATCGGTAAGAAGGATTGCAAAATTTGTGACCAGGATGGAGTCCACATAACTCTTGATTATTGCCAAGAATGGATTGAGGAGGCAACTGTACTGAGAATTGCCAGTCTTGGGGATGGCAATGAAGACAAGAGTGATGAACTCCATGTCTACTGCTTGTTGCCTCTCCTGAGAAACGTACACATGAGGAATTGCGCTGCTCAAGCCAGTTGCTTCCGGACTTGCCTCTTCTGGGAAACCTAGGATAATTTAACTCATTATAGAGTTCCCCCACAGGTGCCTCATGATCATTGTAAGTTGAAATATGATTTTCCTTCCAAGTGTTAACCCTTCCATCAGCTTTTCCATTTAGATAGCATCTTCTGTTAAGTTCATCCTGCAATTCAGAAACAATTCTCAATAATTTCAACTTGTCCTGTTCAAGGTAATCAGACTTGTCTGATGATTGAAAGCTACTGTTGCGATGAAACTGATTATGCACTTGATTTGACGGGCCACCAATCTCATAGCCAGCGAGGGAACCCCTTCCATAGAAAGGTACCCTGGATGGATAATTTTCTCTATCACGTCTCCTCCAGTTTCGGACTGGGTGGCCATGCAATTTGGGTTCCAGCAATTCATCTTGATCCCACTTGCCACATCTATTGGCTGAATGCTTCTTAGTGGATGAAAGAATTCCATCTTCTTTAAGATAAGGATGGCAATTCATCAAGCTGTCCACCAGAAAGTTGTCCTTTCTGTTCCTTTCTTCAGAAGGAACAAAGTTCGCAACCTTACAAGTACTTCTAGATAAATGTCTAGGTCGTTCAGGGAAATGATCATCTGTACCATCATAAGAGGAGACACTTCCCTCATATGCGTAATAACTTCTGGTAGTTGGCGATTTAGAGATATCTAGAAGTCCACCACTGAGCTCAGAGCTGGGGCTGGCAAACTCTGTGGTTTCTATTGTATCTGTGGACCTTACACGGTCAAACACATGATCATTTTTCTGAGGTTGCTCAAGCTGTTCGTTAGGAGAAGATGTAGGAGTATCTGATGAAATGCTTTCCCTAGCTGCCATATGATGAGTAACAGTTGAAGTACTTCCCATTGTAGCCGCTTTGTTGTTAGTATTTGAAATTTTGATATTAGAATCACCTTCATTAATATCCACTTCTGAGTTTGCTCCTGCCAACAGTAAGCCACCATCATTTGCCTTTACCTCTAAATTTGATCCTACTATTGGTAATGACTCTTCATTCTCAGGAGGTGCAAGGTCAGTTGCCAAACACTCTTCAATGGAATCCTCAGGTTGTTTGATATTGCTGTCACAAGATTCAGTTGCATCATCTTCATTGCTTTGGTCATTGTTTGATAAGTGTATTATACCTCCAAGCTGCTCACCATTGCAATCCCTTAACTGGCATCGATCCCACTCCTTGTTCTGACCTTCATTCAACAAATTTATACCTTCAAGATGCTCACTGCAGCAGTACCCTGATTGTCTTGGATCCCCCACATTGTTTTGGTCCAAAGAACATTCTCCAGTGGAAGGAACAGTATCTGTATGCATAGAGCTGCCAGATTCTTTATCTTCAGTAACAAGATCCAATGCATTTGTCTGAGGATTATCCGTTTCATTTAAGCCAGATTTTGTGCTTTTCACATCATTTGTTTGATTCTTTGCTGCATGCCGGAAGGGGATTGAAAAAAACCACTATTAAACTTAGTGGCAATACAGCTAAGCAATATTATGTACAACGCAGAAAAATGAGTAAGCCATGGCATAAAACCTACAGATAGTAAGGCTGTGGTCCATCGCAAGGAAACAGTCATAGTAAGGGGTCCAAACAATGGGTAACAACCCACCATTTTATTCTTTTACATTGGTAGATACGCTAACTCAAGGAGAGCAACAACTATCTGTCAGCTTATTTTGATTTGAAAAAATAATCAAGAAATGGTACATGACGTTGAGATGGTGGGGGCTATAATCATCTTAAGCCCGCACCATTGAGTTTTAGAAATTTCCTGAAATTGAATACTTCAAGACCTGATGTCAACACCACGCAAGTCAAGCATAAATTAATTCGTATTCACGGAGTTTATCTAACTAGTTCTGATTTCTTTTGGATTATTACCTTGGAGAATTGTGCCACATCCACCACACTTGTACACAGGATGGTCCGGCAACTCGGGAAGAAGCTGCCGACATTTAGGGCATCTAACTAGTCGGAGCTTAGTAGTCAACCCACTGGTCATCTTGGTCGACATATGTGGTCGTGATCAACTGGGGATTGGGCTTCTAAAACCCACTTCGACAGAACATTAATGATCAAAACCCAGATTCATCCATAAAAGGTTTTGTTGAAAACAAGGAGGCCGTCCCCGTCTGCATTCAGATAGAAACAAAGATAGACAAGCATGAGATAGATGTATAAAAGACAGAATTCATAGTCGCAATTTGCGTGTGAACTCGTGAAGGGATTCAGCGAGGTTGAATAAAAATAAAGTGGAATGCTATTGCTACTGAAACGGGAATTATGAATCAGCGAGTTGGAAAATGCCTGCTCAAGGCTATAAGAAGCTACGGAGCATCAGAAATTAACGTGGTACAATAAACACGAAGAGATTATTGGAAAAACTAGCTAACTGCATAATCTACTCTGCATATTAAAGAAACAAAAATTGGGCAAGAAAAAGGTTAGAAGAGGAATGCTTGTCTAGCTGTATGGAATCCCTGGGGAATGAAAGGATAGGTGAAACAGGAGGGGTGGCAATTTCCTCCAACCGGAATACTTGCTCTGCTAGCGGATCAGAAAGATTTTTATGGAATGTCCTACTCCTGCTCGAGCTTTCCGATCAATCAATCCCCTAATTCAGGGCATGAAAGAGAGTACAAGATTGGAGAGGATAGGTAACAAAGAAAAGCGGCGGAGATCGGGTCCAATTATAGTCGCAGGCGCTTAGGGGACAAAAAACATACCTTTGAGATTGGAAGATGGATATATTAGATCCACAGAGAGAGAGAGAGAGAGAGAGAGAGAGAGAGAGAGTTCCCACAATATATGTGTGTGTGTGTGTGTGTGTGTAAGGGTCCAAGGGAGGTGAGGAGTAGAACGCAGATTAGAGGTGGGGAAATGGAAATTAAAAGGAACCTGTGAGGAAATTCAGAGAATTGGAAAGAACTCTATTCTCTGCCGCAAAGTTCACGATTTCCTTTCCATCAAATCCTCTGTCAGTTCATTCTTCTTCTTCCACACTGATGTTTCGTGTGTAGACAGTTTTGACAGTCAAAGCTGATTTTTCAAAACTAAAGAGAGAAACAAAACGAAGAACAAGAGCTGTCTTAGGTCTTTTGCACTGTATTTTGTCTGACTTTGACCAACAGGATCGCGGAAGCGAGGCGCCGGTGCCATTCAAAACGGAATTACGTGTCATCCTACGGGGACATACACTCTCTCTGCGGGGTATGGGTTACCTGGATAGGTGAGGTCCACCTGGAGCAGCAAAAGGGCCAGAATACAGTCAAATTTGAAGAGAGAAAAAATTAAAACTGGTCCCGTATCCCTTCCACTTTTACACGTGGTGAAAGTTTAAATCCAAAAATCAGTCCGAATCGGATTAATTGATATGATTTTTTAAGAGTTTTGTTATATACAAATAAAGTCACGTACTAATCTGTATATTAATACTGATTTTTTCATATTCAAAATTTAAATTAATACTATTTTTAATAAAATCTATTTTTTGATCAATCACATTAAATTGATACGCATATTAATACATAATTCTGCTTACAACTAAATTTTTCCGATTTTTGATTGGTTCGATCTAAGATTAATTTTATGATTTTACAAATAGGATAGAATTGATCTGATTTTGACTTTAGAATTTTCGACCTCGGACCAAACCAGACTTGATCGATTCGTGTTTATATATATAATTAATTTTTAATACATATATATATAATTATATATGAAATAATTTTATATTATAATTTGTAACATAAAATTATAATATTAAACATGAACATTTATTTGATCATATGCTATTAATATAAAAAATATATATTAATTACATTTTTAAACCTAATAAATTCTCAATATATTCTTTTCAATTCTTTTGATAAATACATAATCCATTAGTAATATTGTAATACTAATATATATTAGTATAGTAATTACATTTCACTTTAATTAATTGGTATACATTAATATATTAATATATATTAATATTAATACTATATTAAATCACTATAATTTATAATAATATAATTATACTAAAATTAGAAAATCAGGCCGGATCTAATAAAATTGAAAGTACTAGTTTAAAAAAGTAATCGACGAAGAATCAGCTTTTTAAATTACAAAATCAATATAACCGATTTGGTTCTAAAAATTATATAAAACTGGACCGGATCTTGTAAAATTGTAATATGCGGTGGACTTATTGAACTTACGGTGGGTGCACATCCATTCTCTCTTTCCTCTTCTCCCCTCAGCTCTCTCTCAAGCCCAAGAGATCAGCAAAATGACTTGAGTCTGTCTTCATCGCTCTCAAGCTCTATCTCTACTCTCTTAAGTGCTCTCTCCTCAAGCATTTTGACATTCGATAAAAGCTTAATATTTATCTTTTTCTTTGCTCTTTAGTAATCTCTCTCTCTCTCTCTCTCTCTCACAAATAATTTTTCAGAAAAAAAAAAAGTTGTACATCGGCCTGCGAAGATGGGTTCGAAGATGAAGTCTGTCCAAATGGAATCTGTTGAAGGAGACGAAGATGGGATCTGTCGAGATGGGATTTGTGGGATCTATCGAGATGGGTAAAATTGAAGGAGACGAACATGACATTTTTCAGTCTGATTTTGTTGTCTTTAAATTTCTGTTTGGATGGTGAGAAAATGTGGAATCTTGAGTTTGATTTTTGTTTTATTATTTCCACCAGCCCTTAGATTCGACAACTGTCACTCTAATTTATCAAGTTTTAATTTGCACCTATGTGAGGGAGAGATCATATTCTAGAGGGAGAGAAAGACAGAGACGGGGGGAGGGGGCAGAGCAAGTGATGGGGTTGGGGTTGGGGTAGGGAGGGAGAGAGAGGGAGGGGGAAAGAGGCAGAGCTGTAAAAAAAAATATGTTCACCTGTGCGCGAGCGTAAATTGTATTTTGTTACAACTCCTACGTGGCAGCTTGTGATTGTAAAATGAGAATAAACACTCGATCGGCTTGGAGGCTCTCTCATTTGGATACGGATATTGGAATTTGATAAGAAGTTTATTAGTTTAAATTTCATTCGAATATGAATAAAATTTCAATATTTTTGTTCTTACTTGACTCTTTAATAATTAATATTGTTTGAATTCGATTCAAACTCAATTAAAAATAAACGAACGAGTCAAGTTTGAATAGCTTGAGCTAGAGTTCATTTTTTTTAAAAAAAAATCTTATTCTAATTCGCTTATTAATACAAAAAAATTAACAAAAAATTATAACCGTTTAACCATTCAACTAAATAGTTTTGATTAAATAATTCTTACGATATTAATTTTAAAGTAAATGAACTCATAGTTATAAATTTTAAAAAAATAATACATGATATAAATTTAATAAACTAAACTATTTAATATATATAGATAACATAACAAATCAAAAGTTCTAATTTTATAATATATTATTATTAAATATAAGTTATGAATATATTATAGTATACATTACTAAATATTATATTTTATAAAAATAATTATACAAATTATCCTATACACACTTTGGAAACATAATAAATATATTAAATAAGGTAAATTATAAATAAATTAATAATATATAATTAAGTATATAAAATATAAATAACATGTAATAAATATAACACATACATATATAATATAGATTAGAAGTTTCAAAATGAAGTTAGTCGAGCTTATATAAGTTTTGTTTATGAGCCAAAATCCAATCGAACTGAGTTTATACGAGTTTTGTTTATTTAATATTCGAATCAATATTAGTGTTTGTAAACATTTATCTCATTTATTATATAAGGCGAGTTTAAGTCGAATATATAAAAACTGAATTCGAGTTGTTTACAAGCTATTTTTGTTCATTATAACCCTGGGCCTAGCACTCTCATGAAATGGTAATGAGTAGAACAGAGAGACTTTCCACAATATTTACTTTGTGCAAAAATTCTTACTGATTAGTAAACTATTTTTTTTTATCAGTAAACAAAGGAAATGCAATGTTACGTGATGAAAAGATTATTTTACAGATAAGTAAAATATTTTGCACCGAGTCCGTGTAAATCTTGTGTAAAGCCCTCATGGATTTATCACTCCTCTTTATGAAAAACCGATAAAACCTATCCCAAAATTTTCAAAAATAATTTAGGCATGGGCTCATTTATTCATGAACACAAAATGGAGGACAACTTAATCACTGTTCACGTGTGAATAGTGATTAATTTTGCCTTAAATTTGTGTTCCTGTGTAAATTCCAAACTTCGACCTTCGACTATGACCAGAGTTGAAGGCCAAGTTGAGTTTCGACTCTGAATAGGAGCGGATTCTAACTTTGATTGGAGTTGCTGGATTTGGAGCACCAGAGCCCAACTCGGAGCTAGGGTTTTTTTTTTTTTTTTCCCCTTCCAATTTTCTTACCACTTTACCAGCATCCAAACAACATCAATGACAAGATCAAGGGATGGATCGAAAAGGTTTTCTCAGCATCCAAATGACATCAAGGGATGGATCTAAAAGAAAGCTTCGCGGTAGAGATGACATCTAGAGTGGGTGGAGACGAGATAAAAAAGAAAGCTTCGCATGAGAGAAAACGAAGCTGCTGTCCAAAAAAAAAAAAATTAATTTCTCCTTATCAAGGCTTTCCCTTGATCTTGTTTCTTGAGAGGCTTTGTTGAAATGAAGCTGCTGTTGAGGATGTCCTTAAAGACGGAAACGGCGAGGAAGAGACAGCTAAGGTGAGTAGGACGAAGTGGGGGTTTAGGAACTTAGGGTTAGTGAAAAGAAAATGATGAAGATATATGAAGAGAAAAACGGCATCAGTTAATAAAGTAAAAAAAAAAAGAAAAAAAAAGGAGAGATATTGGTTTTGTGAACTTGTTGGGGTTCGAACGCATATCTAGGGTTTAAAAGTTTGTACCCCAACTGTTAGGCTATCCAGCCATTTTTTATATTTATTACAACATAAAATAAATGAACTATATTAATCGGAGTCACTACAGAATCTTGTCAAATTCTGAGCCCCGACTATTTTCCACCCTCAAACTCCAAATTCTGAATTTTTCAACTCTGTCGATGTCAAAGTCGAAACAAATGTTGGCCAGAGTCAAAATCACTGGAGTTTTTAATCACCCATAGTGTATATATATATATATATATATATATCATAGCTCCAAACTTAATTCTCAAACTTTTTCTTCTCATCTTCATGTGTATCCATATTTAAATCATATGAGAGATAGCATAGACTCTATAGTATTTATTGAACATTTAATTTTACTCAAGATATATACTCGATCAGCTATAAATATTTTGTGTTTATCTCTCTTTCCCTCTAACATTTAGAATTTGGTTAGGAACTATAAGATATTCAAGTATTTCTTATAAATAGTAACTCAACTTTCGCACGAGCATGCACTCACTCTCTTCTAAGCATTTCATTCAAAGAAAAACAGATTAAGATATATAATGAGGGCTACAAGACCAACAAATTGGTCTTCACTCATCCCTCGATTTTTGAAAGACCCAAAATGAGAATCTACTAAAATGACCTTGCCACCATTAGAGACAATGGTTGGTTGTGTTGTAGTTCGTTGTTTTGAATTGTAATTTGATGGAGAGATATGTTTTCTCATTCTCAAGATCTTCAGCTAAAAAAGTTATAACATAGATAGGTAAGATCATTCGACCTGAGTAAATGGTAGCTATAATTCCTCATGAGTAATTCTATTGGCACGTAGTGGTCCTGCACCGGAAATATTGAGATGGGGTAGGTCAAGTCTAATAGATTTGGGATTGAGATGGGGTAGGTCAAGTCTAATAGATTTGGGGTTGTTGATTCTATTGACGTAGCGTGTGGCTTGTACAGTCACCAGAAGACTATGAGCTGCGAGAGCACGCAATGGTGAAGCCACATACATATGAGTGGGTGCAATTCACATGACTTGGAACAATTGCACCCACTGGATTTTTGGAAAACCATTTAAATGTATATGTGATTTATAAAATTGTGAAATTTCTTTAAAATTGCACCCAATATAACTATTTTTAGGATCAAATATGAGAATTATTTTTATAGTTGCATAAAAAAATAAAAAATAAAAATCCGTGGGGTTAATGATGAGAACTTTGTTAAATTTTAAACAAATAAGAGCAGGGAATTTATTGTACTTAAAACTAACCCCAATATGTTCAAAAAGTGATGTCACTCCCAAAATATAATAGTTCGTTTATTCGTTATTCCCATAAAAACAATCCCAACTCAAAATAAGAGCAGAACCATTGAAGTCAAACATAACCGATTCTTGGTTTATTTACAATTGGGAGCATTAGGGTACAAGAGTCAAAAGTTAAATGTAACAAGGGTGTGAAATTGGTTGGATTTTGCCCACGATTAATATCGTATCAGGAATTAAGAAGATGATGAGTTGTGCAATCAATCCACGGTCCTTCGCAAACACAGAGTACCTAATTTATCTGAATTTGGCGTGTATAGGAGTTAAGGATACGAATTGGGTCTGATCAACCCCCAATAAGTTACTGCCATTGTCAAGAAAGAATCTCAACACGATATCGACTACCAATTCAGTTCCTGAGAGCTAAATTTTGATGTAATTCCTTCAAGGAAAGATGATCAGGAATTGCCAAAAGTTAATTTCAAAGTCAGTTGTCAGGCATGTTGCCTCAACTGCTTTATCTCAGTCGGGCCATCTCGATTTTAACACAAAAATTTATGGAATTCCCAAAGCCAAAGATGACAATAGAAGCACAAGATGAGTATAATGCAACTCTGATACAGATGCGAGGCACCTGATATCATTTGCCTGAGCTAGTCTAAACCTCAATAATTCTTTCAAAAGCTCGTGTGGTGAAACAAAACAGAACAGCATGGACAGGCTGGAACAAAATCTTAAGAAGCAATTAGTGTGAGCCACCTTTTTCAAGCTTCTCAATTTCTTCTTGGTGTCTCCTTTCTCCCTCCTGGCGTTCTCTTTCAGCATCTTCCTCTTCTTCAATTTGGTCAAGATCATCAAACTCTTTGCTTGCTGCCATCGCTTTCACAATAGGGTCTCGTAGCTCAGATATTAGTCCACCACCAACCTTATACTCTTCTTCATCACCAATCAGAAATAATCGTTGGTCAGGTCCTGATGCCATGGGAATGTCGACTGCCAAAAGCTTCAAATCATACTGCGAAAAAGATGGAACCAAATACTTCCATCAGTATAAGGAAACAATCAATGTGCTTCCTACATGCAGCTTGCCCTTTTCTTCCTCCAAAAAATAAAAAATAAAATTGGCCTTTTCAAGTTCCTGGCTCCATATCAAAAGAAGACTAAAGATACTAGTGACATATAAAAATGGCTTCTAGATGCTTATATTTTAGAGTGTACTGGAGAAAATTAGATAAGAGTTCTAATTACTACATGTAGTAAAGTGAAATCTAGTCAGATCTCATCCCTCGCCCACTTTCATGCATGCCTTTGCCTGGTTATTAATTGGGTGAGTTGTCAAATACCCATCAACAAATAAACTACTTAGAAATACTATGCAAGTTAGTGGTTTAGAGAAGACATTTCCACTTGAGAGGAACCAAAAATAGAATTAAAAGGGGCAATTGAAGTTGCTGATTGGTTCAACCTTGGCTTTATATTAAATGCTTGGGATTAAATATCGCAATCACTAAGCAGAAGACTATCTCCCATTATGTAGTCCCTAGGCTTATGGACCGCCAATTGACTGAAAATAGGAATTTGCGTGGGCAAGGTTTGCCTAGAAGAGCCAGTGGAACATAACTATTGTAACATAACATGAAAAGTGCTATTGAAGTTACATGTCCAAACAATATGTACCTGGAAGAATGGCATAAATATTACCAAACTTTGAGAACAACCACATTTAATGTTACAAGAAGTTGTTGAGGCAGAACAATGAACACTAGCTTATGTGAGTTATACAACTACAAAAAGTTCCATTACCTCATGATTGAGAAATAAATGGAGGGTCAGCAGAAGTAAACCTGGCCTTTTTTATTCTTCACTTCAACGCTGACAAGACCTTTTCTCTCCGAACCTTGTACGGGAAAGATGAGAAAACACCGCTTGCTCCTAAAACGTGGCCTGAAGTTCTTTAGTGTAAGCCCACCTCCTGACATCACATAGGCTCTCAAATCTGTTCCAGTGAGAGGCGCACCCATAACCTCTAGGATCCCAGCAGATGTATTAAGCCTCCTCATGGCCATTCGATAAATTTTATCAGGATTGACTGTGGATCTTGACCGGAGATAAAGGCCCTTTAAATAACCAAAAACACAAAACAGACAACAGAGCATCTACACCTCAGGCAAAATTATCCAGCAACAATACGATAACACCAGTTGATCCATATTTTTTTCTTTTGATGGTTTACAGTTGATCCACACATATTGGCGAGAAAAAATCCAAATATCAGGTCCCAAAGATCCACATACATGTGTGTATGAGTGTGCCAGCATGTAATTTGCAAAAAGAATGTCAATCAGTTCCGCTTTAGAATCATGGGGTGAGAAAGATGGCATCCCATCATGAGCCCAGATGCAACTGTTAGCAGTTTGACATTTTCTATCACTCAGCATTTGTAACCGATAGGCCAGAAAGTACATATGAATGTGATTGCTAAGGAAGTTTGGAATCATAGCTTTTTATCACACATTGCAACATGTGGGCACTTCCGTGGAACTGCATTTGGTAGAACAAAGTCCATCATGGGTGGCGTTCTTTGCATGGATAGTTATATCAGCTATATTTTATGTTCAAATTTTGGTTTTTCATTAATTTGTTCAAATGAGCTCCAACTTGATCACAAGCTGTTTGACTAATTTATTATTTGTGAAGGAAATAAATTATATTACTGAAATTTATAACATTTTCTTAAGTTCATTTTGATAATGAGTTATTCAATTATTTCTAAATCATAAAACTTTAGTTAGCTAAAATAATATATATGAAGTATGAACTAGTAAAATTAAATTGAAAATAGAATAACCTTCAGACCAGATGCAGGCTTTACACCACCAGTCAGCCTCTCATTGCTTAATAGAAAATGTGTGCCACGCAGGATCGATCCACAAAACTAAGTTAGATTTGTTTTGATGCAGGATTGGGTTCATTCCCATTTAACTCTCTTCAACCACTCAATTTAAAGCCACCACACCTCAGTGAAGAACCTCTGCATCGCAGATTGAGTACTTGGTAGCCAAATCTGACATGATGACATTGCACCAGATTTAACACTCCAGATTTCATGGGTTGTTTTTGGTGTGCTGTGATTTTGGTGGGAGCAAATTGAACTTGAAGTTATTCCAGAAGGCATAAAGCACAACACAATCTGAGGCTAGAATCTGGGTTTTACACCCTTCAACTTCCACTTTAGGCTCTGCTCCAGGTTCCATATCTTTTTTTTTTTTTTTTTTTTGGTGGGCTGTGAATCGGTCTGGTCGGGTGATGGACTGAAATTTTCAGTCCATTATTTTTCCCGGACTGAACCGGACCAAACATCCATAGGGACTGGACCAGACCAGGTCGGTCCATTCAGTCCAGCCTAATTATTTTATTATTTTTTCATCTTTTTTTTTTTCAAATAAATTAATAAAAAATTATTTAAATTACTAAATTAAAATTAAGTGAATTATTAATATGGCTTATCTAACTAACTCATTAAAAAAATATTTTACTATAATTATATTTATGATGTTGATAGTTACTACTTACTAACTTAGACTTTACTCTTTAGTATGCATAATTATTAATAATGTCATACATTTTATATATGGTTAATGAATATCAAATAATTTCATTGTACATAGATTATTCATACTTGTTTGCAACTTAGGTATTTAAAAAAAAATTACCTAATATTTTAATTAAGAGTATATAGTAGAGTATGTATGAATGTATGATGTATTAATAATTTACATATAATGACATAAATTATCACATGATTTATGATTTATTATTAATTGATGGCATATATTATTTTATATTTTATATGGTCAATAATAATAAATTAGATGATTACATCATTAACTTATAAAAATAATATATTAAATTATTAAAAATATTTTAAAATATATATAGGGGTTTGGTCTTATCCGGTCCAAAATTTGTAGACCCCGGGACTAGACCGAATGTCATCGGTCCCATTGACTGGTCCATAATTCGGTCCTGTCCGGTTTGGACAGAAAATTTCGGTCCAAACCGAATTATTTACACCCCTAGCTGTGATCTTGGTGGTAGCTGATTGAACTTGAAGTTATTCCAAAGGTATATAGTTAGTGTGACAAATTAAAGTACATCAGCAACCAATAACCCCAACACCCATTGATGTAAGACGTTGGATTTACTTTATAGATGTTCTCTCTCTTTTTGAATTCCGAAACATCCATAATCCTTTTTCCCTATATCAAACATCCCCAAGTCAAACAAACGGCAGCACACAATACAACCGTGTATACATTTCCATACTTCGATGACATTCAGAATCACCACATAAAGCATCCCCACGAACATACAGATACACCTTAAAACATAAAGCAATGAAGAAGCTGAAAAACAACACAAAATGAAAAACCAAAAAGAAAAAACAGAATAGACTAAGATTGTTTTACCATTGAGGTGATTCCCTCTATGAAGGACTTCTTCAAAACTGAGAGTGCGGCGACTGAGATATATGGGAGCCACCACCACCAATTGAGATAGATGGGGATGGCAACTAGCACCAACGACTCCGATGTTGACTTTGGTGCATTGAATTAAAGAGAGATAAATGGGGATGAACACAATACCCGTATCATCTATCTTTGGTTTAAAGCTGAGATCTTGTGTGGCACATATTTTCTGTTTAGCAATGGAGGCTGACATTTGTTCTGAGGAGATATCTTGTGTTAGCCTCCCATTGGGTGGTGTAAGGCCCAACTTCACACCATGTCTGTTCCACAGATGGACTCTTGAAAATATTGCATTTGTAATAAGTCATATATAACTTCTTATCATAAAATATATTATAAACTCTATTTCTTCGACAAATCAATTTGGAGTTTATATAAAAATATTTATATTGATTGTAAATGCTTTTGACCCATCTATACCAAGAGTTTTGCTCTAGTTGGCATATATTGCCAATATATACAAGCTATATGGTAAATAAATAACTTATTCACAAACGTTAACCAAATCAAGCTGACTTTTATACAAGTTGTGTCATTTAATAATTGATCATAATTTTTTTTTTTTTTTTAAATGGCAGGGAACCTCTCCAAGGCATGGCCCTTCGGACCCACCCCTACAGAGTAAACCCCGAACCCATGCACCGCACCCTCAGAAGTTTCCCTACCGGAACTAGTTAAATCTCTGACTTTTCACCAAGGAGTGTGGCCCCAAAGGATTGTTTGCACCCATGAGGTATTGAACCCTGGGCTTTGAAGGGAGTGATACCCCAAGACCAAGGCCTTCACCACTCAGGGGTTGATCATAATTTTGTATTCGCAATGGCTCATTTAATAAGTTTATAGAATTGACATCTAGTTTGTTTGAGTCCCAAAAATTCATAGGGAGCAGAGGATATGCCCAAAAATTATGAAATTTCTGGACTGAAACTTAACATTTGATAGCATTATTCTGTACAATTTCATAATAAGATAGTATGAAAATTTTGAAAGTTAGGATTACCGCACTGTTTCTGCTCTCCAGAGGGTATTAATGTAACATCCAGACCCAAGTTTCATAGGCTCTATAAGTTTGGACCACAGGCCCAATTTTGTTAAAACTAGAAGGGAGATTATTTTATTGGGCCCATTAGCCCTTCGTATTATTTGAGGATCTAGCATTGAAGAGGATTGGATATGAAATTATACACCTAGATTCAAAATGGAGTAGGTTTGGCTCATTAGGCCCATATATAGATAGATAAGCCCAAGTATTTTCTAGCCAAAGCCCATTTGATTTTTGGCTGTTAAATTCGTGATAATTGGAAACCAGCCCTTTTTGGATAAGTTAGAACTAGATTAGGTGCCAAGAAACCCTCTAGACGACGGCTATCCACAGTTAGGTTGTTACAGAAGAATTCTTGCACCAATAGGAGTCTGTTATAGCTTGCTAAGACTCATTTTAGATAGGATTTGAGCTGTTCCAGATCTGGAGAAATAGAAATCAGACCCATTTATGACTCCTAAATGGACCCAAAGAATAACAACATATTTTTCTAGAACTCCTAGCCATTAGGGTTCTTAGAATCCATTTTCAAAACAAACTATGAGTTAAATTCGTACAGCCCTATTATTAGGTTTTTCAGGTCTCGTTAAAGAACTGTATGGCCTGAAAACTAGAAAAACAGAGGCAGCTATGAGTCCGAAAAGTTTTTATAGCAATCCCATGTGATGTTCTTCAAGAAAACCAATCCCTAACCCTAGATAACTGCTGCAAATACCAATCAACTGTTTTCTTCAGGTTCATGATTGATTTTTTTTTTAAAGAAAACCCTAGGAAAGTTGCTGCAATTTCACGAGATTTAAAAACCAGCCTCACCAAGTCCAATCCAATTTTCAGCAACTTCAAGCAGGTGAGTATTGACCCTACCAAGTTATGATATGATGGAAGTGAGTTTCAATGTCGTATTATTATGTGTTTTACATGCATCATGATATGTTTTCATTTATGACTACGACGCGTTATGTTAACATGTGTTTTACACGCATCATGGTAAGAAAGATAAAAGACAAATTATGAAAGAAGCTTTAAGAATAGCCATAAGAGATGTCTGGCACCAATGCAGTTAATAGTGGATGTGCAAGCCACAGACCTAAATGTGGTCCGCCATAGTGTGTTATAATTATTAGTGGATTATATTTATTTAAATTAATTCCTATGTTTATCTATGTATTTCGGGTATAGACAGATTTGTACAGCTGTATAGGATTTATAGGATTTGTAATTTGAATATTTAGATTGGGTAGATAAGTATGGGAAACATATCTTATCCAAGATTTGAATCCCTTTAAGATAGTAAGTCAGATTTCGAATTTCCTATCTATGTAATCTATTTTTTGCTATTTATGAATTAGAAGGAGGAAGAAATCATTCAGCAAAAGAAAATTGTTATGGTATCACAGCAAGGTTCAAAATCCTTGGTTTTTCTGATTCTAAGATTATATTTTTCAGCTAGGGTCTTTCTGTTTCCAGAGTTGCGGCTATTTTTTTTCTCTCTAGCCTCAAGGGTTGCGGCTAAGGTTTCTTGTCTATCATGTTTTTTGAAATTAGAGATTCTCATCTGGTTCGATTCAATGGAAAGAATTATGCTGCGTGGTCTTTTCAGTTTCAACTTTTGGTGAAAGGGAAGGAACTTTGGGGTCATATTAATCGGAGTAGCGTGGCACCAGAGGACAAAGATCATGTCTTGGATTCTTGGATCTATTGATCCCCATATTATCTTGAATTTATGCTCATTCAAGAATGCTCGTGATGTGTGGAATCATCTCAAGCGGCTGTATACTCAGAATAATGTAGCTAAGAAATTTCAACTCGAACTAGAGATGTCGAATTTCTCTCAAGGAGCTCTCTCTGTGAAGGAGTTTTATTCTGGTTTTTGAAACATATGGGCTGAGTATACAGATATTGTATACACATCAATTCCAGCAACAAGTTTGGCCGATATTCAAGCTGTTCATGAAGCAAGTATGCGGGCACAGTTTCTTATGAAACTAAGGCCTGAATTTGAATTTAAACGTGCTAATCTGATGAACCGAGATTCTGTGCCTCCACTTGATATGTGTTTGGGAGAGATATTTCGAGAGGAGCAAAGATTGATGACTCAAACAGCCATGGAACAAGCTACTCCAGCTCCTGTGGCATACGCAGCTCAAGGAAAAACCAAAGGGAGGGATTTGAGCACTACTCAATGATATAGTTGCAAAGGTTATGGGCATATTGCTGCAAATTGCTCTAAGAAAACTTGCAATAATTGCAAGAAGTAAGGACATATTATCAAGGATTGCCCGATACATCCTCCTTGTCGCCAAGAAACTGCCTATTCAGCTGCTATTGAGGTTACTAGTGCTACTAGTTCTACCTTGGCCACTTCCTCTCATGTTCCAGCTTCCACTTCTCAAAATCCCACATCTATTACACCAGAAATGGTACAACAAATGATCAAATCAGCTCTTTCAGCTTTTGGAATTTCAGGTAAAACCAAATCTGCCTCTAAACCTTGGTATTTTGATTTCGGTGCCACCAACCATATGACAAGTGCCTCTCACTCTCTTGTTAATGTCTCACAGTATGCTGGTCCACTTAAAATTCACACGGCTGTTAGATGATACAGAGCAAGATAAGCTACAGGTCGTTTAGTTTCAATTGTAATATGCAAAGCTTTCGTTTTCTTTTTTGTACTTTTCTTTTCTGATTTATTTCAAGTGTACAAATGTCATTAGATTATTAAATTGGTTTGTTAGTCAGTTGGGATATTTTGGTGTATATAGTCACACCTGGTTACCATATTGAATTAATTTTTCCAGAAAGGGGAAATTGCTTCTTCTTCACCATCGACTCTGCCTCTCTTCCTTCTTGGCTTTTCGTGCTCTGGTTAATTGTTGCTATGCAAAGCCCTTTGATTCAATCCCTTAGATGGTATTGAGAGCCAATTAGAGGTAATTTCGATGGCCAAACCCAACCCTGACCTTCAGACTCCACCCAATTCGCCTAGCCCCAACTCTCCGTCAAATTCGCCCAACCACAATAACACTCATATGTTGTCTCGCTACCTCAATCTCTCTGACCCCTCCAACCCTTTTCGTCTGGACCATGGAGACAACCCAGCCATTACTCTTGTTCTCAAGCTCCTCACTTCCGACAATTATGCCACATGGTCTCGTGCCATGCGTTGTGCTCTCCGTGCCAAGAACAAGCTTGGTTTCATCACTGGTTCTTTGCAACAACCTACCGATCCCTTGGACCCCTTACTCGATCTATGGGAGAGGTGTAATGATGGATTCAAAATTCCATCAGTCCATCTATCAAAACCAGTGTGGTGTTCGTCGATAATGCTCAAGCCATCTGGAAGGACCTAGAGGAATGTTTCTCGCATCAGAACAACCCACGCATTTTTCAACTTAAGAAGGCACTCTCCAATCTTCTAAGGTTCTTTGCTCCGATTCAGGAGGAGAATATATATCTATTAAGTTTCAAATGTTCCTTTAAGATCAAGGAATTATTTCTCAACATTCTTGTCCATATACTCCACAAGAAAATGGAGTAGATGAAAGAAAGAATCGTCATCTTCTTGATATGGCCGGGCTCTCCTAATTGATTCGGGTGTGCCCTCTCCTTTTTGATGTGAAACTTTGTCTACTGCTGTGTATTTATTTAATAGATTACTTACTCCAGTATTCGACAATGTTTCTCCTTATTCTTTGCTTTTTTGGGCACTCCCCAGACTATTCTCAATTGCACTAATTTGGTTGTGTTTGTTTTGTGCATCTTCCATCTCAAGAAAGACACAAAAATTTTTGCTCAATCGGTCAAATGTGCTTTTTTAGAGTATAATTCTTTTCAGAAGGGTTTTGTTTGTTATGATCCTCAGGCTAAACGCATTCAAGTTTCTCGCAATGTGGTGTTCTTTGACAAACAACAATTTTTCGTACTCATCTAGACCCTAATCCTCCTAGTTTTTGCATTTTGCCAAAATTTTCAGATGATGATACAACTTCTACACCAGCTTCCGCCCGATTTAAACCTGGTTGTGTTTACACCAGGCGTAAATCATCTCATCCAGCATATCTGACCACTCTTTCTGCTCCTTCTGAGCATCTACCCATGGCTCCTGATCAATCCCTTGACACATCTTATGATCCAACATCTCGTCGGCATACTTCTAGAGTCTCCAAACCCCCGGATTGGTATGGTTTTTCCTCTCATTCTTCTATGATTGCTACACTTTCTTCTATTGCTATTCCCTCCTCTTATAAGCAAGCTACAAAACATGAGTGTTGGAGGAATGCCGTGCAAGTAGAAATGGATGCACTAACGGCCAATGACACTTGGGACATTGTGTCTTGTCCTTCTTCTATGACACCTATTGGTAGTAAGTGAGTGTATTCTGTGAAGCTTAGATCAGACGGGTCCCTTGAGAGATATAAAGCTCGTTTGGTAGCTTTGGGAAATAGACAAGAATATGGGATTGATTATGACAAGACGTTTGCTCTTGTTGCTAATATGACAATTGTTCGTCTACTTCTTGCCATTGCTGCTTCTCAGTCTTGCCAATTGCATCAGATGGATGTGAATAATGCTTTCCTTCATGGTGATTTAAAAGTGGACATTTACATGAAACTTCCTTCTGGTATGCCACTTTCCTCAGCTAATGATGTTGTAAGTTGAAAAGGTCATTATATGGTCTAAAACAAGCTCCCATAGCTTGGTTTGAGAAGTTCCGCAATACATTACTTGAGTTTCAATTCACTCAGAGTGAGTATGATGCTTCTTTGTTCATTTATAAGAGTGATTATGATTTTGTTTTCTTGTTGGTCTATGTGGACGATATCATTATTACTAGATCCGATATTGAATTTATTCAAAGGGTTCAGATGCATCTTCATAAGGTCTTTCATATGAAAGATTTGGGACTGTTGACTTATTTCTTGGGGCTGGAAGTTCATAATCAGCCACATGAGTTATTTATTAATCAACATAAATACACCCAGGACCTTGTTCAGTTGGCTGGTTGGGGGAGACGACTTCAGTTGATACTCCTATGGAAGTCAACGTGAAGTATCAAAAGGATGAGGGTGATTTAATTTCTGATCCTACATTATATAGGAAGTTTGTTGGGAGTCTAATCTACCTCACTATCACACGTCCGGATATCTCATATGCTGTCCATATTGTCAGTAAATTTATGGACACAACTCGGCACTTGCATTTAGTGGTTGTTCATCGTATTATCATATATTTGATTGGGACTCCTAATCGTGGGTTATTTTTTCTTGTTGGCACTTCTCTACAACTTATGGCTTATAGTGACGTGGATTGGGCTGGTTGCCTAGATTCTAGGTGTTCTACAACTGGTTGGTGCATCTTTCTTGGAGATTCACTCATATCCTGGAAATGCAAGAAGCAAGAGTGTGTTTCTAAATCTTCTACTGAAGCTGAATATAGAGCTATGTCAGCAGCTTGCTCTAAGGTGATGTGGTTGTGGGGCATTCTTCAAGAGATTGGTTTTTGCAAGACAAGCCAACTCCTCTTCATGGTGACAACACTAGTGCTATTCAAATTGCTGTCAATCCAGTATTTCACGAGCGTACCAAATATATTGAAGTGGATTGTCACTATATTCATCAAATTTACGAGGCTAAGTCTATTATTCTTCCTCATATCTCTACGAATCTTCAAGTAGCTAATATATTCACAAAGGCGATGACTAAACAGCAGCATCAATTCCTAGTTAGCAAATTGATGCTAGTAGATACACCAACATCAATTTTTTTTTTTTTTTGGGGGGGGAGGTGAGGTATTAGTGGATTATATTTATTTAAATTAATTCCTAGTTTATCTATGTATTTCGGGTATAGACAGATTTGTACAGATGTATAAGATTTATAGGATTTGTAATTTGAATATTTAGATTAGGTAGATAAGTATGGGAAACATATCTTATCCAAGATTTGAATCCCTTTAAGATAGAAAGCCAAATTTCGAATTTCCTATCTATGTAATCTATTTTTTGCTATTTATGAATGAGGAGCAGGAAGAAATCATTCAGCAAAAGAAAATTGTTAATAATAAGTTAAGCAGTTCACCTTAAAGGAAAAACAAGTTTAATGAATTATGCATAGTATATGTTACATGTTTATGTTAGTACAAGTATTAAGTATGCAAGCTTTCCAAGAAAACCCTATATTTATTATGTTGACTATATGATGTAATACTTATTGAGTATTCAACTCGTTTTGGTTGGTTGGTTGTTTTTTATGGTTTCAAAATGTCTAGGTAAAGAAGATAGTGCTGATGAGCTGACGGTCAGGCATAGATCATGTTTCAAGGGATTTCAGGCTTCGTTAATAAGTGTTTTTACACAAAAAACAGTTTTAAATTTTCTTGCTATGGAATAATTTTTATTTAAATATTTTTCAAGACTGTTTTTATGTATATTTTTTTTCAAGAAATTATATATTTTTCATCAAGTTGGGTCTCTTTACTGGGCATAGTTACGAAAGTACATAACACTCCCAACCTAAAGGAAAGGGGTGCTACAAATGATCAGCAAGTCTTTATGATATTTCCCAATGAGTTTTATTTTATTGCAAAAATTTGAGGCATTGTTAATTTGTTACCTTTTGTAAGGGTTATTAGAGATTTTCATTGATATTCTTTAAGGATAAGCCAGAATTAATTTATAGATTTTACAAGAACAGGATGAGGGTTGAATTAATATTTACAATTCAGATAGGGGATCCAGAATTCCTAATATTACCTCAGAAAAGATATATTAAGACTGATTTTTTTTAGGTGAATTAAGACTATGATTAAGGATAATCAGATATTAATGGGTTTTTATGAAATTAGTATGGATTTAAAGGTCTGTGAACTAGGCCTGCAACCCGATCTAGTACAACCAGGTTTAAGCCCGACCTGAACCAAATGTGTTATTTAAGGTGCCAATCCGAACTGACCCAATTCAAGCAAAAGAAATTCGGGTCGAACCCGTATGACCTGACCATTAAAGCTTGCAACTTTGGTATTCAGCGTTGCAATAAAAATAAAAATAAAAATTTGCTTTCTACTCATCATTTACAAAATATATGATCTATATCTTAGACTCATTCTCATCCTCAATCTCAACAAAAAATCCCAAAAAACAAAAAATGAAAACAGCATAACTGCGTCTGCAGAAGCCATCGAGTAGCATCAAGGACTCTTCCTCGGATAGCAGCATCGTCGAGTACCAGGCTCCACTGGGTCTTCCTTCAACTCTGTTCTCTGTACAGTATTGTTTGTGATATCTTCACTATCGCTCTCTCTCCTTCTCTTCTTTCTGATGCTCAAAGCAGAGTACCATACTCCAAAGATATCACAACAATTTCAGGATGGCTTTGCTTCCACGTAGCTTAAACGCAGCCCGATCGTAAGATTTTGATGCTTCTATGGCCGTATTGAACGTTTCGAGCCACACCCACAAGCCTTTCCTATTGAGGTCGCGCATCTCAGCCAAAAACTTCCCCCACGACCATCTACGCGTTGATGAAGATTTAGACTTTCCAAGTGGTGGTGAGAAATTTGGGTGTGGGCGGCTAGGTTTAAGTCTGAGAAGTGAAGATTTATATTTATACTCAAACCATTGGATGGGTTGACACCCGATTTAAAAACCTGCTATTAGCCTATTAGTCGGGTTGGAGACCCGATCAAATAGCAACCCAATAATGGCCGGGTCGGGTCGGATATTTTGATTGCATCCAACGGTTTGATGGGTGAAATGCACAGCCTTACTGTGAACCAGACATAATGGTTTGTTATTTGGAGTTAGGATAAATTAGTTATGATATTTACAACTATTGAAGGTCAGGTTGAGCTTTTTGTATAAAATTACCAGAACACTAATTATGACTTGCACCTATCAGTTTATGAATCAAATGACATCACAGCGCCTTAATTTCTGGATATGTTATAAACTTAGATATCAATAAGAAATTGATATATAGATCCTCTCATTGTTTGCCGTAAACATTAAAGGTAGGTTACTCGAAACTAGTCCTTATTGAAACTAAGTTTTTGAGCTCTCTATAGAAGGTACTCGATCGGTGCGTATTGTAGAGTGAGGTAGAAAGGTGGTGAAAGAGATGGTTGTGAGATCCTCAGCTGTGAAATGGATGGTGCAGATGTTGGAGGAGTGTGCTTGCTCAAATGGAAAAAAGGAATTTAACAAAACATCGCCTGTAAGCAGCAGTGCTTTCATTGCACAAAGATGTTCTAATGCTTATGGAAGATTCCTGACTCTAGTGGAATATAGAGGGGGTGGAACAAGAAGCCTCATCATAATCCCTAAAGAAGTGGAGGGAAAGGGCTGGAAATAAATGGCAATGGATCTTTGCGAGGTGCATGAATGCGTGGGAACATCTGGGAAGAATTTATTAAAAGGGGCTGGAACCACCCAACGGAAAGACTTGGAAAAGGGCCTAGTTAAGTCGTAAATGGAGGCTATCTTGACTCCATTTGATGGTTCTGCCATTGGAGGAGTGCATTGTAGGCTGGAGGAAGCACAGAGAAGAGATGGGCAGTTGTTGAAGGGCATGGAGGGCAATCTGGACATTTCACATAGGCATGGTGTTTCCATTGTAGAGGCGTGATGGACACGTTGGTCAGACACAATGTCAATTGACAGCACTTATGCAACTAGGGAAGGGGGGCGTTCTACTCAGTGCTCATGGTGCAGAGCAGATGACCTTAGATAGCTTTAAAAGGGAGATAATTGACTTGAGGGAGACAGTCAACAGCTTTATTCAGAGGATAAACCAGCATTTTGGGTTGGGCTTAGAAGCTTCCGTGGTCTGTGGGTGGTGTAAGGGAGAAAGAAGTATCTGTGGGGCTCATACCTCGTGGGTAGTAAAAGGAAAGGGCCAGCCCATATGGTTGTAAGATCTATAACCCAGTGTTGGCAGGCCAAAAACAACCTAGCCCCTGGGAAAGGTCCAAGCCCGTTTGTCAACCCAACCTCCAGAACCGAGAAACCACCATCAGTGCCGAGGAACTATTGGACTGGGATAGCACAAACTGGGTCAACGTATGTGGGTGATTTGGTGGATGACATCCCAGTTGGCACTGTGGTGGCAACGATGCCAGTGATACTCGAGAAAGTCTCTAAGCTAGAAAATGTGACCGAAACCGTAGGGATTGAGGGTGTGATCCCACCTATGTCACCTCAAAGTGGGTCAATGGATATGGGTGATCCGGCAGACAACATCCTAGTCGCCATTGTAGTGGCAACGGTGCCGAAGTCACTTGAGGACGTCATACTTGTCTTAGAGGTAGAAAATCATGTCGAAATTGAGGGGTTTGAGGGTGCAGTATTACCTGTGTCTCCTCAGAGTGGGTCAAAAAATCCATTAAAGGTGGGCATTGGCTTCGGTAATGTCTCACGCCGGGGATGGTGAAATGACAACTGCAAAGGCCAAACCTTCCAAGGGTGCTATGGTTTTGTGCAATTCAGATGGGGATGTGAAGGAGTATTGTCAAGGGTCATGTTCAAACTGTCCAGTCCTCTGGGCAGCAATTGAGAGTTGTTCTGGGAGGCACCTACCCCATTGAACTCTGTACACCTGATTGAAACCCAGGCTTCGGAATGGGTTCTCTATAAAATTTAGGAGATCCAATGTTGTGTTGGGATTGTATGTATGCTTTTGAAGACCAATTTATTGCCTTACTTGTAGTTGTTGAGGCTGGACAAAGACAAGCTAGCCTGGATGGTGAGCTCAACTCAGCTAAGAAAAGAGCTAGGGAGCTCAAACGGCTTAACTGGACAGTTAATGATCGGGCAAGTGAAAGGAGTTCAAATCATGGGAGAGCGAAGGGAAGGGCAAATGAGATTGTACAATGAAGCCAAAAATAATTTCTTGAAGTGTAAGGAGGCTGAACGAGAAGGCGAAGCGCCTCACAATTTGAAATCAACTATGAATATGGTGAGGTGACATTATATGTTTACAAGAAACGAATTGGAGTTTTTCTCTTTAAGCATCATTAGGAGTTTATGGACATGTAATTAGGTGGGTTGGCACTATCTATCCTCCAATGAAGCATCAGGGAGCATTCTAGTGATGTGGGATAAACGTGTGGTGGAAGAGGTGTAGGATGGCATGGGGGATTTCACGGTGGCTTGCTCATTTAAGAATGTTGAGGATGGCTTCCAGTGAGTCTTCACAGGTGTCTACAGTCCTAATATAGGTCAAGCTAGAAGACAATTATGGGATGAGTTGGTCGAGCTATGTAGCATTTGGGATATGCCTTGGTGTATTGGGGTGGTTTCATGTCAATCATTTCACGAGGGAAAGATCGGATCGTTCCAACCACAATTCAGCAATGGTAGCCTTTTCTAATTTCATTTCTGACCAAGACCTATTAGATATCCCTCTTGCAAGTGGTTCCTTCACTTGGTAGAGCAACCATGAACATCCTTTTTAGTCAAGGATCGATAGATTCTTGGTTTCCTCAGATTGGGAAACCCATTTTCCAAACTTCATTCAAAAGCATCTTCCCCGACTATGTTCAGACCACTTTCCCATCCTTCTTGATTGTGGAGGACTAAACAGAGGTCTAAGGTACTTCAAATTCAAGAACATCTAGCTGAAATCTGAGGGGTTAAAGGGCTTTATTGACCAAGTTAAAAAGTGGTGGACTTCTTATCAATTCCATAGAACTCCAAGTTATATTCTAGCATGTAAATTGAAGGCCCTTAAAAAGGATTTGAAGAGCTAGAATGAATAGGTGTTTGGTAAAGTGGAAGGCTAGAAGAAACTACTCTTGGAGGAACTTAAGGGTCTAGAGAAAATATTGGAGGTAAGGGAAATGTCAAAAGTGGAATGGGCTCACAAAACTCAAGTGTCTGTAGAACTTGAGAAGGTCTCCCTCATGGAAGAGAAATCTTGGAGACAAAAGTCAAAAGCCCTATAGTTGAAGGAGGGGGATAAATGTACCAAGTTCTTCCATCTTGGAGACAAACGACAAAAGTCAACGCCATTGATACGTTGTTGGCAGATGGGGTGACTATCTCTAACCAAACTAAGATCAGGGATTACATTGCCAACTACTATGAGAATTTGCTTTCGGAACAATTTTCTTGGTGATCGAAATTAGACGGGCTTACCTTGACCCACAAGTAAAGGGTGGCTCGAGCGGCCTTTTGAAGAAATAGAGGTTTAGAAAGTCTTAAAAAGCATGGCGGGGGATAAAGTTTCAGGTCTGGATGGCTTCACTATGCCATTCTATCAGTCTTGTTGGGAAGTGGTCAAGGGTGGTATCATAGGAGTCTTTCAAGAATTCCATAAAAATGGAAGGTTCAGAAAAAGCTTCAATGCAACTTTCATTGCTGTTATTCTAGCTCTTATTCCAAAAAAAACTAGGGGTGGTTGAGGTTAAAGATGTATGGATAGTAGACTCAAGTCGGGAGAGTTGGGGCTTCTTTGCGAACTTTATATGGAAAAGACCTATGAATGAGTAAATTGGATTCTTACTATATATGCTTGAGAGATGTGGGTTTTTTTTTTTTTTTTTTTTTTGGGGGGGGGGTGAGGTGGTGCTCATTGATCAAACATTGCATCTCTACTGTACACTTCTCTATCTTGATTAATGGCACAACAAGAAGTTTCTTTCAAAGCTCATTGGGATTCAGCAAGGAAGATCCCTTATCTCCATTACTATTTGTTTTCATAATGGAAGCATTTAGCAAAATGATCTACAGGGTTGTGAGGGTGGTTTTATATCCGGCTTTTCAATGGGAGAGGCAAATATTGGATCTCTCAATATTTCTCATCTCTTATTTGCCAACAATACTTTGTTATTTTGTGAGGCTAGCCTTGATCAGTTCACTGAGGACTCTCCTTCAATGCTTCAAAGTTGTTTCTAGATTGAAGGTGAACTTGGGCAAATTAGAGTTAGATTCAGGGGATTAAGTGCATAATGTGGATAGTATGGCTTCTATCTTAGGATGTAAGATATCGACCTATGAAATATCTTAACCTCCCATTGGGTGCTCATTACAAATCAATATCCATTTGGAATGATGCACTAGAAAAGATGGAGCGGAAACTTGCTAGTTGGAAGCGGACGTACTTATCCAAATGTGGTAGAGTTACACGTATCAAAAGTACCCTCTCCAACCTACCAACTTATTTCCTCTCTTTATTTCCACTTCCATCCAAGGTGGCTCACCAATATGGCAGGATTTCCTATGGGGTGGGATGAATGATGTGTTCAAATTTCATCTAGTAAAACGGGCCACCATTTGTTCCCCAATTTCCATAGGAGGTTTGGGTATCTGAAATTTTTTTTTTTTTTTTTAAAGGTAAAAAGGAGAATTTATTAATCCACATAAATAGGTAAAACCCAAGTACACAGGAAGTATACAAGAAAGAGCCTAATTACAAAAACTATACATGAAGTATAAAAGTCGTTAAAACTTGTTCCATTCAATACAATAGAAGAGGCTCAAAGCAACAATGTATGAAAGAAAAAAGCCCTAAAACCATCCGGAGAGTATTCCCTATTCTCAAAACAGTGGCCATTTCTTTCAGCTTTTTAACAAGGCGTTGTTGGGCAATGGCTATGAAGATATACCATAGAACATGAAGCTTTGTAGAGAACAATTTTAGACTCAAAAGTATAGTAGAGCGTGTGATACCCCGTATTTACGTGTATTTTTATTAAAGGATTATTTAAATTATTATAATTAGTGGTTCTTTTATTTTAAATTAAACGTATTTCTCGTTGTATTATCTTATGATTTTTAAGTTGTGAGATTTAAATAATGTGCTTTCTTGATATTAATAATTATTTCGCATTTAAATTACTCTCTAGCTTGAATTATTTTATTGTTGTGCTTTAATTATTTTATTTTATTAATATTGAGTTGTAGTGTTTTTATTTGGTTTTTATTTATTTTATAGTGCTCTTTATTATAAATTAGTCTATTGTTGGATATTGTTATTTTATTTTACTAAGTCACTGTGTTCAAATTAGTTTTATTGAAATTGCTGTTTTGAAATCATTTTCGTTGGATCAATTTTATTACCCAAGTTGTGAGGATTGGACCTCATTTTTTTCCCTCCATTTTTCTTTTTTCCTTTTTCCTTTTCTTTTTCTTTCTTTTTCCCTTCTATTTCTTTTTCTCTCTTCCTTTTCCCTCCCCTGCACCCGTCGAGCTCCCCTTCCCCCTACCTGATCCACCCCAGCTGTCGTGACCCAGCTGGAACGCCACCACCCACTAGCTCAACTCACACCGGCGACCTCCCCCTACACCGGTCTCCACCCCCCACAGCCCTCCTCTGCCGTGGTAGCCAGCCTGAAACCCACGGGTTTCCCTCCCTCCTTCGTCCGTTTTCTTCGTCCTCTCCTGTCCGCCGCCGCACGCCAGCGTGGCCAACACCACCCCACCCATTCTCTTCACCTACGACCGGCGTCCCTCCCCTTCCAATATCAGCCCCTCTCATGCCGCTGTTAACCGCCACGAGAAAATCCAAGCCGCTGCCCTTTTGTGTTCCAATGATGTCGTCGCACCACCGTTGGCCACCATATCTTCACCACTTCTTCATCGGCCTCCCAGCAACCCAAACCACCCTTCCCCAACTCTAATGCGCCATCGGTGAAACTCAACCATCACATTTTCCGATTTGGGCTTTTTGGCCTTCAATTGCCACCTACACCGCCACCCACGGCCAACCACTTCTACCTTTAGTTTCACCAACACCCCTAAGCCTTACCTAGCCATCCCTAGTCTTCGTTTGTCTCCGTTCAAATTTGGGTATTCTAAGACCCACGGCCATAATGCATTTTGCACTGTGACGTTGCTTTGCCGACGCCTTTTGCAGCTCATTGATCCTCTAAAAATTATATTATAGCGCTGTAAGTATTTTTCAAATAATCTTTGAGATTTAAATATATTTTGCATTAATAATTATTCTGTGAATTTGATTGGTTGTGCCGGACTGAATCCGGGGAGTCGAGGGTCGATTGGATTGGAGAACGGAGTTGTTTATGTGATTGGTTGAGGTTGGGATTTGTTGGTTGTTGGATGTTCATGTCTTGTCATACATGGCACAAGTGCACGCATATTCATGTTTGTAAAGGAAAACTGGGTTTTCACATAATTGCATGTATGTTTATGTGTTGGAAATGAAAACTGAGTTTTCATATGTAAATGGATTTTCGGGTGCATGTGTATCACGACCCCAAGCCGAGATGGGACATTATCTCGGTGGAACTCCTTTAGTCACTCGGGAGGGGAATATACTGAGTGACATCCCCTGAGTTGTCACTGGACGACAACAGGTTCAGACGATACGGTAACGTTGTTGTGCTAACTCTGTGGCCCTTCTACTAGCGGGGACTAGAGGATGCCTAGTCGTGGTACACACTGGGAGCGGAGCTGGGTATCGCTCGTTATGAAGTCACATGCGTAGTCGTTACCTGCGGTGTGGCGATGAGAGCCAAAGCGTGCTGATGATCCCTAAGGGAGATCATGGGAGATCATGGTGCATACGGTAAAATTGGATATCTCAAAAAATGGCAGGTTTTGATAAATTAGATGTATGTGGACCATTTTCTAGTTCTAGAAAAATTGTAGATTTTCTATGTGGGCCATTTTCTGGGAAGATGGTGATATTTGGTTAAGGATATGAGGACCATTTTCTGGAAAAATGGTGGAATTTATGTTAGGCCATTTTTTGGAAAAATGATGGATGTTTTAATAGAAATGTTTTGGGGCAAAATGAGATTTTGGCATGTGTGGAAAATTATTCATTTTGGGAAATGATGAGTTTTGGGCCTCGTGCATCTATCATCATATGCATGCATATTGTTGTTGCATGAATGTATTTTTATTTTGTGAGTTGTTTGGATTATTACTTACCTGCGGTACCGTCTCTTGGTACCATAGAGTTTGATGCATATGTCGAAAAGGCTGAGCCTGAGGAGGTGGCTCCGCCGGAGGAATGATTTGGTGCCACTTGCTTTTATATCGGAATTTGTTTCCCGCTTTTGGATCTTGTATTGTGGTTTTATTAAGTTTTTACTGGACAGCTATAATATTTTTTGAAACGCTTGTATTTAAACGAATTTGTATTTAACAATTCTGGTACTTAGTTGATTGACTTTAACCTATCCGCTGCGTCTTTTGTCCTACACGTGTTGCATGGGCACACACTTAACACTTGTTGTTGGGATGTGTGACCCGTGTTGTTATCATCCCGACACCTTGATTTCCACGTGTCCGTACGTGGGAGTTTGGGGCATCACAGAGCTTGGGGAGGTTGGTGCTCGAATGAGGTGAGTGGATTCCATGGGGTGGGGCTCTAGAAGCACATTCGGCATGGATGGACTGAATTTTCTAGTTTTACCCATTTGATGCAGGTGATGAGTCCCGAATCAAATTCTGGCATGATATATGGTATGGTGATAGGGCACTTAATGAAGCCTTTCCAAACTTCTTTGGTATAGCAAGAATAAAGGAAGCCTCGATCGCGGACCTCCTTGACCAATCTAGCGGCACTCCCAAATGGAATATCACATTTCTTAGAGTTGTCCATGATTGGGAAGTTGAAGCAATCTTTGAATTTTAAAATCTAATTTATTTTGTTCTTGTGAGGGGGGAAGGTGAAGACAAGCTTTTTTGGCGACCCTTGGCGAAAGGGAAGTTCACATTATGCTCCTTCTACCAATCCATCTCTAAGCGTAATGTAAATCCATTTTCGTGGAAGAGCATTTGAACGATATCCTTCTTTGTATGGACATATTCTTTGGGGAAGATTCTCACTATCAACAACCTAAGGAAACGACAAATCATAGTTTTGGATTTGTGTTGCTTGTGTAAAAAAAGCGGAGAATCCGTTGATCATCTACTAACGCATTGTGAGATTGCCACGACTTCGTGGAATGACTTCTTGCTAGGGTGGTTGTAGCTTGGGTGATGCCAAGAAGGGTGATCAACCTCTTAGCTTCATGGAGAGGTCTCCAATGCACTTCTTAGATTGCCGCAATTTGGAAGATGGTTCCGATTTGCCTATGGTGGTGTCTTTAGGAGGAGAGGAACGAGCAAAGTTCCAATGGTCGATTATAATAGATTTTAATGGCATGACCATTCATGAATTTGTTGTAACACTAGAACATCACTCTTAGATGTTGCTCTTGTATTATGACCTATGTATTAGGGCTTTTGCCTATTCCTCTTCAATCAATAAAATCTTATTTGTTGATAAAAAAACATCTAATAGGTATAAAGGGTGAAATATTGAAAGAAGTGAATCTCGATAGTAAGCATAATGCAGTTCTAGGTTGTTTTTCCTAATAGATTATTGCATGATACTTCTAAGAACTCTTTGAGAGATGAATGTAGGACTCATAAGTTAAGAACTTAAACATATAAAAAAAGACAAGCTGAGAGCTTATGAACTTCAGTTCTCGGGTAAGATACTTCTTTAATGGCTTCATAAGTGATCCCACTCATGTTCTTTTTTTTTTAATAAGTAGTGATCCCACTCATGTTCTAGCAAGGTGAATTTATGTTTGGTTAAGGAATTTAAGCAAATGAAAGTTGACAACCTAGTTAAGTGGATTTGATTAATCTAAACATTGTAAAATGCCCAGATAACTTTTAAGAAAACCTTATTTGAAACTTTCTATTTGGGCTGCTTTACTTTGTTGCATTAAAAAATATATTATGATCACAAAATGTCTTGAAAATTTGAAATTATTTCACGAAAAAATATAGATCGAACCATTTTATGTTATGTTTAAGAAATGCATGTATGATAATAGGACAGCATCCTGACTTTAAGAAAAATATGCATATCTTGCCATACCTATAAAAAAAAATACGCAAATCTTGCCATGAAAATTCATATATTAAAGGATGATGCTTATGACTTCATGAAATGTGCAAATGTCGTATTATTCATAAAAAAAAAAAAGTGCAAATGTCATATGCTTTGAACTCCAAGGGTTATGAATTTGCATGCACCTATGGGTGGCAAATCATATTAACAAGTCATGTCAAGTCGTGTATATTATACACTTTGGGTCAACCCGAACACAACCCGTTAAGCTTAACAAGCCAGATTTCCAAGCCCTAATACGACCCATTAAAATAATAGATTGACACGACATGACCCGTTTTGACCTATTATGAATTAATTAAAAATATATTGACACGGCACGACTTGTGTCAACCCAATTATATAAAAAGGTTGAATTGACTCAAATAATCCATTTGATCCAATTAACATAATTTCATATAAAAGTTAAAATCACAATATCTCCTAAAAATATAAAACTAACTATATAAGTTCAAAATTTTTTGATAAGTAATAATCTTTATTGAATAGAAAGAGACTAGGCAATGCCCAAGTACACAGGAAGTACACAAAGTGAGACACCTAGTTGCATTCTAGCAAGCTGTAAAGAAAATAAAAACTCATGAACATTCCTGCCCTTTAGGAAATAGCAGAAAACCATTGAAAAATAGAGAATACAAAAAAATTCCAGATTTCCCCCACTCCACGCCACTTATTGTTAAAGCACCTATAATTCCTTTCCGACCATAAACACCACATTAAGCACAAATGTATCATCCGTCACACTGCTGCCAATTGAGCGCTATTGTGAGGCCTATTCCAACACGCAAGTAGCTCCACCACACTCCTAGGCATAACCCAACTCAGCCTGGCTCTACTAAGGGTTCCAGCCCATAACTCCCCAACCACCTCACAATATAAAAGCAAGTGATCTATCAATTCCCCACTCTTTTTACACATATAGCACCACTACATGACAAACCATACATCGCTTTCTAAGATTATCAACCGTTAAAATCTTCCTCTGTGCAGCTATCCAGATAAAGAAAGCAACTTTGGAATGTACTAACACCTTCCATATACTCTTCCACGGAAAGAATGTAGGCTGTTGGATTGTCAAAACCTTGTAAAAAGATTTAACAATAAACTTTTTGCTCCCCGTGTGAGTCCACAACATTTGGTCACTCCCATTGACACCTAGATTCGCTGAATACAAATAACTGTAAAAATCTACCAGCTCTTCAAGTTTCCAATCCTGAGCATTTCTTGTAAAAGTGACATTCCAAGTTATCATCCCATTGGCATGACATGGTACTTCTAAAATTGGGACCTGCTAATTTCCAGCCAAGTTAAAGACTACTGGAAATACAGTGCAAAGAGGACTCTCCCCACTCCAAACATCTAACCAAAAGTGGGTTCATGCTCCATCACCCACCTCAAACTTGAGATGTTTTTCAAAAGTGTTCCACCCCTTTCTTATGAATTTCCATACGCTAACTCCATAAGACCCCCTACCCTTTATAGAACACCATCCCCCCCATGCACAACCATACTTGTGATCAATGACCTCCCTGCACAGCGAGTTCCCTTCCATTTGGTACCTCCACAGCCACTTCCCTAATAGTGTCTTGTTGAACACACGCAAATTTTGCACCCCTAATCCCCCATTCTTAATCGGATAGCTCACCATTTGCCAACTCACAATGTGAAATTGGAATTCCTACCCCATGCCCCTCCATAGGAAAGCTCTAAACAACGTCTTTATCCGGTTTGCCACCCCCACCGGTAATGGGAATAGAGAAAGATAGTAGGTGGGGAGATTGGAAAGAGTTAATCTCCCCCCCCCCCCCCCCCCCCCCCCCCACTTTTGATAGGTATAATAGCTTCCAACCCGATAATTTTTTCTCAATCTTCTCTACCACTCTATCCCAAATACTTTTAGCTTCCAACCCCTTCCTACAAAGCATGCAACTCTTCCCAAAGGATATTTTTCTGCACTTCTGTATGTCTAAAAACTTCTTCCACTTTTTTACATCGGACTTAAGGGCTTTAAGTTGACCTGCCACTATGAAGCTAGGAGTACCATCAAAAGAAAAACCATCCCACCAAGCCTTTACCTTCTCCACGAATCCTTCAACCTCCAACCACATATTCTCAAATTTGAAGGAACTCCTACCCCCATGAATGCCACCACAATCAAGCAAAATTGGAAAATAATCGGAACATACCCGCAGCAACCTTTTTTGGCATAGATCCGTGAAATGCGTCTCCCAAGAAGAAGAGACTAGAAATCTATCCAGCCGTAACCCTCCTCGCCTATTGGACCAAGTATAGGCCCCCCCTCGCAATGGAAGGTCCACAAGATTCAAGTAAAAAATTAGCTCTGAAAAAGCTTCCATTGCACCTGTCGACGTAGATGCCCCCTCCCTTTCAGTAGGGAACCGAACAATATTAAAATCTCCACCAAAAACCCAAGGTAAATCCCAAACAGAATGTAGACCTGCCAATTCCTCCAACAAAAAACTTCTCTCTCTATCCTCGTTGGGCCAATACACACTCGCTAGAGCCCACGTCCAGCCATCCTCAATGTTTTTAAAAGATACAACCATTGAAAACAACCCAATACATTCCTCAACCATCTCCACCACTCAATTATCTCACATCACCAACGACCTCCAGAAGCCCCCGATGAAGCTAAATAACACTACCCCACAAAGTAGCAGCCCCACAGACTATGAATTATGTTTCTATTAATACCACACAACTTAGTCTCTTGAAGGCAAACAATGCCAACCTTCCAAATACGGAGAAGAGATCTAATGCGAAGGCGCTTATTCACATCATTGATCCCCCTTACATTCCAAGAAAGGATTTTAGGCATTAATAAAAGACAATGACCCCCTCCCTCCAACCTCTCCCTCCCCACACTTCCTTCCTTGTTATCGTAGTTAATAGAACTCTTTAGGCGTTTCAATTCCCGGTCTTGTTTCACTGCTAATTTCAAAACTATAGTTCTCCTTGCCTCTATCGCAATTAGAAGGGCCTTGAACTAATCTTCAAACCCAGGACACAATATCCCCACACATTCATGAAGTTTCTCAACTTCTTTTAGCACCCAGTCCGAAGAAAAGCTATACACCAGCTTTGGAGAGAGAGTACGTAGCGGGATAAGGCTATCCATCTCATCCTTATCACCCTCAACCCCGCTGGTCACAATATCCGTAGTATGATCCCTCAACTCAGCCTCCTCCAAAACATCTGGCCCCCCTTCCAATTCCAACAACCACATCTCCTTATTGATGTCCACCTCTAATACAGGCTCAATCACCTCCCCTTCCTCTAACAAATCCAGAGAGAGCACGGTTTTTTTTACTTCCCATGCTTCGAAAATTCATCTTCTGCTTCCGGCACCAAAGCCACTGTCTGAGTTAAGGCTAAAGAGTCGCCAATGACCGTCAACGTGGTTTGTGCATAAATCGGCAACCTATACGTGAAAATGGGCTTGCCACTTGGTTCCGCAACTTTCTCCAGTAGAGTTTGCAAAGCCGAGGGAATGATTTGTGCATCTGAACCTGAGCCGGCCTCACAAAACCTTTACATTGGCATCGAGGAAGTGCTGACGACCTCCGTCGCATCTTTCTATGCAAGTTCCAATAACCTTGAGCCAGTTGTGCCCTCGGGAATGCACCGAGAGCTGTCTCCATTCTCTATTGAGGGCACCGTTGGTGCCGTGACGTCCTCCAACGGGACGACGAGCGGCAGCAAGGTCACCTGAGGCCTCATTGGCTTGGGCCCACTCACCAATGGGCTTGGATCTTCAAGCTGTTTCCATCTCCAACCGAGGGCTGTTTCTTCATCACCTAGGCCAAAGGCCCTCCCCTTCCCCTTCCCCATTCCTTCCTTACTGGGCCCACTGGGCTTGCCCTGGTGCATTCCACTCAAACCCAAGCCCCCCTCATCCTGCCTCAAAACGCACCGCTTCAACCACTGCATTTTATTATACAACTCTCCCATCTGCTTTTCAATATCAGACAACGCTTCCATCCAAGTTTCCTCTTTCGAGAGACAACATAGCCTCTGCCATCCCCTTCACCACACTAAGTACCTTCCGAAAGAGCTACCATCTCTAACCTGGGCAGACCTACCATCTCTGCCTTTTTCACATCTCGACGCCCCTCAAACCGACCTTGGAGTGCCTCCCCATACAACAGAAGCGGCAGACTATGCAACAGAGGAGAAGGCCTCCATGCGTGACTACCTCTGCTTTTCCCTCCCATAACAGAGGAAGTTGCAGAGAGCTCCTTCAACATATCCCCAAAAATCCTCCACCCTACCCCATCCCTCCCTTCCGGAATCACTAACAACCCATGCCGCTTCAGTTCGCCAAACTCCGATAAGGAAAAGAACCACCAAGACTTGGGCCCCACTTCTTCTCGATCTAAAAAAAAATCTGGATGAACCCCCATTGGCTACACCTTCCTTCACCATGATAGCTAGCCATCCCAATGATTCTTGATCCATGGAAATGTATTTCACAACGCGACAACTGCTGTCTGTGATTCTCCACCACCTATCATTGACCTTCTTGAACTCAAAGCACTTTTGATCAACAATAACATTCCTATTTGACCCCATCACGACACAGCTGGGCTTTAAGGAATCCCACCAAATTCTTTAAAGTTCAAAATTACAAACCAAACAATAAAAATACCAAAATTACAATCTAGAGGAAGTGTGGAAGGCGATTGTAACTTGTGAGAACTGATTTAACTGAGAACTAAGAGAGAGTTAGGGTCTGAGAGAGAGTTAGGAAATATGAAATAGGGTTAGGGTATTGTTGTTTAGAAGTTAAAAAGGCTATAATTTCTGACGGGAGTGCAACCACCACAGACAACGACGGCGACGCCACAGAAGTCGCCGACAAGGAAGGAGAAGCTGCCGGCGATGCCACAAAAGACAGCGACGGCGATATAGGTGCGGGTACCAACTATAGTGGAGAAAAAAAGTGAAAATCAGAGCACCCAAACCGTCGGGGGTGATCCTACAGGGGTGCCACCTTCACAGAAAGCGACGGTGGTCGCCGGCGACGCACCTCTAGAGGTGGCTTTGGTTGTTTTCGAAGAAAAAATTCCAGAAGTTACAGCGGTTCAGCCTCTGGAGAGTACAGTGACAGACATTGGTGACCTGGCTTCGGAAAAATTGATAGATGAGTTAGAGGAGGGGGAAATGGGTCAGATGTTGCCGAGGGTTGTGTTGGAGAAGGGGGAACACGCTGAGGTACAAATGGAAGTGTATGATGAAGCTAGTATGAAGGAGAAGGGAGAGGAAAAGGGGGAGGCCGAAGGAGAAGAAGCTTTGCTGTTATGCAAGCTGTCCGGAGCAACAGAAGAAAGAGAGGGATGCCCAGAAGATGAACCCACACCGTTAAGGAGTATACTTCCCAGCACCCCACCGGATTGGATTCTAAAAAAAGTGGAGGAACTTCAAGATTGGATAGGGATATCCTGTAAAGGATATGAAGAACAGTTCAAGGCACTCCTTATCGCCATTGAGACGGGACACCAAAAGGGGGGAATAGTGGTCAAGGAAAATAGGGAGCTAAAGAGGCTAAATTGGTCTCTTAATTATGAAGGTAGAGAGGGGAGTGTGAGTCGGGGGCGTCATAGAGGAAGGGCTGGATTAGTTGATTAATGTTGCCGAAAATTCTGACATGGAATGTAAGAGGGCTGAATGACATCAACAAACGCCTTCGAATAAGATTGTTACTTAGGCAATGGAAGGTAGATATTATATGTTTGCAAGAAACTAAGCTGAAACATATTACAAGAAAAACCATTCGGAGTATTTGGGGCTGCCAATATGTAGATTGGACATATTTACCTTCGGAGGGGGCGTCGGGGGGTATTCTGGTCATGTGGGATAAAAGAGTGGTAGAGAACACAGAAGAGTTTGTGGGAGAGTATTCTGTGGGATGCTTGTTTAAAAATACTGAAGATGGTCTGGAGTGGGCCTTCGCCGGGGTGTATGGTCCTAATTTGGAGGGTGAACGGCGGTTACTTTGGGATGAGCTTGCAGGTTTATGTTCATGGTGGGAGAGGCCATGGTGTATAGGGGGGGACTTTAATGTGACAAGATTTCCAAGTGAAAGGTCGGGAGAAGGTGGGCAAAATCACGCTATGGGGGAATTCTCCAATTTCATCTCAGAATTGGGACTTATGGACATACCTCTTTTGGGAGGTGGTTACACTTGGTCTAACAACCACGCTTGGTCAAGACTAGATAGATTCCTCATTTCTCCTGAATGGGAGATACAATATCCAGACTCTTGTCAGAAAAGACTCAATCGGTTGTGCTCGGACCATTTTCCTATTATGTTAGATTGCGGGGGAATACCGGGGGGCAGACGACCCTTTAAGTTTGAGAATATGTGGCTAAAATCCGAGGGATTTGTGGAGCTGGTCAGGCAATGGTGGAGTTCTTATCAAATGCAGGGCACTCCAAGCAAGATATTGGCGGGAAAGTTGAAGGCCTTAAAGAGGGACTTGAAGACTTGGAATGAACAGGTTTTCGGTAATGTAGAAGCACAGAAGAAATCCTTGTTTCAAGAGCTACAAAGTTTGGAGGGAGAGGAAGATGAGGTAGATCGAAAAGGGCAAGTAGTTACAGAACTAGAAAGGTTGATTTTAATGGAGGAGATTTCTTGGAGGCAAAAGTCAAGGGCCTTGTGGCTTAGGGAGGGAGATAGATCTACAAAGTTTTTTCACCGAGTAGCAAACTCCCATAGAAGGTTCAACACAATCGAGTCCATGAACATCAATGGGGAGGAAGTTTCTGATCAAGCAAAAATCAAAGACCATGTAGCTGAACATTTTGAGCATTTGTTGGAAGAACCGTTTGCATGGAGGCCTACCATAGATGGGTTAGCCTTTGATGCCATTGACCGCAATAGTATGGCTTGGTTGGAGAGACCATTTGAAGAAGAAGAGATACACCAAGTTATCAGGAAATTGAACAAAGACAAAGCTCCGGGGCCGGATGGTTTTACCATCGCGTTTTTTCAGACCTGTTGGGAGGTGGTAAGGGAGGATATCATGCAGGTTTTCCAGGAGTTCTTTACTTTTGGTAAATTTGAAAAGAGTTTGAATACTACCTTCATTGCACTTATCCCTAAAAAGCCGGGTGCAAGAGAGGCACAAGATTTCAGGCCTATTAGTCTAGTCTCAAAATGCATTTGTATGAGGAAGGCAAATACTGGACTCGGTTCTTGTAGCCAATGAATGTGTGGACAGCAGGCTTAAGTCAAAGATCCCGGGTATTTTGTGTAAATTGGACATGGAGAAGGCCTATGATCATGTCAATTGGAATTTTTTACTCTATCTTTTGGGAAGGAGCGGTTTTGGGGAAAAATAGAAGGGATGGATGCGTCATTGTATATCTACAGCTCGGTTTTCAGTTTTGGTAAATGGTGAACCTGTGGGTTTCTTTAATAGCTCGCGGGGGTTACGACAAGGAGATCCACTATCCCCTCTACTATTTGTAATCGTGATGGAGGCTCTAAGTCCGATGGTGTCGGCCGCTATAGTAGGTGGCTTCTTTTCAGGATTCTCAGTGGGAAATCTTCAGGGGCCCATCACTATTTCTCATCTTTTGTTTGCAGATGATACATTGTTGTTTTGTGATGAGAATGTTGCGCATATACAATCCTTGAAGGCCATTTTACTATGCTTCGAAGCGGCTTACGGTTTAAAGATAAATTTAGCAAAGACAGAAATGGTGGCGGTGGGGGATGTAAGTAATATTAGGGGGTTGGCCAGCATTTTGGGGTGTGGGGTGTCCTCATTGCCAATGAAGTATCTTGGCCAATGAAGAAAAACTAGAACGCAGGTTGGCTGGGTGGAAAAGATTATATCTATCCAAGGGGGGGAGGCTCACACTTATTAAAAGCACGCTATCTAACATTCCCACGTACTTCTTGTCTTTATTCCCCCTTCCAGCTAGTATAGCCTCTAAGATTGAAAAATTACAGCGCGACTTTTTGTGGAGTGGCATAGGAGATGAGTTTAAATTTCATTTAGTTGGATGGGACAATTTACGTGTGGGGGGTTTGGGGGTTGACAATGTGAGGCTTTTTAATCAACCCTTACTCGGAAAATGGCTGTGGCGTTATAACTATGAAAATGAAGCATTATGGAAATGGGTGATTGATGCAAAGTCTGGGAGAGCAAGGGGAGGGTGGTACTCTAATGAAGGAAAGGGGGCACATGGTGTGGGGTTATGGAAGCATATAAGAAAAGGTTGGGGGGTATTTTCTAGCAATACTAGGCTTTGTATGGGGAATGGCCAGAGAATCAGCTTTTGGAGTGATGTATGGGTGGATGATACGGCTCTTAAGGTGGCTTACCCGGCTATTTTCAGCATTGCAAGGGAAAAGGATGCGAAGGTAGCAGACTTGTGAGGTACTACACATGATGCTCAAGCGTGGAACATAAATCTCACTAGGGAGGCTCACGACTGGGAAGTAAGTATGCTGGTGGAGTTTTTTAACCTACTCCATAACATCTCCCCCGACGCTTCAACTGAAGATAAGCTGGTTTGATGCCCATCTCGGAAAGGGAAATTCTCGGTAAGTTCTTATTATGAGACTTTTACAGGTCAGCATTTGCCTAATTTTCCGTGGAAGGGCATATGGAGGAATAAAGCACCTCCAAAGGCGGCATTCTTTGTATGGACAGCAGCCATCGGGAAGATCCTAACCATTGATAATTTAAGAAGGCGTGGCCTTATAATGATGGATTGGTGTTGTATGTGCAAAAAGAGTGGGGAAACAGTGGATCATTTACTCCTACATTGTGAATTTGCCAGGGACACTTGGAATCATTTCTTTGGCAAGATAGGGTTAGCATGGACTATGCCGGGAAGGGTTGTTGAGTTATTGGCAAGTTGGAGAGGGATCTCAGGGACAGCACAGATTGCAGCAATGTGGAAAATGGTCCCCATATGTATCTTATGGTGTATTTGGAGTGAAAGAAACAATAGGCATTTTGAGGACTAGGAACGATCTGTAGAAGAATTTAGGGGTTTTTTATGGAAGACTTTGTTGTTGTGGGCCATGGCTCTAGAGTTCAATGGTCTCAGCTTCCATGATTTCCTTGTAACTTTTTCTAGCTCTTAAAGAGGTGTATTCACATGTATACTCCCAATGTACCTGGCTTACGCCTACTTATCAATAAAATTTAATATTACTTATCCAAAAAAAAAAGGCTATAATTGTAATTTTGTGTAAAAAAATTAATGGGTCTAAACAGGTCACTAACAGGTTAGGCGGATTGACCCGTTAGTGACCTATTAATGAATCGTGCCTCAATGGGTCAACTTGTTCTGACCCAAACCCGTTAACATTAAATCCAAACCCATTAATTTTGTATTGTATTCATGTTGGGTTAAAAGATTGTGTTACATATTGCCACCCCTACATGCACCCAAGTGAAAGAAAAATTGATATAAAAGAAGTGAGAACCTTATTGAAACCCTATGGCAATGTGAGGAATTGGTAATGAAGATTTTGGAATCAAAGCTTGTGAGTGGGGCCTCCCTTTCTTTAATGGGGCCTTTCATTGCAACCAAAACAAAGGTTGTGTGGTTACTGGGGAAGGCTTTCTAAGTGGACCATAAGAGAATGAAGTTGGGGTCAATAAGGGAGGTCATTCAAAAGAATGATGTTTCTTCTTAAACGAGGGATGGGAAAAGTTGATCCCAAAGGTTGGATCACATAACTTAGTCATATAGGGTCAAAGTAGTATAACCATAAGGGAGGTCATTCAAAAGAATGATGTTTCACAAGAATGTTCTCCCCACTTAGCTCAAATATGATATTACGAACTCGAGTTACTTCTCAAGTTCAATTGAAATGACTTTTGTACAAATTTTGCCCTCGTTTGGTTACACAAACCATCTCATCTCATCTTATCTAATCGTTACAACTTTCTCAAACTCTCATACAAAATACAATCAACAATTCAACTTTTTCAAATCCCAAAACAAAAATAATATTAAAAAATTATATTCTAATAATATTTTATTCAAATTTCAACTTTCATCTCATCTCATATGTGTAACCAAAAGAGGCCTCTATGTCAACACAAGGAAAAATGTTGGCGTGATATACACTAGTTTGTGGTTTCAAACTTGCTTATCAAAAAAAAAGTTTGTGGTTTCAAACTTCTTAATGTCAATGACTAGGACACAATATGGTTTATTGAATGGTTACTGAATTTTACTTATATCATTAGGAATTGCTATTCTATGGGAGGTTAGTTTGTGGTTTCAGACTTCTTAATGTCATTGGTTATGACACATTATGATTTATTTAATGGTTGGTGGCTTTTAGTATTTTTTATGTTACATGAAATTGATCTTATGCACTCAGTGATCTGCTAGAAAGAAAGAAAGAACAAATTAACTTATGAAAATCATATGGTAGTTATTTACTTGCAATCCCATTTTTAAGAAGTATCATTCCCTTAATCCCATGGTTTCAGGGTGTGACAGCAGGGTGGGGCAGGGCTGGGACCTCTTCCCTTGCTTGACAAGACAAGTTCTATCAATTGCAATGCATCAACTAGTGGAATGTAACACAGTGCATAAATATCCCTTGACACGTACCACATTAATTCGGAGATCAATTTGTGAGATCATAGTGCCCGTTACAATAGTGAAATACTGAAAAACCTAAAAGACAAGCGAAATTGCATTGATGCGTAACGCTTGTTTCCGAGGGAGCTAGGTTGCAAACTAAGATGAAGAAACATAAGTACAGACGCGGCAAAGCATTTGGAGCAAGAAATGCAAGGTACTAAATTTTAAAAAATGATATGCCTATGCAACGTTCCATAATCACATCAATCTTTGAGAACTTGGCCATGCCTCGGAAGAACGTGTTGTGCATCAATCAATTAATCATTTATTTAAATTTATATTTCCAGAAATTTGAAGAAATTTATATTACTTTAATTTATAATTCCAGAAAATTGAAGAAATTGATAACAATAATTAAAGAGGGATTTGAATTAAAAGAACTTACAGCGAAAGCAACGATAGCCGAAGAGAGGGCGAGAAAGCCATACTTGGCCATGCCTTCGGAGAGGCCAACGAAGGTGTTTGCTATCCCAACCATAATCCTCCAGAGCAAAGCACAAACTAAAAGTCCTCCGGCCCCAATGAGAATCAGAGAGTTTCTCCTCAAGAAAGCCTCAATTTGCAACCCAATAGCTTCGCGATAGCGGGAGAATGTGGAAGTAAGAGCTATGGCGGGCTTCTCCCGGAAAACCCTTTTGCCCAGGTCCGGATTCATGGAGAATAACCTAACCCCAAACCCAGCACCAGATATAGGGCTATGAGCTGGTTTAATCGTGAAAAAAAGCAAGCTTCTGGTAGATAAAGACGATGTGTTAGGATTGACGGCATTTGAGGAAGTGGGCCTTGAATGGAATTGAGAGATCATGGAAGTCCTTGAATTGACGGGTGAAAGAGAAGACGAGTAAGCTCGAACAGAAGAGGCAAAGGCATTATTTGGATTTGAAGAAGACGAAGGGGTGCGAATTGGTTTTGACAGCTGACAGTAGTGAATAAGCCTGACAAGACCACCTCGAATCACTCTTACCATGGGTTCTGACATTTCTATTCTCCAACTATGATAATATGCAACACAAAAACTCAACTCTCGGCAATATCCCCAAATATAGTAGATGACAAAGAAGAAATAGAAATGAGCTTCTTCTTCTCGTCTTGTTAACGCTCTCTCATTCCTCTGCGATAGAAATTAGAATTTGTTTTACACAATACCATAAACTTGCAGTTGCTCTCAGCTCAGAGCTAGCTCAAGATTAATCGAGAATGTCAGCAAATCAATCAAAAACAGTATTCCGGTACCTTTTCCGGAAGCAGTATTCCATTCCGGCCGCTTTAGCTAATCGGGGTGTAATCAGTACGGTCGGATTTGATTTTAAACAAAATATAGGATCCAATTAATATGTACTAGTTTTAATTTTTTAAAATCGATTATGCTATGCTTTTAAATTGATATTTCAATTTCAATTTTATCAATTTTTTAACTGGTTCGAATTTTCAATTTTAATATACTATATTATATATTATTTGATATATATAATGTAGTATAGTATAGTATTATAATATATATTATATATATTATATATTATAATATATAGTGATATAATATTAATATAACTATTAATACAATAAACTATAATAATATAAGATTTTAAAATTTAATATTATAATAATTAGGAATTTATCATATAATATAGAACTATTTTATATATAATTATATATTATATATATAAATTATATATAATATAAAAAATTAAAATATAGATATGAACTAGTTCAGTCCGATCCAGTTTTAGAAAAGAAAAATTGAAACTGGACCTATTTTAATTGGTTTTAAAAAAAATGAAATCAGTACATAACCGAATCAAATTCGGTACCGACTGAATTCAGTCCAGGTTTACTAGTTTACTAGTTTTTTTTACACCCCTACTAGCCCCATTTCTAACCCTAAAATGCTTGATCTCTTTTCATTTACTTTCTTTTATTAATATAATTTTTTTAAAATTTTTCACTAAAATATAATAAATAATTCAAATTTTTAAAATTTTAAAAAAATAATATTTAAAAATAATATTCTAACAATATTTTATCTAAATTTCAACTTTTATCTCAATTTTTCTCATCTCAACTCACTATCGAATGATGTCTTAACTTTCATTCCATTGTATGATTCTATATATAATATATTTATCACAATTGAATAAATTTTTATTATTTAATAATCCTAAATGTGCAACATTTTATATAGTAAAATAAAATAAAATGATAATATTATATATAAAAATTTTCATTCACTAATTACATAAAATTATTTTATATGTTGTTTCAATTATAAGAACAATAATTGTAAATCTAATATATTTTATATAAATATAATTAAATGCACTATAAAAGAGCTCCATATTTTCTGGTGAAATACGTCAAAACTTTTTAAATAATGGATAATCATAACCTTTATTACAAGGATGCTTGGAAAGTGAAATGAGATGAAGTCTGTAAATGATAGGAAAATATTATTAAAGTTAAAAATTTGCTCCCTATACTTTTTAACCCCTCAAAATCCTCTCTGTTTTTTTTTTTTTTTGGTAAGCTTAAAAACCTTTCTATTATAAACTTTTGGTAGAACCTTTTTTTGAACTTAAAGGTCTCACGCTAAAACGTTTCTAATAGTCATAATTTTCTAAAATCAGCAGCAAAGTAGGAATTTTCTCTATTATCTCTTATTTATTAAGACTTTTTTCTTTCTTCTCTACATGATCATAATTTCAAATGGATATATCAAGTTTCTATCCAATAGAAAAAATAATAACTTATTATTAATAACTTGTTACAACCATGATTCAATTATAGGCAATAAGATGAATTAAAAATAGGTAACATGTCACAATCTTGATACTCAGATGACAATAGAGGGTCCAAAATATCAATTTTTGATAGTTTAATAATTCAATGAGTTAGTTTTTATAATTTGGTATATAAATTGCAAAAGCTTAATAATTTGAATGTCCAGAGTGTATTTATATGCTTTTTTTTTTTGCATCGGTCTATATAAAAATATACATTATATAAAGACAAGAATTATTGTAATGTAATTTCACCCCAAACATCAATTCCTAACTTAGCCACCAGGAGGATGACCTCCTCTTCATGAGTAGTGCTACCATCTGTAAATATGGAGGGGAACTCTCCCATACCACCTGAAAAGTCATTTAAATCTCTATTAGACAGGTCCAATGACATAAAATAAAAGGATCGTGTAATTGGCCCAATAGGTCAAGGGACCTACAAGAACACCATATGCTCGTTACCACGAGATCATATCACCCCCAATAAGAATACTATGGTAACTAACTCTGATAGAAGATATTTTATACCCTTAAGGAAATGACGAGATATTCAGGATGGTAGTCCATGACATGTCAACTATTTTTTTTTGTTATCATATATCAAGAATATGACGATCAAGACCCCAAGATTTGGGAGAAATAAACTATTCTTATCAGCAACAGTCCACCCCTATATAAGGGACCAACACTAGCAGCCCAAGGCATGACTCCATACCTCTATTACTAAGCAATACCCTTGTATTTCTAACTTAAGTATCAAAGGTGCACCAGGCACATCGGGCCGCGCTTTTTCCTTATTGCAGGTCATTGGTTGTGATCAGTTGAGAATGAAACATGTCCTCAACATTGGTATCGTTTGTGGGATCGTTATAGATTCCTTGAACACCTTTCAATGTGGTTTTCACATGCCTACTACAACGCGCTCCCAAACAACCCATGACCATGAGACTGCCTCCACAAATATGGAGGCACGACTTATAGAGATGGAAGAGCAGTTAAAGAAATTGAGTGAAATAATGGAGGCTCTCCAACAAGAGAATGAGAGCCTTAAATGAAAAAACCAAGCCTATAGCAAGGGCATCGTACCAAATCACAACGATCAACCAGATGGAGAAGTGCTTAGTGCAAGCAGAACAAATCGCAACCAAGAAACAGATGCTGCAAGATGAATTGTCAGCCTTGTTGACAAATATGAGGAGATGGCCAAGGAAATTGAAGGATCGTCCTCAGTCAACCAATTGCTAAACCACAAGGACTTACTCTACAGCTCAAAGGTGATGGTTGCACTGCTCCCACCAAAATTCAAGGTCCTGTGGATAGAGCTATACAATAGGCCACGAGATTCGATGGACCATTTAGAAAACTTCAAAGCATATATGAACCTCCATAGGTTCCCCAGAGAGGTGGCTTGCCGAGCTTTCCTATTAATGTTGAAATGCGTGGCAACAAGCTGGTTTGGGGCCATACAATTAGGATCGATCGATAGCTTTGAGGAATTGGCCAAACAATTTCTCATGCAATTCATAGTCAGGAGGAGGCGAAAATGACCCACGACATACCTCCTGACCATCATATAGAATGAAGGACAAAGCCTAAAGGCATACCTCACCCGGTTTAATAAAGAACGATTAACTACCGACAACCAAGATGAGAAGATTACATTGGCAGCCTTTTTCGGTGGGCGTAACCCCGAAATCCATTAATGGCAGAGCTTGCACAACGGACTTCATCGTCATTAAGAGAATTCATGGAAAAGGCCGACAACTTCTTCAACGCTGAAAACACATTACAAGCCTTAATTGCACTACAGAAGGTAGAGATGAGAGAAGAAGATAAGAACCTCTAAATATTGAGAGGGCGAAAAGTGTCGGAGAAGATTGACCGAAGCCATAGTGATAAAAGCCGAGAGAAACTAGCGCTCCCAAGGGAACACGACCCAAGGTCCGCTCACAACAACCTGAATGTACAGACAGAAGACAGGCCAACAGCTCAAGTAGAAGGCGGTGGAGTGAAGCAAAGATGACATTTTTGTACCTATCGTCGAAATGATACTCATTATATAGTAGACTGCTTCACACTAAAGAGGAGAGTTGAGGAACTATGAGGAAGTGGCAAGTTGGAGTGCCTGGTCGCGGAATGCCTGAAACCTAAAGAACAAGTGCTTGGGCAAGAAATAGAGCGAGATCGGGATGACTTGTGAAGTAGAAGTCTAAGAAGGCGACAATTATCAATAGGAGATGATTGAGACGCCCCTCGCCAAAATTCAAACAGCAGTGAGGCACCCATAGGCGAAATACGTATTATAGCAGGAGGGTTTGCCAAGGGAGGAGCTTTTGCATCCGGTAGAAAAGCACACGCTTGTAGAGCAAGATATGAGGAAGTATACACGACCAAACAGTCAAGGCGTAGGAGCATGGAGAATATTTCATTTTGGAAAGAAGATTGCGAAGGAGTTTTGTACCCACATAACAATGCTACCAGGAGAATTTTGATCGACAATGGAAGCTCATTTGATATCAAGGAGATTAGGCCCCCTCGAAACATCAATGAAACCTAGAGACTAACTAGCAGAGTGGCAACATTAAACAGATTCGTGTCCAATTCCACAGACAAATGGTTGCCATTTTTTAGGGTTGTCGGTGTACTACATAAGTAGTGCCCTACGGGAAGTAGAGTCGAGATACCTACGAATAGAGTTGCTAGCCTTTGTGACTGCGGCTGGGGAATTGCGATCTTATTTCCAAGCTCACCCTTATCAAGGTCTTAACAAAGGCCCCCTAAAGAATATATTGCAGAAACCAACTGCCTCTAAATGCCTAGTAGGCTGGTCGATTGAACTAAGCGAGTTTGATATCTATTATCTGCCGAGATACTCAATAAAAGGTTAAGCCCTAGCGAACTTTATTGCCGAGTTTACTGACTTTCCCGAAGAACTAAAGTCCACCCAATCGAAACGCTCTGGCAGGTTTTCATTGATGGCTCATCCTGCCGTGCTGGTGGAGGAGTAGGGGTATACATAGTAAGTGACTCCAGACACAAACACCATTAGAGCATCCACATTGGTATATGGATATGCATATGCAAAATTAACTCTTTTGCATATCCACTTTGTCATTTCAACAAAACTCCCACATTGGCTTATGCATATTTAAAGCAAAATAATAATAAAATATTATCATTTTAATATATATATATTTTACCTAATATTAATTTTTTTACCTTGCAATTTCTATGCACTGGTTTGTACATGCAATCAGTACCCAGTTCATAGATAATATCCATTAAAACCGAACCTATCAATGAAATAATATAGACTATGTGCTGCATCCATACCCAATTTCATTGCATCCAAATTTCCAGCTTTCTATATATAATAAAATCTGACTAATATCAACTTCAGATTACATTTGACTAATATCAACTTCAAAATTTACATGTGACTAATTCTATGTATCAAAATCAACTTAATACAAGTTACAAAAAGTTAATTTTTATACAAATTCAGCAACCAACAAATTCAGCATATAGGAAATTCAGCAACCAGAAAATAACTGCATGCCCAGCACCCTTCAGCAGCTTCAGCAGCAGCTCCAGCACCCTTCAACACCCTTCAGCAGCAACAAAAACAGCCTTGCCATTGGGTCATCCAGCGGCTCCAGCACCAGCAAGCAGCAAACAATACAACAATATCCCACCAACAACAAAATTCATCCAACAAAATGTTCCCACCCACCATCAACCACCAACAAAACAAAAGGCCCATAAAGAGAGGTACAAAAAAGGGTTTGGTGTTCATAGCAACCATAGTATATAAATATCCACAACAATGTCACCAATGTATCCAAAATACACATTCAAAAACTGCACAAAACAAAAAAGACAACTATGTACCACACTAGGCCTTATTTCTTTGTTCCTCAAGAATTTCTATTTGAAGATTATGGAAATACTCTTGCTGCATAGAATTCATAGACCCAATATCCAATTTCATTATTTCCATATCATTTTTTCTCTTCTTTTCAACTAATATCATAGATCTTTCTTCTTGAGCCTTAATTTCCATTTCAACCTTTTTCTTCTTAATAGCCAATAACTCAGAATTGCGGTTTTCTAGCCTCATTAAGCTTTCTTTTCTCTATAACATTAGAATCTTCCTATCATCTGTCATTTCCCTTAAGGTCTTACTAAATTCTTTATCTTCTCTTTCCTTACTTTTCTTTTTTTTTTCTCTTTCTTTTTTAGCTTTTTTCCCCGGAGGTCTCTCACACTCCACGGGCACATTTTCCATTGGGTCCCCTAATTGTATTAAGTTTGGAGTACTACCTGAACGTGAGACATTGTCTCTTCTTCTTACGGTCTCCATGTGTGTTTGCTGGTTCTTTAAAAGATTCCAACAATAATCCAAGGTGAAGTTGGTTTTTTGGGTCTCTCGATACAAGATTTTTGCCTTGTCAATCTACAAAGTATAGAAACAATTAGTAAATGACCAATCTGAAATAATTTTACACAATAACAAAATAAACGATTATACCTTGTCTAGCTCGGTTGCACCGCTTGGATGCATTCCTTCAACTTGGGCCATAGAACCACAAAATTTATTGACACATTTTTGAATGGTTGACCACCTATTGGTCAACGATGGTACAGATCGTTCTTGACTGTTAGGTTTTTTATAAGTGGAGTAGTAATCATAAATTCTACTCCACAATTGTGTGGAAGTTTGGTCAGTCCCCCGTATGGAATCTATACTAACGTTAAATCAAGCTGAAATGAGGAGAGTATCTTCCTCAATAGTAAATGACACACCCCGCTGGGATTTATGTTTAGGTGCCCTTGTTTCCCGTTGGGATTGTGTCACTTGGACATCAACGAAAGCAGCATCCACAATAGGGTTGTTTATACCACCCTCACCACTTTCCAACAATGTGGTGAAGAAGGGATCCTCATCAATTAAAGTGGTTATCCTTTAAAAAAATATTGAAGGACAAAATGTTACTAAAACAGCACATATTTTAAAAACAGGGCCAACATGATGTACGGATTTAAGATGATGTACAAAATTCAGATTATATAGTTTTTAAGATGATGTACAGATTTATCTAAATGCAATTAAAATAGGACATAAATATAGGACATATACCCAAAGTCATTCTATTTCTATACATGTAGCTGCTAAAACAATAAACCCTTTAGTTTCTTCTATACATTGAAGATTACTTTCAAATATTAACACATTTATTAGCATCAATCAGTCTAAAACCATAAGATAAAATTATTTTATCAAAATTAATGCAATTGTTTAGGAACTTGTTATAATCAATTTACAAACCATAAGGATGAAACCAGGTTGATCCTATAATCAATATAGGACATATTCCTAAGTCATTCTACGTTTTTTTGAAGCATACAATTAGTTTCTTTGAATGGTTATGTGTAAATTGGCGTTGAGGAAAACCAAAGGGATTTTCAAAGCTGCAAACAAGTCTGTATTGCCCTGTTTTAAGCATAGATCAGTTGTTGTTCTTGGTCTCTTTCCCTCCCCCCTCCTTCCTTGTGTCCCTTCCCCTACTTAGATCTCATGATTTATTAAGGTCAACTTTGATCCCAGCTAGTTCCCAAGCTTATTTCTACTCTTAATGCAATCAGCAGGTCGTTAATGTCAAGAACAGAAAAAAAAAATAGTGGGCAAGAACAGAAAATCGGCAGCACTTCATCTGAAAATCCGAAACCCTAATCTAAAACCAAGAACAACATGAAATCAAGAAATGGCAACAGAAAATTTCCAAAACAATTTCACCAATGTAAAACCCTAACCCAAACCGAGAAGAGAAAGGGGGAGAAATCAAACCTGAAATAGTTGAAATTTTAGAAAACCCTCCCACCGTGATGATTCCCTTCAGCAGTCGCAGGCTCCGTTGTCAACCGCCGTGAGAGAGAGGTGCACGGATTCGCTTCTTCCAGTTGGCACGAAATGGGTCGAAAGAGGGATTCGGAGACTATCGGACACTGGAGAGAAAGGGAGAATGAAATAATCCCGTTTGGGGGGTTGTTTCGGGGAGAGAGATTGTGGGAGGAGAGAGAAACAATTAATAAATTATCATTTGGAGACAAAACAGTGAGTATGGAAAGTTGTAAGAATACTGTTTATAGTTAGCTAAAATTTTGGAGATGAAGAATCCAATGTAGATCAATTTATGTTAATATTATGTAAAAATGGCTTTGCATATGCAAATGCATATGCCAATGCTAATGCTCTTATATGGAGAAACGCGCCTTCAAAACCACCAATAATGAAGCTGAGTACAAAGCATTGGTGGCATGACTTTTGGTAGTAGAGGCACTGATAACTACCAAGTGTCACATGCTTATAATTTCCAAGCTATCCGTGCGGCTTTAGACCAATTTTTTTTCTCTAAACCCCCCTAAGCAAGTGATTACCCCCAAAGAATAACGTGGTAATTATAACTAGAGGGAGTTCAGTCCAGTCCAGGGAGGTTTTGTGGACCGAACCGGACTTATTCGGTCCAAGGTGGAAAAACCCTGGACCGGACTGAACTCCCTAAGGACCGAACCGGTCCGGTCCCATTCAGGACAGTCCGGTCCGGTCGGTCCACCCTTGATTCTTTTTTTTTTTTAATTTTTTATCCAATGACATTTTGTTTAATACTTGTATAATTATATTGTGATATATTTAATATATATACATATAGTATACTATTATACATATATATATATTAGTAATACGTTAATACTATTAGTCTATTAGTATATAGTAAATTAGTAATAGTTATTAACTTATTTACTATAACTAATAATACACTAGTACGAATACTATAATTAATAACTATATGTAATATACTAGTTTTACTATATCTATTCAAACTCCACACATTGATTAATACTCTATGTAATAATATATTAAATATATTAAAAATAACAATAAAAATATAATATATACCAATATAATAACCAATGACTCTAATACCAACTATGTGTACAGGATATATAATTAATATATAATAGTAATTAAATGCATGGAGTGCAGAATATAAGAGCAGGCGGTACAACCGTTTTTGATGCATGAATAAAAGTGAACACTATACGATGAAAATAACTTCATTAAAAACATAATACTTACAAGGAGATTAATTATCAAATGATTGAAGGGCAAGAGACATGAAAAAGAGTTTACAATAGAGAGTATTTTGGAAAATGAGAGTGACGAGAGAAGGAATGAGAATGCTTCAGATAAGAAGTTCTGAATGCCCTTCTATGCTTACAATCAACCTATTTATGGACACCACAACAATGACAAACAGTAATTTACAATGATATGTCTGACATAAACAGTAACTCCAATAACTCTTACACAATTAAACATAAAATAGGAGTAGGTGGCTAAACAGTAAATGGACAACTGGACGACTGGCTTTTCTTGCCATGTTCTAACGTGCATCTTGAACAATAATCTGGAAAAGATAATGCTTCTGACTTATTCTGATGAGCGTCTTGAACAGTATTATGATAATAGACAAAATGACAATAATCTTCTAGAATTACATAATTTGCAAGTTCCAGTTCAAACGGATCTTAAGAATCTATCATCTGCGAAGGGTAATATAGTGAGTTGTTGTGAGAATGAAAGGCCTGTTGAGAGGGAGATGCCTGTTGTAATGGTGATGATGTTGCTTACTATGCTGGAAATAATCTGACTTGATGATCTTCTTCTTCATCACTGTTCGAAACTTGTGACATTGCTTCAGTTAATTTTTTCAAGTCCTTTTTATTGGTAATTGATGCTAGTTGAGCCTAGAATATGCTTTTCTAAACTAGAACTTCAGGGGCCTTGGTAATTTTTGAAAACATTTTTACAACATGATCATAATTGTACTTTTCTCACCATTTTACATAAACTCGGCAGGCCAATAATATAATATTTTTGAGAGAATGATGAGATTTAATGACATATTCTCACTTCATAATCCAGTTTGATTTGGTTTTAAGGAAGAAAATGAGAAGTAGTGGACAATGTGATAATGAAGGTGGATAATCATTTTGTAATGTAAAAACCTAGAGACTTTCCTAGAGAAGAGTAGGGAGAATGAGAGATTCTGGTTCAAACCGATCCCACCATATTAGAAACCATCGTGTGAGCATTTTAATTTCCTGTAATTTGTCAAAATGAAGAAATCAGAAATGACACAAATTCTTGTTCTGTCTTAAAAATGTTTTGCTCTATGCATGCTGAATAATCATAATAATAAAAATAGGCAGCATCATATGGCTGAGAAAATCTCCTCATCAGATAAGGGCTTTTTTCCCATTGTTCTAAGGTAATAACTTATTTAATAGTGACTTTTTACTAAAATGCAATAATCGGAACTGCAGGTGAATAAAGTTGGGATTGGAGAGAACATGAAATTTCAGAAATAATAATGGAATCTGTGTCTACTAAAATAAATTCATAAAATTATGGGTTTTCCTAATGTTTTGAGAAATATAATGCTAATCTGGTAATAGAAAAGCATCAAGTAATTTTTGAAGATCAGATAGGTACTGTAATTCAGGTTCAATAGGAAAGACTGGGTGCTAGTGGGTTTTGAGGATAATGAGAGCTGTAGAAAGCTGAGATAATAGTGGAAGATTGATAATTTGGGAAGGAGTAGAAGCAGAAGAAGAAACAGTTTTTAAGTATGTTGATAATTTTGGAAAGGATAATGCTGAAAATGGATTATAAGATGGCCTAATATTTTGTGGTAATGTCCTTAGTACCATATAAGGTTTAGGTGTGGCGGAAGGATAAGGTGAAGAATAAGAACGAGAAGGCGGTCTGGCATAGAAGGGTTTAGATTTTACTTTTGACTTTAAGGAATACATGATTTTCCTTGTAAGAATTTTCGGGATAGAAAATTAGGAAGAGAATTAGAATTTCCTTTAATATGTTCAATATCAAAATAAAAAATACTTAATATAGCTTGCCATCTAGCAAATATTTGTTTAGCAGCTAAGTTTTTAACATCTTTGATTAAAACTTCCTTGGTTGATTTACAATCAATTCTAAATAAAAACTTTTGATTTAACAGACCATCTTGAAACTTAGAAATGCATAATATAATAGCCAAAATTTCTTTCTTAATAGTACTATAATTCTTTTAAGCAGGATTCCAGCATCCTGAATGGAATCGAATAATCTGTTTTGTTTTATTTGATAATTTTTGTTTCATAATTCCTCAATAACCAAAATCGGAGGTGTTTGTTTCAACAATCTTAAAAGCATTAGGAGATGAGAGTCTTAAACATGGTAATTTCTTAACATTAACATGAGCCTTTATTCATTTTATAATATTTGTATGTTCTTCTGTTTATGGAGGTGGATTTTTTTTTAATCTTTTGAATAACGGTTTACATAATGGTCTAACTGCTTGATAAAAATCAGCAACATAATTTAAACTTCTTAGAAATCTTTGTAGTTATTGCTTATCTTTTATTTCATTAAGAAATTTATCAGCAAATTCTATAGCCCTACTTGGTGGTGTAATAGTTCCTTGATAAATGTCACGTCCAATGAATCTAATCTTGTTTTGAAATAATTTAACTTTAGATGATGAAACTACTAATCCATTTTGTTTTATAATTTGAACAAAAGTATTTAAATGCTTTCAGTGTTGTTCAATAGATGAAATGAATATTAATACATAATCTATATAAACTATAGAAAAATGAGTGAAATGCATAAATATTCATTCATAATATTTTGAAATTCACTATGAGCATTTTTTTAATCCAAAAGTCATAACATTTCATTCATAATGTCCAAATGGGACTGTAAATGCAGTTTTATATCTATCTTTTTCAACAATTTGGATTTGCCAAAATCTGTTTTTCATATTAAATTTTGAAAATATATTGGCATTATAAAGTTGAGATAATAAATCTTTTTTATTAGGAACATGGTGCCTAATCCATTGTAAAATTTTATTTAACAGTTTATAATTTATGATTAATCGAGGAACACCTCTTTCTAATTCTGCTTGTTTTTGTACATAAAAAGTAGCACAACTCTATGGTGATTTGCTCTTTCTAATAAATCCTTTAGATAATAAATCATTGATTTATTTTTTACAAAATTCTAAGAATTCTTTGTTCATTTGGATTAGTCTGGTTTTAAGAATATTCTTTTCAGAAAATCTTTTTTCATAAGGTAATTCAACTATATGTTGTTTTTTACTCCAAAAGGCATTAGATAAATTGAAACATACTTCTTTTTCAATTATATTTTTGAAATTATTAATTTTTTGAATTAATAACGAATCTTTTAATTGTTCTTCGTTTATTTTGTATTTTAATTCTTGTTTTAAGAAATTTATTTGTTTTTCTTTTAATCTTATTTTTTGTTAAAAATTAATTTTTTTGGTTAATGAAGCTGCTTTTAAGGAATTAATTTCTTTTGAAACCGGCAGAAATAAAAATTTAAAGTGAATTTCTTTTCCTAATACTTTAGTAAAAAATCATTCCTCTATTACAGAGAAATGGTAAAATAAAGTAATAAATGAGTTTCATAATATTACTCTGGTGTTGATATTCTTTACTAAAATAAATGTTGTTTTAAAGCAAATTTCATTATTGTAAATATGTGCATTTGATAATTTATAATTTATCTTTAATTTTGCTCAATTGCCTTGAGATAATGTCTCTTTTATTTTTTTCAAAATACTTAGAATGTATTATTCTTTCTTGTATGCAGTTTAAATCTGCACCTGTATCTAATAAAGCGATTGTCAAAAAAGAGAATTCTTTATTAATAGATATAGTTATTTTAGCATACCATTTTTGAAAATTTATTTTATTAAGTATATTAATAAAATTATCTGATTTTTTTTTTTGCTAATTATTGATGAGCTTTCTACTTTTTCTTTTTTAGGAGTATCAATATTTTTATCTATTTTTAATAGTATGATTTCCTGTAATAATTGTTCATTAGAAATTTCAAGTTTAATATTAGAAGCTTTTAAGTTTCTAATTTCTTTCTTTATTTCATTAATTTCCTCTTGCAAGTCTTTTAAAGTAATATTTTATTTTTCTGTTTTGAATCTATTTACTATTTCTATAAAATTATATGATGAGGAGGTTGAAGTAGGTACAAAAGTGATCAGATTAGTAAAAGTATCCTTTAATTTCTTCAAATATTATTTTCTTTCTCGTGGATTACTAATTTTATCTATTAATTCTAATATAATATTTTTATGTGTTGATAATACATTAATAGTTTTGTTACAGATACAATTATGTTTATCTAGGCAATTGCAAACATGTAGTTCATCTTCTTCTGACTCATTACCAAAAGATTGTTCTGAGAAATTTGATTCTTTTAATTGATAAATTTCCTCTTCCTCTGAAGAGTTTTCTTCTTCCTCACTTAATTGTATAAAAATATTTAGTAATTTTTTTTTACTGCTTCAGGTATATCTAATTCGTTAATTTCTTTTTTAACCTTACAATTTGATGAACAATGTCTAAATTTTTCACATTTATAACAAACAATTTATTTTTTTCTTTTATTAAGCTTTTTTGTATCATTTATTGGTTTATTATATACTTGTCTTTCTTTTGTCTTTTTATAAGATTTTTTATATTTTCGTTTCTTATTTGGATAATTATTATAAATTCTTTTTTCCTTTTTACGTATTGTAGAATGAGTCAATAATGGAGAATAACCGAATTGTTCACAAAATGTATCTAACTCTTTCTTAGCAAATTTCTTTTCTTTTTCCATTTACTTTTTTAATCTTAAGTCATTACACATAATCAGACAAGTTCTATTAATAGCAGATATTATATCTCCATATATGAGATTAATAAAATAAATAGTACCATATGGTTTTACTAAAGATTCTCGTATCTTTTGGGCGAAGTAATATAGAAATCCGGTTATGAACTTTTCCTTCCAGTATTGTTATTGATAGTCATCTAATATCAGAAAATATTAGAAGTATTGAAAGATATAGAGATATTGTAAATGTGCTTGATAGAAGAAATAAGTATATATACCTTTTTAACATTTTCCTACTATAATCTTATTTTTTATATTTTAATTATAAATTAAAAAGTTGTTAAATAAAATAAAATAAAATAAGTTTTAGTAATATATAAGAAATAATATTTGCAGTTATATAATATGTAACTGCAACTCAATCCCTTTAAAAAAGTGACTATATATTAGACTCATAAGAAAAAAATTAAGTTTTTAAAATTAATCAACTCTTTTCTTTTTTAAAATGATTTAAAATGATTGTGTAATGCTTCCGTATTACATGACTGTCTAACATTACTAATTTATTGAATGCTCCTTATTGGGTGTGGTCCGCCCAACATGTCCTTGGGATATCTTATTATGAAAACGAGACACGTCACCCTCCATCGTTATCACGGAGAACTAGTCCATTACAACCCATGCCAAGAACAAAATACGAAGTCTCGACTTTGCAATTCCAAGCAGCAAAGAGCGGTAATATTTCACAAACTGGACTACATCCACACACAGGCACGCATGCAACAAAAGGAAGAGCATTATGCAGATCATCATTTAGCCCCTCCAGTTGTCTTTCCGTCGGCGTATCTCCTGGAGAGTTTCAACAGGAGATCGACAACCAATCCTCGCCTGTAAAAGATAGCCAACGTCTATATAAGGTCATACCAAAACCTTTCCATTGTCAGTTACATGGTTGCCGAATACCAAATAACAAATAACATAACAAGTGCAACATATCTTATTTTTTTAATGAATTTCCATCTCTTCAATATGTGGATACAATGCAACCGTAAACAATATTAGTGGTAATTCTTAAAAGAGAAAGTAAACCTGGATTTCTGGTTGATCAACCCTCATGAATGGATTCGTTTCTATTTCTTCCTCGATGGTTGAGGGAATGGTGGGGAGGCCTGCTTGCCGCTGATGCTGAGCCCATGTTATCTTTTGTTGTATCTTCACATTATCTGGTTCAACTGTCAGAGCAAACTGCAAGTTTTTCACTGTGTACTGGAGAAAATACACGACAGAAACATTAAATTCCAGACAGAAAACTCCGATAAGAAACAATTTTATTTTTCTGATAAGTAACTTGAGCTTTGAAGATAGGAAGCGGACTTTCGATTAACTTTTTTTTTTATATAAGTAAGAAACTTTATTGAAGAGAATGAAACTAGGCAAAGCCCATGTACACAGGAAGTATACAAAATGAGACACCTAATTACATTCTAGAAAACTAAAAAAATACAAAAAACTCATTAACATTCCCTCCCTTAAGAACAATAGCAGAAAACCACTGAATAAGAGAAAACACAGAAATTCCAGATTTCCCTCACTGCTCTCTCCTTATTGTTGAAACACCTATCATTCCTTTCCGTCCAAATGCACCACATTAAGCACAAAGCTATCAATCTCCACGCCTCAGCCAGTTGAGAGCTATTATGATGCCTATTCCAACAAGCTAATAAATCCACCACACTCTTAGGCATAACCCAACACAACCTAGCCCTACTGAAAATGCCAATCCATAACTCCCTGGCCACTTCACAATATAAAAGTAAATGGTCAATGGATTCTCCATCATTCTTACACATACAATACCACTCCAAAACAATCATACCATGTTTCCTTAGATTATTAACCGTCAAAATCTTCCCAAGAGCAGCACTTTAGATGAACTTAGAAATCTCCACACTTTATTTCTTTGGTTTTCTGCTATTGCCGTCAATAACTACTGCTCATGTGTTTCTTGTATCATTTTCTGGTACCTAGAATGTAACTAGGTGTTTTATTTTGTATACTCCCTGAGTAATTGGACAACGCCTATTTTATTTGTTTTAACATAATTTATCTTACCTATAAAAACAATTAGTAATTATGATAAGAAATATGAGTAACAAAGAAGTAAGCTCTGTCAAATCCGATTGTAACATAATTAATATCAATAAATGTGATCAAGGACATACTCCTATTGTTTTAAGGTTTCTCCACCCCGCCCAATGGTACCCAATGGATGTTTTTAGCCACTAATTCATATAAATTTAGGAAGACTTTTGGGTTAAACATATAATTGGTCCCCAGGTTTTGCTCATTTTAAAGAAGCCATATGATTTCAAGCACTCATTTAGGTACTTGATCATTTTTCAAAAGAGTCATTCCGGCCAATCTTCGCGTATAACTCTAACAAGGTGCCAATTAAGCACCAATATAATTGTGACACGTGTCCTCACCATGTCAGCTCTACCTTACACGTAAAATATTAATGACAACACTATTGCACCAAGGAGTTGGCCCAAGTGGGGAAAGCCTTGGTCTTGGGGTACCACTCCCCTCAAGGTCCAAGGTTCAACACCTCATGGGTGCAACAATCCTTTGGGGTCATACCCCCTGGTAAAAAGCCAACGATTTAACCAGTTCTGTATAAGAAAATTTCTGAGAGTGCAGTGCATGGGACCGGGGTCTACTCTACAGGGGTAGGTCCGAAGGGCCCTGCCTTGAAGAGGTTCCCCGACATTATTACCCAAAAACATAAAAGTCACAATGAAAATGGACAGATTGAACATTTTGAATCAAAATGAAATTTTCAAGTACCTATTACATATTGAAGCCATGGACTAATTATGTATTGAACCTGAGAAGTTTTATAATTCAGCAGGAAGTTTTTTAAGGCTAAAAATTCACAATTCATATTGAGAATTCTTCAATTGAAAGGGAAAATGTTCAAGACGGTAGGATAAATTTGGATATCGGCAGAGTACAATTCATGGTGTTTTGCAGTAACTGAAGCCCTTCAACGGGCTGGTAACACCACTTGAACCAAGAAGTGTTCTATGGAAAACTGGCTTCTGATGATTTAGGGAGCCATTGGTGTGGATGTGAGAAAAACCATTTTTTTTTAATAAGTGGATGTGAGGAAAACCGTTCCAATGCCTACGTTTCTCATCAATAAAGTTCTCCTTCACTAATAAAAAACTGTTCCAAAAAAGATTTGAACTTTTTGGGGAATTGTGCGCAATGGCTGGACAGAGTTCTAGCAACTAACGCAACATGACCAGATGAAATAGCACAACAGGTTGGTTCCTAAAGGTCACCCAGCAAAAGTTTCAGCTTTTCTCAGCCCAACAATTTTTTCCCCGTTATCTGATTGAACCACACCCATGTGTATGCCTGGTGGAATAGAAACTAACCAGGGATTGTTGATAACAATAATGTCAAATGCAAGAGTAGAAATCTGAAATCAGAATGTACAAACACCTCTAAATCTTGGCTACAAATAATTGGATTAATTAAATAAATTTTAATTAATCCAGTTTCCAGAACAAACAGTGTTGATGAAAGCCATAGGCGCACTTCAGCACAAGCGCCATATAGAGACTAGGTGCAACATGCAAGCGCACGCCTGACTGAAGTGTGCATTTATAAAAATGATATATAGTAACCAAAAAAGATAAAATACACTTAAAAAAAGTTTCAAAAAGCAAGACTAATATGTTTAGCCAATTAACTCAATTACATAAAATTTAAACATAGCATTTTTTTTTTATAATTAATTTAAACATGGCATTTTATATAAATTTCTTGTGCTTTGCCAAATATAAGCTTGTCTGGCATGTATAAACCATACAAAAAAGGCCATAACCACAACAGCTCACGAACATTAGGTATTGACTTCTATACTAACATAAGTAATCAAATACAACCCATCTAGGAAGCCAACTTGGACCACCATATCCGGTTCAAAGCATATAAACCATATATGCAACACGCGACGCTGTGGTACTGGTATGTAAATGATCTTCAATATCAACAAATACTTAAGAATATTTGCTTATATAATTTTCTAGGTCTTGAATTGATATTTAATATTTTTCTTCAAAAATTTTGCAAAAGCACATTTTGTTACCTTTAAGCTCACACAAAAGCACTTTTTGTAAATGTGCTTTGCTTTTGGTGTGCAAATCGGTTCAGCCTTGGTGCTTTGTGCTTAAACGCACTTATACTAACATCGAGATCAAACCAAAGAAAGGACATCAAAACTCTCATACCTCGTGGCCACAATACACTCTAGTTGGCTTGGGCAATGAACCCAGTGTTACACATAGTGATTGATACATCTGCTCTGCTGTTCCCTCAAAAAATTTCCCACAACCAGCAATAAACTGCAATAAACGAGTGATAATTATTGCTAACGAAAGACACAACTTTTGGTTCTAAACAAAATGAGACATTGTTACTGACCAGAAACTTGCCAGGAAGACATAATTTAGGAATTGGAGACTTCAAATCTCATTTGCACAGATATGATATCCACATCATAATTCAAGAAAATAATTTTTTAAGAAAATAATTCATGTAGCCTTGCCCAGAATATTTGCAATCCAGGACATCCCCCCTCAATATATCTCTCTCTCTCTACCCGCTCCCCTTCAGAAAAATGAAGGATCACAACTGTCCACTATCTTAGAGAAAAATTTTCTGTTGCTGAGCTCAAATATACTGCAAAGATAAATCATCAATATTGTTTCTCCTCATTTTTCCTATCCCTGCCCTCTCCAATCAAAAGAAAATAGTTGATCCCGATTTGACATTAGAAGTATATTGATCTCTATCTAATAACCAAATACTTTTGTCTGTAAATACCGCATAGTTGATTCCATTCAGAAATATATTTTCTTCCCTATGAGTTTCAGTCTCAATAAGACTGCTAGTTCTTATTGCTCATATGTTATGATATGAATATACCACGCTAATATTTATGGATGATGAAATTCCATTGATATAGTGCCAATTCCAACAGACTTATTGAAGGGTCCCAACACCAGAACAGAAAATAAAAAAAGGTTTTCGTCTAATCATATGACACCTATTGAAAACTGATTACACATACACACAAAGAATAAAAAAATTCTCCAATCAACTTACCAATGTGTCTCCAGTGAAAACAGCTAGTTCTTCTTCCTCTTTGCTGGTCAGGTAATAACTAATATGACCTTTGGTGTGACTGATGAAAGAGCCCAAAGACAGACAAAGTCAAAAAGAATAAAGAAGCTGGGCATGAATGCATAAAAACGTAAACAAAAGATTCCTATTTTTTTCAAAAAATAAAAAATAAAGAAGAAATGATAATATATATTTTTTTTAAGAAAGACAGTTTTATTAATAAAAATGAAATCGGTGAAGCCCATGTACACAGGGAGTATACAAAGAAGTGATAAAACGTATTTAAGAATCTGCTGTGTCCATCCTTATATGGTGGCAAGGCATCGTATGGGCAGCATTACCTCTAGGTTCAAGTGTTTCTTTTGCCAAGTTTAGATACTCACGCATATAATACAAATTAAAACAAAGGGAACTCTATCTGAAAGGAAGATAAAAAAGCATCTTATAATAAGCCGAGTTAATCCAGAACTCAAGATCCAAAAGATTTGGAGAGACAACATACTGTTTTCTCAACAAATGTTGAAGCGGTACAGAGAAGTGGTTAAACAAACATAAAGAATGTCGATTCTTGCATACAAAGTGAATGGCATCAATGATAAATTTGTTAAATGTGTTTAGTAGAACTGAATTAAACTTGGAAGAGCAAATTCCTTTTTTCAATAACTAAATCATGATTAGCAAGCTAAAAGCGGAAATACAGTTTATCCAATGCGGGTATGTCAGAAAATCAAAAACTTCAATACAAGTTATTTGTAAAGGAAAACCTCCTAGTGGTCAGGGTTCAATTTGTCTTTCCTAAAACCAGCCACAACATGTCACTTCATGAATCGATTCTCATGAAAAAATTAGTGAGAGAATTAGAAAATATGTAAAATGACAGGGCATCTGTTTGGTTAGGAATAATTTATACCTTAATGACTCATAAGAAAGTCAGGTACTACGAGCTAAAGCTTAGATAGATTTTAATTTCTGTCCTGTTTTCCCCGAATAGAGAAGTTGCTAATTGGCTGAATATACGTACTAGAACTAGGTTGCAAGTGGAACTCGATTCCACCCCAAAGATAGTCCATTACAAAATGAATAAACAATTGGTCAAGGGCGAAGGAAAGCCGAGCGGGGGAAAAGCAGAACAACCGTACCAAGGTGTGTGAAGACAGAGTATATTGATATGAGCCCCAAGGACGAGCTTATCACCGTTTTCCACTTGATCAGTGCAACCCTTCACATTATCGAGCGAACCACCATAGACCTTAATCCCAGGTACCAGCTGCTTTATCTTATCATTTCCACCAGCGTGATCCCTATTAGAATACCGGCGTTAAATTGAAAATTAAAAACTATGCCAAAGGCAACGAATATCCAGTGGTCTATATTTGGCAAAAATAGAAAGCGTAAATCAGACTGAACAAAATCGTGATGGAATATCTGGGTGTATCCAGGGGGTGACTGTTTCTGTGAAAACTGTTCTTTAAGGGGGAGAAGAGTGGTGAATCTGTGATACCAGTGATGATGGGTGGTGAGAACGAGCTTGAGAAGGACGCCATGTTGTTTGGCAGCTTCTACAACCTTCTCAGCCTCCACGGGATCCACTGCTGCGGCTTCTTTCGAGCTCTCATCGACGATACTGCAAGTGCAAACCCTAAGTCCAGCAACACGAAGCTAAATAGGAAGGAAAAAATATTGTGGAGAATCGGAGATCTATCGTCGTTCGTTTTAATTTGGCAACAACGTGTAATGAACCATCAAAACAAAAATAGTCACATATCGAAGACAGTTTCGAAAAATTGAAGCACAAAAACGAGTCTAGATTACAGACAGGTAGGAGTAGTTGTCCTCCAAGCACGGAACCGAGTAAACCTTCATCTGAATATCGCCGGCTTCTGGCTTGTCCCTCTTCTTCAATGTTGCTTCTGGGATCGTCCACCCAAACACCCGATTACAAAATATCTGAAAGTCTCTGGGTTGTTCACCGTAGTCATATTTGCACAACTTTTTCAATAAAAAATACAAAAATTCTACTCGCAACCGTCTTGGAAAACCTCCGCGGCATCGCAGTCGACGTGGCAAATGCAACGACATCTTTTTTCATCCCTCAAAGACAGAAGGGGCTCCATCCCCATTTTGCCCATTTCGCCCCCATCCCCACGAAATCTCATCTTTCTTCCTCTTTCTATTTCCTCTTCGTCTTCTATCGTCTTCTCCACAAAGTCACCGTCACACGATGCCGTAGCCCAGTCTTCATCTTCTCCACAGTCAGTAACACGCCCTCTTTTACTAGTGCTGGTTAAAAATTATATAATTTTTACCTATTAAAAAATTATATAACTTCCTGCATTTATTTGTAGATTTATTGTAACGAATAATGGATCCAGTCATAGCGTTGCTGGATTGAGGTGAGAATGCATGTAATTCATCTGATAGCATCTCCTTCACTTTGCTATTGGTTGATAAAATGCCGTTCTGTGGTATTTACTGTAGAAATTCCTTTTGAATGGTATAAATTTGTCATCACTTCTTTTTTGTTTTGATTCTATTTTGCATGGGCCTGCGACTAATCAATATCGTCTGGTTAGGCATAAAGAGTACCAGCTTCAAGAATACCATTCATGGTTTCTAAAACAAGAATCTTTAGTTATTAGTAACGAGAAGAGTAGTCGTGTGACTTTGCCCTGTATTTATGCTTGCTGTTGGTCTTTTTGTTTAGCTGAACAATACTCAAAACTAGAAGCGTTTGAAGAGTTGTCTTGTGAAATCTGAAGATTGCAATAGCTTGTCGAAAAAATACAATGTGCGATTTTGAAAATTTTATCATGAATTTGCTCATCTCCAATGTAAACAATGGCGATGTTTTTTCTTTTGCCAACCATTTGATTCAATATTTTTTGAGTTCTTGATTTCAGACTCTCAAACAATATAAGTTGGCAAAACTGAGTCCCATTGAACAAATCCTCCCTCCCCTCAATGTTTTTCTGCCACTCGTGGATGGAACAAAACCACTGTATCTAAGGTTGACAAATCCAGGCTGATGGTACGTAACCAGTTGCAAGCTTCTCTTTTTGCACCATAGTCCTTGAATTGAAGAAATAGTTGCATACTTCTCTTTTGGTATGTTACTAGTTGCATGTTAATCTAGGTTGAGCTTGAATTTGAATTCAATTATGTAGATTGTGACATAATCAGGCTAGGCAGACATGTTATCATTAGCTTTATTTATGAATATAGGAAAATTATTGTAAACCAGTTTTGTTCTCTTCTCAGTTGACATCCCTTGCAGAACAGAACCAATGGGCACACTTATATTTAGTGAATCCCTTTCCTAATCCATGAGCAATACTTCTTCTCACTGCTATATTTGCATGTTTACTCGATGCTCTAATGAAGTATAAAGGATACTTGCATTGTTTGCACTGGGCCAGAGCATGATTGCAGAACGGATTCTATGCCAGTGGTTTTGCTAACAATTACCAACTTTCCTAATGGCTTTATTTTTTATGGGCGCATAGGCGAATGGGGAAGTACTTCAAGAAATGGAGCAAAATAAGGAGGTAGCAAGAGAAGAATCAGCAGAAAAAGGCCAAAGTTTGTGTATCGTGAATGCAAGAGAAGCAAGAACCTTGGATATATTTTGGTTCCTCAAGCCTTGCACGCTATAGCGCATTGTTTTGTGTAACTATAGTGCATTATTTTATTTTTGATATCACCATTGTTTTTACTCTCATCTCCTCGATTAATTTGTTGTTGTCAAAAGAAGCTATAATTAAAAACTCAATAAGAATCCAACTTCAATACTCATCAATAAATTGGTATAGGGACAGAACACCAAAGGGCATGCAGATTTGGTGCGCGGCATGCATTTTGTGTTAAAGAAATGACTTTCATCTAAGGGCACCGATTACTTTCATCATTTTGAGTCATACTTCTACATCCATTTGGTTCTCAAAAAGTGTAAGCAGAGAAAGCAAGATGCTACACACGTCATTTTTTCAAGCACTTAATTGTCAAAAGGTGGTGACATAGTAAGCTAAGAAAACTGAGATTTGTTAAACTTTAACAATCCAGAGAGACCAGATTAACTGGCGTAGCTCGGCTTCTCACACTTGACTGCAATATTGAAATTGCCATGGACATCATCCATCCACGAACCATCCCATATTCAATCCACAAAAAAATATTCAATACACAACGGAAGTTTCTCAAATACATTCAGAGTGACCAGATTAACTGGCATAGCTCGACTTCTCACACTTACTGCAATATTGAAATTGCCATGGACATCATCCATCCACAATCCATCCCATATTCAATCAACAAAAAAATATTCAATACACAACGGAAGTCTCTCAAATACATTCAATAGATAAAAATTCCTTGGAATACATTCAATACACAACAATTCACTGGGAACCCATTCAATATACAAAATAATATCCAATGCACAACAAAGTCTCTCAAATACATTCAATAGACAAAAATTCCTTGAAATACATTCAATACACAACAATTCACAGGGAACCATTCAATACACAAAATAATATCCAATGCACAACAAAGTCCTTCAAATACATTCAATAGACAAAAATTCCTTGGAATACATTCAATACACAACAATTCACTGGGAACCCATTCAATACACAAAGTAATATCCATCAAATACGAATTATATCATTGCAACAGTTGTGATCTATCCAACCCAAAGTGCACCGGTTGTAATCCATCCAACCTAGTATGTACATTGCGGGACCTAGCTGCATGTAAACTGAGATCATTTAATAGGTGGAAAGAAATCATGTAAACTGAGATCAACAACACCTAGCTGAAGTGATCAAACCTAGTATGTGCCCTTGGCAATATATACATATAGATATACACACACACGAGTGCCATACATATAAATGTAGGGGAAAGAAAAAGAAGAAAAGAAAGGAACTATGGAGTATGATAATGAAAGATCCCAAATGACAAAACTACCCTTCTCTCTCTCTCTCTCTCTCTCTCTCTCTCTCTCTCTCTCTCTCTTAAAGTCACAGATATAGATGGCCAATACATGGAACTAGATGAATAATGACTGCGAACTAAGATTACCAAGAATGTTGTGGTGCAGATCATAGACATCTCTCCTGTAAATATAGAATCGAAGGAAAATGGCAATAGGCAACAAAACTGCGTACATTTGACCACAAAAAGGAAAAAGAATCTTGTTACCAATGTTTGCCTCCAGCAAATTAATACAACTATGTTAAAATCATTCCAGTTTGTATAGTCATAGCACCTTGAGACCAAAAATTTAGATTTTTCGAAAAAAAAAAAAAGAAAAAAATTTCCATGGTGGAAATAGTCATGTATTTGCATTAAAATTGTCCTTTTTCCATATAGCACATTGTCAATAATGGAGATTTCTAAAATAAATCTTACAGAAACTTGCATCACAAAGTTGATGAAAACAGAATACTAATTGTTGCTTTTAGTGACTAAACAGACTCTAGCCAGTTCAATTTGATGAAAAATAAGCTAAAATTTTTTTATTAAAAAAATAAAAACCAAAAGGAAAGAAATAAAAACCAGTGACAGAGAACTTACCGGAACAGACCATCCATGAACTGTGTTATCTTTCATGGGATACTTGAGGTCTGTCATCATATCCTTTCCCACAAAGCGGTAAAATGGGCCAATGATATATACAACTGCTTCTATCACGATAAGAAGCGGCAATATAAGCCAACCATAACTACCACATATATCATGTCTAGTGTTCCATCTTGCTTTAAGATACTCAGCTTGAAAAGCAGTGTGATTTTCATCTCTTGGAAGACCACATAGCTTCTCTTCATTTTTCTCCCTCTTCATCCATGGATACTCCTTAGTGGCCACAGGTAAAGAGACTTTTTCGTTCTTTTCTTCCACAAAATTATAAAATTTTCTTCTGGGCTTGGGGGCTTTTCAAAGCTAAATAAAGAATATTTTGGTTTGAGTTCTAAAATTTCTCTATTGATTGTTTCAAAAGGTACTACCCCCAACGAGGTGATGTTGTTCAGCTTAGCCCCCTACTTATATTTGAATTTGTGTTATTGACTAGGGCTGTAAATGAACCAGTCTGTTCGATAGCCCGCTCGGTTAAACTCGAATCAAACTCGACTCGTGAAAAAAAAAGCTCGTTCGTTAAAACAGATACCCGCTCGATTTGTAAATGACACATACTCGACAAAACTCGACTCGACTCGGGTAAGGCTCGTTTAGGCTCGCTCGTTTATGCTCGAGTCGACTCGTTAGCTCGACTCGATTAAAACTCATTCATATATTGATAAATATATACATACACCTATGCATGTATATATGCATTATCTAATAATATAAGCATACCACTTTTATTATTAAATATATAATATGTATTCTAATTACTTATGTCTATATAATGAATATACTTTATAAGTATATTTTATAATTTATATAATAATTAGTCGGTAAAATTTAATAATTTTATATACTAATATGTGGGAACCATATATGAAATAGGTATATGCTATCATATTAAGTGTATGTATTAATAATATATGTAGGCCTATAATATATTGTTATTTTGGATAAATATCAACTAGTTAGATATTAATTATTTATAATTTTTTTTAAATTTTATAATTTAATAGAGGTTCTACTTGTTAGTTGTATAAATTCAATATTAGTTATTTATTTATTTATTTAATTTATTAATTATTAAAGCTTATTCTAAAAAAAAAAAAATAAAGCTCGAGCTCGAGCTCGAACTCGTTTGTGAGACGAGCTCAAGCTCGAGTTCGAGTTGAGAGTTTTGCTTATTGAGTCGAGCTTGAATAAAGAATTAAAAAAATTTTCGAGTTCAAACTCGAATATTTTGAGTCAAGCCGAGCTCGGCAAGCCAAAAACCGGCTCAACTCGGCTCGATTACAGCCCTATATTGACTTTTAAGATCTCTTCATGTTATACAAAGTACTGCATTTACTTCCAATGTAACCACTTGGATTTTGTTGAAATTCATCTGCATTTTTAGATTTCTCTTCACACAAAAGCCGAAGGCTAACCACGTCTTTGTTTCAGATTTCCCTTTTTGGTTTTATGCCTTCACTGCTATCCTATCACCTTTCCTAATCCAACAAACTGGGAACAAATTAATATTTGACTTGCAAGAAAAGAAAAAAAATTAATAACCACGGAGTAGATGAACAGAGAGTTTGTAAAGCAGTTTGTTGGTTCACTTTCAGAGGGTTTAAAGCTGGTTTCTTGTTACAGAACAGAGAAAGAGGGTTGTCGTTCTCATCAACACCACATACGAATATTAAAAAAGAAAATGCATGCTTATAGTCTTACAGATGTTCTGGCCAACAAAAACAGAATGCAAACAAAAGGGAAAGGCAACCTCATGAAGACATAATGCGAATACTAACAATGCGAACAATGCATCATTTGTCTTACCTGAAGCTAGCCACAGAGACACTCAAAGATGACAGCGAAGACGACCCACGAAGCTGTTCATGCGAAGATGGAAAGATGACAGCGATGAAGACCCACGAAGTGAACACAAGTAGATCGGCTCATCTTCCAGACCCTTTGGCTGACGATGGCGGCGATCTCTTCTTTCTTCCGAACCCAAAATGACAGAGTTTTTCTTCCCCCCAAAGCCAGACGCGATCTAACTTTTGAAATCTGAATTTTCCCTCCTTCCCGTTTTCATCTTTCTTATGTTTTCATTTTTTTTTATTATATAGCAGCTGACGTGGCTATGCCAAATCAGCCAGTTTTGCGCCGGCGGTTGTATATAGAAGTACTGTAAAAAATAAAGGTTAATTGCAAAATCAGATGTTTTCCAACGAAATGATATTCCACGCAGCAGAGAATTAAATGCTTGCACTTATAATTTTGATAATCAAAATATCGAAATTATGTAAAAATTAAAAATAAAAGAGGATCATGCCGCATTAAATACGTTCTTCAGATGACTACATCGCATTAAATAGGTACGACAGAAGTGAATTCAGGAGGACAACCCTCTCCCTAGTTGCAGAGCATGGCTGCTTGACTCTCAAAGCAAGGTATAAAAGAGAACCTCCAGGTATCGAAAGGGGATTACGCTCTACACACTTAATACACTCTCTGAATTCTCTACTTCACTCAACTCTTTTGCATACTCTTTAAGAGCATTATTGACTTAGGCATCTGAAGCTCTCCAGTTATGCAAGGGCCACCTCCTATTGATATTTTCTTTATGTTCGCACGTGGTGAGACCGAAAACCTGAATTGCTGAGAGCTCGGCTCATAGGCATATGAAACACAACGTTAACACAAAATAATTTATAATTATAAGATAATCTAACAATGCAAGGAGTCTCCTCTCGACTTCTCTCTAGAGATTAGTGGTTAGGGTTGTAAAAAAATCAGTGAACGAGTGAACCAGACGGTCCAGTATCGGTTTTATTTTTCTTAAAATCGATCAAAATCGATCTGGTTTTATTTTTCTTTTTCTAAAACCGACCGGACCGGTTCATATATATTTTAACTTTTTATATTGTATATTATTTTTATATATAACATATAATTATATATAAAATAGTTTTGTATTATATGATAAATTACTAATTAATATAATTTTAAATTTTAAAATCTTATATCACTATAGTTTATTGTATTAATAGTTATACTAATATTATATAGTGCGTATTAATAGTTACACTAATATTATATCACTATATATTATAATATAATATAATATATCACTATATTATATATTATAATATACTACAATATATTATTATTATAGTATTATATATTATAATATACTATATTATATATTATATAATATAGTATATTAAAACCGGATCAAATCAGATCGAAAAGCAGTAAAATCCAAGTATCAGTATAGGAGGGTAACCGATGCGTAATCGGTTTTGAAAAATACAAAACCGGTACATACTAATTCGGTCTTAAATTTTGTCTAAAATCGGATCGGACCGGACCGGTTACACCCCTAGTAGTGGTGGAGTTTACGAGTCTTTCCTACATTCTCCTTGTGGGTGGTGATATTGCTACATTCTTATAAGGATGGTATATAGCGATAAAGGGATGGGGGAGTTGGAGGATTTTTTGAGTAATTTGAGTCCGACGGTTGAAGAAAATATAACAATTGAATTAAGTGGAGAAGGTATGGAAGGGTCAAATAGGAAGAGAGAAAGAAGCTTGATTGGTAAATTTGTATGGATCAAACTATATGAAAAGAGGTGATTGCATCAACAATGTCAAAAATATGGAAGGTGAGTAAACCGACCATATTTCAGGATGTAGGACCCAATATGTTTCTAGTAATTTTTACTACCCACGCTAACAAACGGAAGGTGATGGATGAGAGGCCATGGTTATTTGAAAACAGTTTGTTTATTCTGAAAATGTTTGATGGTTTTACTCAACTAAATAAGATTCGTTTTGATTGTGAGAAGTTATAAGTCCAACTACATAACTTACCTTTGGCTTACATGAATTGTGAGAGTGGAGAGCATATTGGAAGGTCACTAGATAATGTAATTGATGTGAATATCCCTGATAATGGAATTGGCTAGGGTAAATTTCTTTGTGTTAAAGTTGAGATACATATATCAAAGTCACTAGCAAAGGACAGATTAATTAATGTTAATAGGAAGACTATTTGGATTCCAATTAAGTATGAAAAACTACCTGAGAATGTGTTTTGAATGTAGATGTGTTATACATGAAGCAGTAACTTGCCATGACAGAAAAATGAGGCTATTACGACTTAGAAGATTCAACAATTTGGTTCTTGGTTACGCAATGATCCAATCTTTTTATCGAATGAATCATTTTAGAATTGGAAGCCAAGATAAAAAGAAGGAAGGAAGCAGTTCTAAGCATATGGTAGGAGCAGAAAAAGATGATGGTAGCCGATTGAAAGAAAGCTTAGTGCAATGGTGGTAGGTGATGGCAATTTGGTAATTGGTAAATGATAGAATCTTGAAAATTCCAAAAAACATGGACTATTGCATATGGATGAAGAACTAATTGATATGGTGGCGAATGTTGTGGAATAGATAAGCAAACAAGATTTTTGGACAATTCAAAAACAAGATCAGTTAAATAGAAGTAATCCGACAGTTGATGGAGTGGGAAGTGGAGGGGATCATTCAGGGAATGTGGTGGGCTAGAAGGACATATCCATTAATTCTAAAACGGCCCAAGCCTATAATATCAGAGTGGAAGCAATGGGAATGAGAGAGGATACTATGGGCTTGGGCTCATACAAGTTGATCTTTAAGGTGAAGGATTATATGCTGATGGTGAATGAAAGGTTAATAGAAGACTTGAGAGCGGTGAATATAGAAATAACATGCCCAGTGGAGTGAAGCTCTAATAAAAAAGCAAGGAAAAAAATCTATCAAGAAGGAATAGATAGAAATGCAGAGCTAGAGATCAAGGTACACTTTTAATCTCTGAGCATACCACTATCTTAAAAAAATATATAGAGAATTGGTAGATGAGGATTGGGAACCTCCCGAATAGTTCAAGATCTTCACAACATAGTGAAGGAAAAAGAATCCGTTTTAGTTTTCCTCGTGGAAACTAAAATAATCAGTAATAGGTGGGTGTTTCTTAAAAAAAGATTGGGTTTTGATGGATGTTTGTCAATGGATCTGATAGGCAGAAATGGGGGATTAGCCTTGTTTTGGAGACAAGAGGTTAATATCACAATTCAAAATTACTCTAACAGACATATCACTGCTACTTGAATGAAGAATCTGATATGAAATAGTGGTAGTTTACTAGGTTTTATGGACACCCTGAAGTCAATAAAAGGCAAAAATTGTGGGAATTGCTAACTTATTTAAAACCAGCAAGTCAGGTGAATTGGTGTGTATATAGGGATTTTAATGAAATAACCTCCCACGATGAGAAACAAGGTGACAATTCTAGTAGTGAAGCACAAATGACCTATTTTAGAAAAGCATTGAAAGATCGTGAGCTTTATGATTTGGGTTGGCAATGATCAAAATATACCTGGAGCAATAAACAAAGTGACAAAAACTTTACAAAGGAAAGACTAGATAGGGTGGTAGCAAATTCTGTATGGAATAGTATGCAGAATGAAGTAAGAGTGGAAGTGTTAGAGGCCAGAAGCTCAGACCATAGACCACTATTGCCAACCTGCAGTAATAAAAATAATAAGAGGATGATACGACATAAGTGTTTAAAAATATGAGGCTAGTTAGGGCTTAGAGGAAGAATATAGAAGATTGATTGGAGAGGAATGGAATAAGAGTACTACAACCATAAATCCAATTAGCAGTGTGCAAGAAAGTCTTAAATTGTGTGGAAAAAGGTTAACTAGGTGGAGCAAAGGGGGGAACATGAATGATTTGGTCATAAATAAGAAGTCAGGTCTCCTTAGAAGGCTACAAGATGATGAAGGAACACACAACATGGATGAGATTATACAAAGGGAGTTGGGGGAATTATTAGAGAAGAAAGATATGAAGTGGAGGTAGAGAACAAAGATGCATTGGTACTAGTTGGGGGATAGGAATATGAAGTTTTTCCATACTTGTGCTAATCAAAGGAGAAAGAATAATTTCATTTGCAGAATCTCTAATTAGAATAACAAAGTGGTGAATGATGATTAAGCTGAAATATTGCATATTTTATACATTTAGAACCAATATATTTTATTTATTTTATTTCATTATTATTAGTTTTATATGAAAAAAAATGTTAAGATGAATAAATCCGAGTTATGATTTAAATTGGTTAATAGCATGGTTTATACTTCACTTTAAAACTTGTGATTTAATTGAACAATTTTTTTTTATATAAACAACACATATTTTTTTTTATATATTTTATTCTTCTTATTTTATTTTATCTATCTTTATTTATATGGAGTGGTCAAAAGTAAAAGAAAAGTGGGCTGACTTTTTGGTTTCTCGGAATAGACACGGATAAGGGACTTCACTTGGCTTTTAAAGAGATTCAATGTTGCACGGAATATGGATTGGGACTTCAAAAAGTAGACGGCATTTTCACGGCAACAAATATTGGGACTTTTGACTTGGACGACAATGCACACTACTTATTCTCTTGGGCATTTATTCATTTTAGGCCGCACATAATTTTCATTTGGGCATTAATTTAGCGTCGCATGACATTTTTATCATTTGGGGCATCTCAGCGCCGCACGATATATTTTCTTTTTGTTATGAAATTTATGAATTTCATTAAAGGTTACAGCGATATATATAGGAGTACAAAGGTTACTATGCATCGTCATATTTGACGGCTAGCTAAAAGTGGTCATACAATTTATTTTACAACACTCCCCCTTTGGATGACCACATATAAAGAATATGCCTCGTTAAAACCTTGTCATGGAAAAACCCAGTGGGAAAAAACCAATGACGAAGGAAAAAGAGTACAATATTCTGTATATCGCCAAGTGCTTTAAGATTGCCTCATTAAAACCTTGCAAAGGAAAACCCAGTGGGATAAAACCTTAGCGAAGGAAAAAGAGTACAATCAGCACAAGTCTTCAAGACTTTACTCCCCCTGAAAAGTACATGATAATATGTCTTCAATTCTCCGCATTCCAATGTTGCAGTTGGTAATGCTTTAGTGAATAAATCTACCAGATTATTTCTTGACCGTATCTTCTTGACATCAATTTCAACTTTCTTCTCATGAATTGCAATGATCTTCTTGTGTGGATCTGATAGATAACTCGCATCTGTATATCCATCTAATTGTGGACTTGATCCAAATAATCACATATTCAGGGCTTCAATTGAACTGGAGATAAGGTACTTCAGGACCAAGAATTTCTCCATCGTCTTCAGGACGAAATGGATTTTTCTGCTCATCAAATTATCGAGCAACCATTGGAGTACTCACGACTTTATAGTGAAATTCACCATATTGATCCAAGATCATTGAATTCACTACTCTTCTGGAGTTGTGCTCTTCTGGAGTTGTACTCTTCTGGAGTTCTTGTAAATAACATAATTACTGGAGAAGTTATCAAAATTAAGCCGCAAACCTCCATATTCAAAAACGGTGGCCATCTTTTTAGGCCAGACAAGCGTCGCGGGATTTTACAGTTCTTATGTACCTGTCAGGCGCCGAAAGGCTATAATGCTACATCTGCTATCAGGCGCCGCAGGGCTATGATGCTACGCCTCGTCTCTTGTAGATAGATGATTCACGAGGGATGCCGTGAAGCAACAGAGATGCTTTGTCCTTCCTTTCATAATTTTCTCTATAAAAGAGATATTCAGCTCATCTTCATTCGCATCTCATCTTCTTCAATTTTATGTAATCATACTGCATTCTTACTCTGCAATCTCTTTCTGCATTCTTTCTCTGCAATGGCTCAGCAATCTTCTCATGGCCAATATATAAGGTATTATGCACCTCGCTCATCAGCTGTTCCTGCTCCTACAGCAGGTGTTATAGTGCAATATAATAATGATCTGACTAATAAGTCAGATGTTGAAGCTATCTATGAGCTTGTAAATCTCGGTGCCCATTACTCTTCAATTATTTATGCATCTTCTCAGCGACTACAATCCAAACCTTATGATTTGGACAAACTTCATGAGAAAATTTCTATCCTTCAGCGACTTCTTCAGGAGTCTAACGTGAAGATAGAAGCAATAAAGCAAGAGAATAGGAAATTAAAATCTCTGCTTAAGTCTTCGTTTAAATTGCCTACTCCTTTAGATAAGGATGCCATGCAGATTCTTGAAGAACAAGAGCGTTTAAAGAATGAGGCGAAATGCCTCAAATTTCTGTGATTTTTGCTTCAAGATAATAAAATTTCACAAATATTCATATTTGTGTATCTATCTTCTGGTAGATATTATGTGTGCCCCATTTTATTTCTCACGNTGGCTGACGATGGCGGCGATCTCTTCTTTCTTCCGAACCCAAAATGACAGAGTTTTTCTTCCCCCCAAAGCCAGACGCGATCTAACTTTTGAAATCTGAATTTTCCCTCCTTCCCGTTTTCATCTTTCTTATGTTTTCATTTTTTTTTATTATATAGCAGCTGACGTGGCTATGCCAAATCAGCCAGTTTTGCGCCGGCGGTTGTATATAGAAGTACTGTAAAAAATAAAGGTTAATTGCAAAATCAGATGTTTTCCAACGAAATGATATTCCACGCAGCAGAGAATTAAATGCTTGCACTTATAATTTTGATAATCAAAATATCGAAATTATGTAAAAATTAAAAATAAAAGAGGATCATGCCGCATTAAATACGTTCTTCAGATGACTACATCGCATTAAATAGGTACGACAGAAGTGAATTCAGGAGGACAACCCTCTCCCTAGTTGCAGAGCATGGCTGCTTGACTCTCAAAGCAAGGTATAAAAGAGAACCTCCAGGTATCGAAAGGGGATTACGCTCTACACACTTAATACACTCTCTGAATTCTCTACTTCACTCAACTCTTTTGCATACTCTTTAAGAGCATTATTGACTTAGGCATCTGAAGCTCTCCAGTTATGCAAGGGCCACCTCCTATTGATATTTTCTTTATGTTCGCACGTGGTGAGACCGAAAACCTGAATTGCTGAGAGCTCGGCTCATAGGCATATGAAACACAACGTTAACACAAAATAATTTATAATTATAAGATAATCTAACAATGCAAGGAGTCTCCTCTCGACTTCTCTCTAGAGATTAGTGGTTAGGGTTGTAAAAAAATCAGTGAACGAGTGAACCAGACGGTCCAGTATCGGTTTTATTTTTCTTAAAATCGATCAAAATCGATCTGGTTTTATTTTTCTTTTTCTAAAACCGACCGGACCGGTTCATATATATTTTAACTTTTTATATTGTATATTATTTTTATATATAACATATAATTATATATAAAATAGTTTTGTATTATATGATAAATTACTAATTAATATAATTTTAAATTTTAAAATCTTATATCACTATAGTTTATTGTATTAATAGTTATACTAATATTATATAGTGCGTATTAATAGTTACACTAATATTATATCACTATATATTATAATATAATATAATATATCACTATATTATATATTATAATATACTACAATATATTATTATTATAGTATTATATATTATAATATACTATATTATATATTATATAATATAGTATATTAAAACCGGATCAAATCAGATCGAAAAGCAGTAAAATCCAAGTATCAGTATAGGAGGGTAACCGATGCGTAATCGGTTTTGAAAAATACAAAACCGGTACATACTAATTCGGTCTTAAATTTTGTCTAAAATCGGATCGGACCGGACCGGTTACACCCCTAGTAGTGGTGGAGTTTACGAGTCTTTCCTACATTCTCCTTGTGGGTGGTGATATTGCTACATTCTTATAAGGATGGTATATAGCGATAAAGGGATGGGGGAGTTGGAGGATTTTTTGAGTAATTTGAGTCCGACGGTTGAAGAAAATATAACAATTGAATTAAGTGGAGAAGGTATGGAAGGGTCAAATAGGAAGAGAGAAAGAAGCTTGATTGGTAAATTTGTATGGATCAAACTATATGAAAAGAGGTGATTGCATCAACAATGTCAAAAATATGGAAGGTGAGTAAACCGACCATATTTCAGGATGTAGGACCCAATATGTTTCTAGTAATTTTTACTACCCACGCTAACAAACGGAAGGTGATGGATGAGAGGCCATGGTTATTTGAAAACAGTTTGTTTATTCTGAAAATGTTTGATGGTTTTACTCAACTAAATAAGATTCGTTTTGATTGTGAGAAGTTATAAGTCCAACTACATAACTTACCTTTGGCTTACATGAATTGTGAGAGTGGAGAGCATATTGGAAGGTCACTAGATAATGTAATTGATGTGAATATCCCTGATAATGGAATTGGCTAGGGTAAATTTCTTTGTGTTAAAGTTGAGATACATATATCAAAGTCACTAGCAAAGGACAGATTAATTAATGTTAATAGGAAGACTATTTGGATTCCAATTAAGTATGAAAAACTACCTGAGAATGTGTTTTGAATGTAGATGTGTTATACATGAAGCAGTAACTTGCCATGACAGAAAAATGAGGCTATTACGACTTAGAAGATTCAACAATTTGGTTCTTGGTTACGCAATGATCCAATCTTTTTATCGAATGAATCATTTTAGAATTGGAAGCCAAGATAAAAAGAAGGAAGGAAGCAGTTCTAAGCATATGGTAGGAGCAGAAAAAGATGATGGTAGCCGATTGAAAGAAAGCTTAGTGCAATGGTGGTAGGTGATGGCAATTTGGTAATTGGTAAATGATAGAATCTTGAAAATTCCAAAAAACATGGACTATTGCATATGGATGAAGAACTAATTGATATGGTGGCGAATGTTGTGGAATAGATAAGCAAACAAGATTTTTGGACAATTCAAAAACAAGATCAGTTAAATAGAAGTAATCCGACAGTTGATGGAGTGGGAAGTGGAGGGGATCATTCAGGGAATGTGGTGGGCTAGAAGGACATATCCATTAATTCTAAAACGGCCCAAGCCTATAATATCAGAGTGGAAGCAATGGGAATGAGAGAGGATACTATGGGCTTGGGCTCATACAAGTTGATCTTTAAGGTGAAGGATTATATGCTGATGGTGAATGAAAGGTTAATAGAAGACTTGAGAGCGGTGAATATAGAAATAACATGCCCAGTGGAGTGAAGCTCTAATAAAAAAGCAAGGAAAAAAATCTATCAAGAAGGAATAGATAGAAATGCAGAGCTAGAGATCAAGGTACACTTTTAATCTCTGAGCATACCACTATCTTAAAAAAATATATAGAGAATTGGTAGATGAGGATTGGGAACCTCCCGAATAGTTCAAGATCTTCACAACATAGTGAAGGAAAAAGAATCCGTTTTAGTTTTCCTCGTGGAAACTAAAATAATCAGTAATAGGTGGGTGTTTCTTAAAAAAAGATTGGGTTTTGATGGATGTTTGTCAATGGATCTTATAGGCAGAAATGGGGGATTAGCCTTGTTTTGGAGACAAGAGGTTAATATCACAATTCAAAATTACTCTAACAGACATATCACTGCTACTTGAATGAAGAATCTGATATGAAATAGTGGTAGTTTACTAGGTTTTATGGACACCCTGAAGTCAATAAAAGGCAAAAATTGTGGGAATTGCTAACTTATTTAAAACCAGCAAGTCAGGTGAATTGGTGTGTATATAGGGATTTTAATGAAATAACCTCCCACGATGAGAAACAAGGTGACAATTCTAGTAGTGAAGCACAAATGACCTATTTTAGAAAAGCATTGAAAGATCGTGAGCTTTATGATTTGGGTTGGCAATGATCAAAATATACCTGGAGCAATAAACAAAGTGACAAAAACTTTACAAAGGAAAGACTAGATAGGGTGGTAGCAAATTCTGTATGGAATAGTATGCAGAATGAAGTAAGAGTGGAAGTGTTAGAGGCCAGAAGCTCAGACCATAGACCACTATTGCCAACCTGCAGTAATAAAAATAATAAGAGGATGATACGACATAAGTGTTTAAAAATATGAGGCTAGTTAGGGCTTAGAGGAAGAATATAGAAGATTGATTGGAGAGGAATGGAATAAGAGTACTACAACCATAAATCCAATTAGCAGTGTGCAAGAAAGTCTTAAATTGTGTGGAAAAAGGTTAACTAGGTGGAGCAAAGGGGGGAACATGAATGATTTGGTCATAAATAAGAAGTCAGGTCTCCTTAGAAGGCTACAAGATGATGAAGGAACACACAACATGGATGAGATTATACAAAGGGAGTTGGGGGAATTATTAGAGAAGAAAGATATGAAGTGGAGGTAGAGAACAAAGATGCATTGGTACTAGTTGGGGGATAGGAATATGAAGTTTTTCCATACTTGTGCTAATCAAAGGAGAAAGAATAATTTCATTTGCAGAATCTCTAATTAGAATAACAAAGTGGTGAATGATGATTAAGCTGAAATATTGCATATTTTATACATTTAGAACCAATATATTTTATTTATTTTATTTCATTATTATTAGTTTTATATGAAAAAAAATGTTAAGATGAATAAATCCGAGTTATGATTTAAATTGGTTAATAGCATGGTTTATACTTCACTTTAAAACTTGTGATTTAATTGAACAATTTTTTTTTATATAAACAACACATATTTTTTTTTATATATTTTATTCTTCTTATTTTATTTTATCTATCTTTATTTATATGGAGTGGTCAAAAGTAAAAGAAAAGTGGGCTGACTTTTTGGTTTCTCGGAATAGACACGGATAAGGGACTTCACTTGGCTTTTAAAGAGATTCAATGTTGCACGGAATATGGATTGGGACTTCAAAAAGTAGACGGCATTTTCACGGCAACAAATATTGGGACTTTTGACTTGGACGACAATGCACACTACTTATTCTCTTGGGCATTTATTCATTTTAGGCCGCACATAATTTTCATTTGGGCATTAATTTAGCGTCGCATGACATTTTTATCATTTGGGGCATCTCAGCGCCGCACGATATATTTTCTTTTTGTTATGAAATTTATGAATTTCATTAAAGGTTACAGCGATATATATAGGAGTACAAAGGTTACTATGCATCGTCATATTTGACGGCTAGCTAAAAGTGGTCATACAATTTATTTTACAACACTCCCCTTTGGATGACCACATATAAAGAATATGCCTCGTTAAAACCTTGTCATGGAAAAACCCAGTGGGAAAAAACCAATGACGAAGGAAAAAGAGTACAATATTCTGTATATCGCCAAGTGCTTTAAGATTGCCTCATTAAAACCTTGCAAAGGAAAACCCAGTGGGATAAAACCTTAGCGAAGGAAAAAGAGTACAATCAGCACAAGTCTTCAAGACTTTACTCCCCCTGAAAAGTACATGATAATATGTCTTCAATTCTCCGCATTCCAATGTTGCAGTTGGTAATGCTTTAGTGAATAAATCTACCAGATTATTTCTTGACCGTATCTTCTTGACATCAATTTCAACTTTCTTCTCATGAATTGCAATGATCTTCTTGTGTGGATCTGATAGATAACTCGCATCTGTATATCCATCTAATTGTGGACTTGATCCAAATAATCACATATTCAGGGCTTCAATTGAACTGGAGATAAGGTACTTCAGGACCAAGAATTTCTCCATCGTCTTCAGGACGAAATGGATTTTTCTGCTCATCAAATTATCGAGCAACCATTGGAGTACTCAGGACTTTATAGTGAAATTCACCATATTGATCCAAGATCATTGAATTCACTACTCTTCTGGAGTTGTGCTCTTCTGGAGTTGTACTCTTCTGGAGTTCTTGTAAATAACATAATTACTGGAGAAGTTATCAAAATTAAGCCGCAAACCTCCATATTCAAAAACGGTGGCCATCTTTTTAGGCCAGACAAGCATCGCGGGATTTTACAGTTCTTATGTACCTGTCAGGCGCCGAAAGGCTATAATGCTACATCTGCTATCAGGCGCCGCAGGGCTATGATGCTACGCCTCGTCTCTTGTAGAGAGATGATTCACGAGGGATGCCGTGAAGCAATAGAGATGCTTTGTCCTTCCTTTCATAATTTTCTCTATAAAAGAGATATTCAGCTCATCTTCATTCGCATCTCATCTTCTTCACTTTTCTGTAATCATACTGCATTCTTACTCTGCAATCTCTTTCTGCATTCTTACTCTGCAATGGCTCAGCAATCTTCTCATGGCCAATATATAAGGTATTATGCACCTCGCTCATCAGCTGTTCCTGCTTCTACAACAGGTGCTATAGTGCAATATAATAATGATCTGACTAATAAGTCAGATGTTGAAGCTATCTATGAGCTTGTAAATCTCGGTGCCCATTACTCTTCAATTATTTATGCATTTTCTCAGCGACTACAATCCAAACCTTATGATTTGGACAAACTTCATGAGAAAATTTCTATCCTTCAGCGACTTCTTCAGGAGTCTAACGTGAAGATAGAAGCAATAAAGCAAGAGAATAGGAAATTAAAATCTCTGCTTAAGTCTTCTTTTAGATTGCCTACTCCTTTAGATAAGGATGCCATGCAGATTCTTGAAGAACAAGAGCGTTTAAAGAATGAGGCGAAATGCCTCAAATTTCTGTAATTTTTGCTTCAAGATAATAAAATTTCACAAATATTCATATTTGTGTATCTATCTTCTGGTAGATATTATGTGTGCTCCATTTTATTTCTCATGCACATTTATCTCCCACTTGAAACTGAAAGGGTTTTATATTTCAAATATGTGCAGTTCTTCTGATCTCTTCAGGAGTTTCAAGAAGATTTAAATCATCAACCGCAATAATAACAAATCCGGAATCTCTTAATAAAAACACATGGGCATATTGGATTATTTTTCAAATCCTTCTTTCAATAAATATTCGCTAATGCGTTTATACCACATGCGTCCGGATTGTTTTCTGGATGTACTCAGATAACAAGCTTCAAGCATTTTATATCCTTCAGGGATTTTCATATATATTTCTGGATATATTCAGATTAGAAGCTTCAAGCATTCTATATCCTTCAGGGATTTTCATATATATGTTATGGTCTAATGACCCATATAAATATGCAGTGACCACATCCATTAACTGCATATCAAATTCTGAAGGTGATTGCATCCATAACAGGAGAGTATGTTTTCTCATAATCAATCCCTGATTTCTGCAGTTTTCATGAGCTCTTTTGGAGTCTCATAATCAATCTCTGATTTCTGCAGTTTTTATGAGCTCTTCTGGAGCCTCATAATCAATTCCTGCTTTCTGCAGTTTTCATGAGCTCTTCTGGAGCCTCAATGACATTTAAATTATCTATATAAACTGCAATAAAAGATAATATAAATACTGAAAATATATTGAAAATAGCATGTTCCACATACGTTTACCTTGCATTAGATCATATAAGGATTTTAAGACTTGATAGAATATGTACTTCAGAACTATATGCTTCATGCATACCCAAACTTTTGGTAACTATCAAGTTAATACAAATCTCAATATGATCTCTTTAACTTCAAAAACATATTAATATTATTTCTGCAGGAAATATATTCATGATTTATATATCACATTTTCATTTCCTTTATAAAATACCCACTGATATTCAACAAGCATCACCTCATAGGTGTTTGGACTTCAAGTCCATATGCATCACACTTTACTCGTGATAACAATTCTGCAGGAATTGTTTATTTCTATTTTGGCCAATATTTTACGTCGGTATTCTTCGACGATTCTGAGCTCACTTTCTTTATTACTTCTGGTAATATCAAATGCCATCTTATATGAAAATACGTTGTCGACAACGGTTTTATTTCTCTCCATAATTTCTCAATTACTCATGAAATGTAATATCGAGATCTCGTTATTTTCAGGTACCTGTCCCTCTTCAAGGGAAGACATTTCATGAAAACCTCTTCAGGAGGTACTCTTCAGGAGTATTATACTCTTCAGGAGTTTTCATTATGAGAGAATTTTATATAGAGAGTTTAGATGGACTTTATTGCTTGTTTTGTGGGTACGGCCTCTTCAGGAGCACCGATTTCTTTTCTTTGTGCTTTTCTCTTTCCGAGATGCTTTATCATTTGTATCAATAGGTCTCACATGCTTTCAGACATGTCTTATGTTCATTAGACTGCTAACTTTCTTAATTGCCCTGCAGGGACTTCAATCCTCACTGGGATTTTAGCAGCTAGAATATGAGACATTTTATCTTATTGCATCCATACATTAATTATCATATGAACTTCCAGTTCACCTATGATAATCATGATAACGTCGAATTATTTCATCTTATTTGCTTCTAGCAAATTTTTCTTTCCACTTCTGGTGGTAAAACTTTCTTTCCACTTCTGGTGGTAAAACTTTATAGTAAAAGAATCTTCTGGTTCTTTTATGGACGTCCATATGAAAATCATTCGACTTATCGTAATTGATTTTGGATGATCAAGATAATCATGAAAAGATACAAATATTTTGAATCATATCACTTTTGATGCATCATAGTGTTTGATTCAATAATAGTATAATATCATCTCAAAGAGAAAGCTAGTAGCTTTTCCAATACGAGCTTCTGGCTCGAAATCATAAAATATTATAAAGATATTCATCACCACGTCCAATCTTTTGGTTTATTTAAAAAAATTCGTCATTCTCTTCTGGGAATGATATAAATCCAATTTCATTCACTTCAGGGAATGATGTGGAACTAGTAGGACGTGGCTCATGATTTCTTAGCAAAATCTCATTATTTTGCTTAGCCATTAGAAAGCCAGATATAAATTTAGAATATATTATGAACTTTTACACTTGATATTGCTACTTCAGGAGCATACTCGATATTGCTACTTCGGAGCACATTCGAGACGTTCATTTAAATATATATTCTTTAGTGGTTTTTCTCAACACACTTTCAATTATGCAACTTCAGGTGCATAAATCATAATGAGCTTTTTGGTACACATATTGCTCATTTAAATTATCTCATAGAATCAATAGATCCTTTATTATGAGATACTCAATAAAATTATTGATTTAGAACAATCCTTCAGGGATGTTCAATTTCTATTCCGAGATAAATTTCATCATCAATAATTCATAACAAGTAAAAATAAATAGAACTTGTATGAAAACTATGTGAATAATCATAGAATTTAATCAAGTAATAATAATAAATATAATTTTAATACTCACTTTACATATCGTGCTGCCCATGTGAATTTTCATATATTCACCAAGTTGAAATAAAAGACCACTTATAATATAAGAGAGCCTTACCAAAGATTGCCAATCGCGATCACCAACTTGCATGCATGGGCCTACAAAAAAAAAACAAAACTTGCTGTCAGCTCACAAAAATGAAATTCAAAGAATTTGATTAATTCACGTCTCCTCAGACACAAATTGGATCCTTTTGTAGCAAAGTTTGACTAAAATGTCATCCCATGCGTCATCATCCTCCATTTTACATCTCGTTGGACTTGAAGCTGGCCCGCTTTGCAGAGTTGTTAGCAAAACATGAGGGTGGGATTTGACTGCACAGCACGCGTTCTTGTGGGTGTAGGTGGGGCCGCATCTCCATGATAGAATTCTAAGATCCTGTAGTTGCGTGTCGTCGTCAAGAGGGAGAAGCCACTTGCTGCTCTAAGTGCCAAGAGGTTATCAAGCAACTGATTGAATATCTCGGCCGATCCGAGATCTGCGAGTTTGAGGGGCTTGATGTCGCTGTGGGCCACACCAACTCGGTGGCAGTGGGCCATAGCCTGTAGGAGCTGGGACAAAGCGAGAGAAGCGATCTCCATGGCTTCGTCTTTTGTCTTCGTCGTCCCTCTCTCCGCTGCAAGTGCCGATGGAGCTACACGTCCCTCGGATCCCATTTAGTTACTCCAGTACTTGGTTGAATTTTCACTGCCATGCTCCATGTTCTGTTATCCACTAGGGAATGAACTGACCGAATTAAATACATACCTTCACGATCTTTAATTCAACCCACTTGATACCGGTTGCAGACCAGATCATGATATCATATTCTGCATAGACAGCTGTAAGCGTGCGGGCACGCACTTTTGAAGATCTGAGAGTATGTCGACGGCTTGCAGGTGTTCCGGTAGAAATTGACGTGGACCATAGTTCCCATACTCAGCTCCTGCTTCGGCGTCGGTCCCTCAAACCATTTCCATTAGCATATGGCAACTCCTCACGTCCACGGTATGGTGGTTACCTGTTGTAGCTGCGCCCACGAGGACTGATCTCAGATCTGTGATTTTCGGTGAAGGACTGGTCAGATCTGCGATCCGTAGCTTCAGACATGAACTCCGGTTGCGCCAATAATTCTGGATCTGAGCTGTGGTAACGTATGGTGGAGATCCGTTCCCTTCACGCACCCTTCGACGTTTATCAGTTTGAGCATCCATCTAAAGTAGCATATGTGGTGTTCGTGAGGTGGAGATTAATGAGATCGGAGAGAAGAGACATGGCTGGATCTCCATGGTTTCTTGGGTTTGGCAGAGAGAGCGAGAGAGAGAAAGATTAGAGAGAGGTTTTAGAACTGGGAGAGAGCATTTCGTGCTGATAACGTTTTATGAAACTTATGAATTTCATTAAAGGTTACAGCGATATATATAGGAGTACAAAGGTTACTATGCATCGTCATATTTGACGGCTAGCTAAAAGTGGTCATACAATTTATTTTACAACACTTTTGGCATTTTGAGCACCACATGAATTTTACTCTTGGGTATTCAATGCACACCGCACGAGACCCGTTATTCATTCTTTTCTTTTTATTGAGGAACTGCAGTACTGTTTAAGGACTCATTGAAGGGTCCAATTACTACTACAGTCCAGTCTCTTCCACTGCTTTCAATTTCCATCACCATACATTTTGCTTGTTCTTTTCATTCCCTACTTTTTTATTTAATTTCAAATTGTAATTTATTGTGTATTGTTAATATTTTTAGATTAAAAGTTTGGACATTTTATTTTATGTTAGTTATTTTTCTTATTTCTTTAAACTTTCATTAAATATGCATTACAATTGCATTTTAGATTTATTAAAGGTTAATTAGGACTTAAATAAATTCAATTTTATTATTTAATTTTTAGATTAATAAAAATTGTTTAGCGCAATTGAGTCCTTAATTGTTAATTTCAATTTGTTAGTCTTTTACATTCCATTTCGACACTCAAAAATAAAAAAATATGAATCTAGTCTATGACTAGTGGCATTTTTATTTACGTTACATTTTTCCATTCATTGTACATACCACCACTTTGGTGTGAAACATTTCACTATTTTATATGAGTTTGAATTTAAATAACTTTTCCCGTGGAGATGATCTAAGAATTTTATTCCTAATTATTACATGATATCCTCCTGCACTTAGGATAGCCTTTGTGCTACTCATTTTTGAGTGACTCAAATGAAAGAGAATACATTGAGGTAGCTTTCAAGGATCACTTTGAAGGGATTTATACTTCATCAAATTTGACAACAAATGCCATAGAAGGGTGTTTAAAAGTTGTTGAGAATAGAGTGACTGAGGAAATGAATATCGAGTTGGTGCTGGAATATTCTACGGATGAAGTATATGAAGCCTTAAATCAGATGGCCCAAAAAAATCTCTAGGGCCTAATGGTTTTGGGGCTGGGTTCTATAAGGGACATTGGGGGACCATAGAAGAGAATGCATGTTCTGCTATCATTCACTTTCTTAATGGTGGCAGTATGCCTTCTTCATTGAATCACAAATTAGCACATATATCAAAGGCCAACAACCCCATTTTACTTAATGAATTTAGGCATATTTTCTTATATAATGTATTATATAAGTTAATCGCAAAGGTACTTGCAAATAGGTTGAAAAGAGTACTACCCAGTATTATATCTAGCTGACAAGGTGCATTTAGTTTAGGACACTTGATAACTGATAATGTTATAGTGGCGTATGATGTATTACACACAATGAAGACAAGACAACGAGCCAAAAATGGTAGTATGACTTTAAAACTTGACATGTCAAAAGCGTATTATAGAATAGGATGGAACTACTTGGAAGCCATTATGAGGAAGTTGGGCTTCAAGGATAGATGGATTAATCTGATTATGTGCTGTGTAAAATTTGTTTCCTATTCTGTTTTGGTGAATGGTAATATGGGAGAATGTATAACACCATCGAGAGGATTAAGACAATAGGATCCTTTATCACTCTATCTCTTCATATTATGTGCTTAAGGTTTGAGTTCCCTACTTAACCAAGCTGAAAACAGAGGAGAAATAAGAGGAGTGGCAATGACAAGAGGGGGAACAAGAATAAACCACCTGCTATTCGCAGATCATATTGTGATTTTCTATAGAGCAAGCAAACAAGAATGGCTAAAAATACAAGCTATTCTAAACCAATATAAGCAAGCATCAGGTTAAGTTATCAACCAACATAAAACTTCCATTTTATTTAGCTCAAATACAAGTGGTCATATAAGAAGGCAGATAAGGGATGAGCTGGGGCTATTACTTGTGGAGATTATGGGAAGTATTTGGGGCTTCCAAACAATGGTAGGGAGGTCTAAATATAATACTCTCAAAAGTATTAAGGAGAGGATTTAGCACAAGATAAGGAGTTGGAAAAATAATTTCCTTTCAACTGCATGAAAGGAAATACTTATAAAGGCTGTGTTGCAATCAATACCAACCTTTTACCATGAATGTATTCAGATTTCCAAGAAAACTTTGTAATGATATTGAATCTATGCAATCAACATTTTTTGGTGATGCAATAACCAAGATGGGAAAGGTGTACAATGAAAGAGATGGGACAAAATGGGTGATTCAAAGCATAAAGGAGGTATGAGATTCTGAGATATAGAAAATTTTAATTTGACATTGTTAGCAAAATAGAGTAGGAGACTACTATAAGAACCAAACTCAATGGTAGTAAGGATTTACAAAGAAAAGTATTATAGAAACAATCAGATTTTGGAGGCAAAGTTAGGGCATTCACCTTCCTATATTTGAAGAAGTGTATAGTCAACGATAGAGGTGATGTAAGAAGGGTTGATATGGAGAGTGGGTAATGGGAAAAACATCAACATATGAGAGCATAAATGGTTGCCACAACAAACAACCTTCAAGGTACAATCCCCTAATAAAATTCTGAGTGCATAGTCGAAAGTTAATGAGCTTGTCATTGAGGAGCTAAAGTGTTGGAATGAAGAATTGATACATTCAACTTTTGATAAAGAAGAAGTTATACAGATATGTAGTATCCCTTCGAGCAAAATCGGTTTTGAGGATAAAATCATATGGGTTTATACAAAGGATGAGAAATTCTTTGTCAAAAGTGCATCTCATGCCGCCAATATGAGAAAAATATCAAGTTTAGGGGAACCATCAAATGCAAATGCACAAAATGAAAAATGGCGCAAAATTTGAAAGTTGAATGTTCCAAAAGTAGTTAAACAATTTTTATGGAAAGCATTGAATGGTTTTCTTCCCATTAGAGAAAATTTAAAAGTTGGAAAGATTGTAGACTCTTCACTATGTCCCATTTATAAAAAAGAAGATGAATCCATCATTTATGCATTGTGGTCCAGTCCTGTTGTTAATGATTTGTGGGCCGAGAAAACAAGTTTAGTACAAAAATAGAGCAGTAGTGGTATTATTTTGTATAGCCATGGGAGAAATTATCTCAGCATTTAATGATTGAAAACTTGGAAGTAATTGTAGTAATATTAAGAAGAATATGGATAAGAATGAACAAGTTTATTTTTGAGGGCAAGTTTGATAGTCTAAGGATGGTGTTTCGCACGGCAGTGACAAATTGAGGAATTTCATGAGGTTACAAATTCAAATTGAGGTGATGAGGTAAGGGAGATTTTGGATAAAAACAATAAGATATGGAAGCCTCAAGATGAGGGAAAGATAAATGTGAACTTTGATGCAACTATTTACTCAAAAAGACAAAAGTTGGGGATTGGTATTATTGTTAGATATTACAAAGGAGAAATTCTTGTGTCACTTTGTGCATCTAGGAACTATGTAGGGCAATTCTTATTAGTTGACAATATGGTATTGTGGAGGGGATTTCAACCGAGTCAGGTACTACGTTTTAGGAATGCTATTTATGAAAGTGATTCCCAAGCATTGATTAAGGCTTTAAGGACGAAAGAAGGAAGTAGATTATGGACAAGGCAGATTATTGAAGATGAGCATTGCTACTCATAAGCCCCTACACCACACACCACATATTTTTTATTTTTTTAAATTTTTTTTAAATTTTTTTTAAATTTTTTTTTAGATTTTTTCTTTTTAAAATATTTTAATTTTTCTATTTATTATTTATATAACAAATATTTGATAAAATAAAAAAATAAAAAAATTAAAAAAATAGGTGGTGTGTGGTGTAGGGGCTTATGTTTAGAATTTTTCTATTGAAGATATGAAGGTAGTTTTTCCACAAAAGGTTAGATTGGAGCAATCATTTTGTCCATAGAGTAAGCAATAAAGTCGTGCAGTACGCAAGCGTTGCACAATTATTTTAAAAAAGAGAGGAGTCTACTACCAAAATAATTATTATTATTTTTTTTCATGTGGGTCTCATTTTTACTCACTTGTTTCAAAGAGATTGTGCAACACTTGTATACTCCATGACTATAAATATCGTTGTTGTATTATCAAAGAGAAATTATACTTATCATCCCATACTATACACCAACATATGATACGTTATTCTATCAAAATATACATATTTATATATTAATTTGTGTTTATTTAAATAAAATGATAAAGTGATAAATTATATATTAGTATTTGATATAGGAGAAAAAAATAGATTTTTTCATTGGAAAATGCTGCTTGTTTCGACAAATGGGTCTTGAATTATTTTTATTTAGTGATTAAGAAAGTGTTTTTAAATAATATTATGAATTTTTTTTAAAATGTGTAAAAATATAAAATATAAATAAAATAAAATAAATAAAAAAGACCAAATGATGTTATCGAACTCATTCTCAAGCTGCACATACCCAACTCTTTTAATTATAAATAATAGAATAATGCTAGGCTTTGCGTTGAGCCTCTCGCTAGATTTTTTATTTATTTATTTATTGATTAAAAAAATATTTTTTAATGATATTGAGAATTAAAAAAAAATATTTAAAAATATTAAAAAATACATATAAAAAAAACTCTTCAATTTATGTCTCTTTTGTTTACCCAAACCTAAACTATTTCATCTCATCTCATCGTTATAATTTTTTTAAATCTTAACACAAAATATAGTAAATAATTTAATTTTTTCTAATTTTAAAACAAAATTATTATTAAAAAATTATATTATAATAAGATTTTATTTAATTATTTTATCTCATTTTATATTATCATTATAATTTTTTAAATCTCAATGTAAAATATAATAAATAATTTAACTTTTTCAAATTTTAAAATAATAATATTATTACAAAATTATATTATAATAATATTTTATTTAATTTTTAGTAAAATATATCATTTTATCTTCTCTTATTTAAACTGTGTAATTAAAAGATGGATTAAAATAGCAGTCGGATAAATCTAAGAGTTTTGTTACGTACAAGTAAAGTCACGTACTAATCCGCATACTAATACTTATTTTTTTATATTTAAAATTTAAATTAGTATTATTTTTAATAAAATTTTCTTTTTAACCAATCACATTAAATTAATGAGTCCGTCTACATATCAGCCACTGTAGCGGTGTACACCAAAACACACCCTACGTGGCTTTGATTCAAATCAAAACACTGTCTTCAGTTTTTCATTTGGTTTCAAATTTGTCCCGCGAAAGCCATCCGCTCGACGGAACCCATTTGTGCAATCACCGCCCAGAGCCTGGCGGCGACGCCGTGTCTCCCATCAGCGCGACCGAGGGCACGCTCCTCCGTCTGGTCAGCCTCGCCTGTCCCCGCGAGGTCATTGACCGGTGAAAAGGAGAAATTGCTCCAAATTTGGTATTCGTAGCTCCAGCTCGCTTCAAGCTCGCTTCAAATTCTTTCTGGGTTCTTCCCCGCCTGAAATTTGGTTGCTAGGGGTTTTGAAAAAGCAAAATACCTCATTTTTGGTTCTTTAAAAGCCTTATACTACAGTGAATATCGTACGTATAGCATTCGTGGAAGTTTGCTTATTTGTTTGTATTTGCATCTCGTAAACAATGAGAGAAGAACAACCATCAGAGAACCGGACGAAAGTGTCGAAGTTCGCATCTCAACATCAGATTCCAAAGCCTCAGAATACCCAAGGAAACAGCCAACCTTCAAAGCTCCGATCCGCTTCTTCGTGGAGATTCCAAATAGTAAAGGGCTTCTATGCAGACAAGAAACCCAAGTTCAGCAGGCGACAGTTCAAACCAAGAAACATCCGCTTACCAACTTCGACGCCGTCAATCAGAAGAACGTGTTTGTGCCATCCCATGCACGCGTCAAGCGGTCGCTAATCGGGGATTTGTTGTGCTCGGTGAGTGCTCTTGCAGGCTTGCAAGGAGCTGCAGCTTGAAAGGAGGAACCTTGCTTGCAGGCTTGTTTCTTTGGAGTCTCAATCGGCTTCTCTTACTAAGATTTCTGAAGTATCACGTGCAACTATCCTTTGTAACGGAAGCATTTGGTGGCCTAATGCTTTGTCTGTTTGGTTACTGGGAAAATGTTACATAGGGAGCTTCAGTTTTGATGATTTACTTTATTTTATATTAGGGATCCAGATATTCTAATCATATCATTTGATTTAGTTATGGCAATTATCTTCGTTAGGATTAACGACCAAGAGAAAGATTATTTCTAGTCCTTTTAGTGCAACTTATCTATGCCTCCTAGTTTATCTGGGTATCATGATGTTTATCCTTCTTTAGACGAGGGGTTCATTTTTCATAATTTATCGACAATGAGTACAGAAATGTTATGTAAAGCTGTGCTTCCTCAGATTTGTTGGAAACAATCATGGGGGTTCTTCCTCGATTTCAGACTACCTCTGCTTCAATTCATTTTCCTCCCAATGTTTAGGCTTCAATTCAATTTCTTTACTAACAGTGTGATGTCTTGTTGACTGACAGAGTGACATTGTTGCAAAAATTAAAGCTGAAGCATCCTTGCTAAGACACACAAACGAAGATCTATGTAAACAAGTTGAAGGACTACAGATGACAGATTGAATGAGGTTGAGGAGCTTGCTTACTTGAGATGGGTGAATTCATGCTTAAGGAATGAGTTGCGCTCATGTATGCAAGTTATAAATGTGAATTCGACAACAAAGATAATAAATTTAATGCAACACTTCATCTTTATATGATTGCTTTACATGAGCAGTTAATTAAGTTATTTTTTATTCTTTGTTGTTGTGTGCAAAGTCATGGAGATGGTGAAGACAACATAGTTAACTGTGTTGTCTCAGATATGTGCCCATATTGATGCACTTGGTGTTGCTTTTGTAGATTCTAAGCTTGGAGTTTGGACCTTGGTGTGCAAACACTTGTTTTTTGGTGGGGATGTTGTGCTGTAATTTTTGTTGATGCTATAAGTTCCCATTTTATTGTGTCAATGCTTGCACATTCTTGACACCAGCAAATTAGGGTGGTTGTACTTTTATATGGATGGCTTGTGCAGCTAATTATATTTATGGTTATGTGAGTAGGTTGTCATGCATTTCCAAATTAATTGCACAAATCTAGAAGCTATTGTTTTTATTTTTCTTTTCTAACAAGTATACAATTTTCATCTGCAATAACTAGTTGGTTCAATTGTGGAACTTTTGGCTTTGAACAATATATAGACCTCCACCAATTTGTTGGTTTCCGAACAAAGTAATGGAACATGAGATGCACCATGAAATGCACCATGAATGATTACGGGTAACTTGCTGCTTTGTACTGCAGGGGATGTGTAGAATTGGAGAGCAGAAGAGGAAGAAGAGATGATGACAGAAGAGTTACAGAGAGAAGGCATCCAAGTGAAGGCGTTGGGACAGTGATTACCGAATTGCTACATATTTAGTTCTTGTATAGTGTTATTACAGTTGTAGCATTTTAATTTGCTATGTATTTATTTCTTGTATATTGTTATTACACAATGTTATATTATGATTACGTGCTTGAAAGAGTTATTGCAGTGTTATTAAAGTGTTCTTACAGTGTATATTTCACTTCAAAGAAAATGTATGTGAATTATTTGACAACAGTTTTTCCTTCTTTCTGTGCTTTTATGTTCTCTTTCCTTTCTCATACTTTGAAAACAGAAAGTAATTAATAGAACTGAAAATAAAGTGAGCATCAAGAATAATTACAGTGTTAGTTTGCTGTTAATATAATTTTTAGTTTATTACAGTGAAACCACGATTTACAGTGAAAATGATGATCTTTGAATAAAGTACGAAGATTGCAAAAAGATCCATTTTTGTTTCATTCAGGAGATGTGCACAAGCTGTTTTCATAAAGTAAAAAATAATGCTTGAAATAATAATATTTGATACGTCAACAAGAGCAAAGGAAGAATATTTTGCATCATATGTTCCTTGGACCACAACAGAATATCTTGAGTCTTAACAAATCCGTAGTTTTCCGCTGCTCTCGTAACTCTGTAAAAGGAAACAAAAAATTAATTAATTTCTCTTGTTGGAGCTACTCATGTCAGTCATATAAAAAAACATGAGGTCAAGCAATGGAAGTTATATTTGAGTCTTCATCGATGTAGTTATGTAAAATGTACTTTGTAAACTTGGAAATTAGATTGAGCAATGGTGGGATTACCAACCAATAATCTAGGATCACCTTGAATTTACCATTTTCAGCTGTGTCTAAGCCCTGCCCAAGAACCAAGTCTTTCAAGCAAAACAAAACACTACATTGAAAACTTACAGACTCCTTACACATTGAAAACTTATTACTTCCCTGACTGAACTTGTAAAGTAGCATTCAAGAAAAAGTTCATATGGAAAATAGAAAAGAGTAAAGAGAGACATATCACACCTTAAGGAAATCTGGAGGTAAACCAGCTAACTCAGCCTCACTGAAGAGAAGAAAACTACTATAACCATGATGCCTGACACAATAAATACCAAAGTCTTATAAAGAAGATAAAACTTGTACGCAAACTCTCACAATGGCCATAAAAGACCATATTTAATCGTAACCCTAAGATGAAAAATGGAGTCTTGAGGAGATACAAGGCTCGCCAACATTCATGAACTTTGGAAATTTTTTTTAATTATAAAGCTTCGTCTACATTTTATCAATTGCAAAACTATTAAAACAATTTGACATATTAGGGTCATGCAGATCCTGAAACCAAAAGTACTCATGATTCTAAACTCATTCAACTCTTAAAGTTTCTTCAAATAGAACTTGTTTTCATAACCATATCGCGGAAAGAAGAAATCTTTTTCATTGCTCTTCAGACAGTCAATAAAATTATTAAAATGAAAAGTACAGTCAAGTCGTGAAGAATTGCATTGCAGTTTTTTTATCAATCAGAATATCAGATACTCATGAAATGTGTAATGATTTCTGGTCAAAGGTTTAACTTATAGAAATTTCTCACCACCGAGCAGAGTATGTGAGAATCCAGCCCTACAGTTTTACATTTGAAGGCCAACAAAGATATAGTTCATTTGGTTTCTCAAGAAAAAAGAACATTCAAGCAGAACTACCAAAAAAAAAAAGGGCTGAATCGAAAATAGTTTCATTTCAATAAGATTCTTCGAAACCATGAGACTCGCCGAATAAAACAATCAAAGAGCAAAACCCTGACCTAAGCAAAAGCCTCTTATGTCAGGAATTTTTTTCTTTGGATTTCAGCTCAAGAGGAAAAAAAAACTGAGAAGATATAGCCTACAGGTTGTAATTTTATTAAATCAACAACCACTACTACAACCAGAAAGAATTAAAAAGAGATCCAAGAAATTCATGTTTCCAATTTCATACAATAGTTTAACAAATATATTATAGAGCATCAACCTGTAAATCTAGCAAAAGTAAAGGATAACAAGTCATGAGCGAATAACAAAATATTGGCGAGAAACAGAGTGAATTTTGGAGAGATATAGTGGCACACTGGCTTATTTTAAGCAGTCCAGAAGCTTTGAATCCATGGCTAGGCAGGGGTGGGGATGGCCGATGGGTGAGAGGTTGAGCGACGCGGGTTGGGGGGGAGGGGGGTGAATTTCCAATGAAGTGAAAATGAGAGAGGGAACGGAAACGTGCAGAAGGAATAAAAAGGTAAATGCACCTTAGGCCACGTAAGGTGTATTCCGGATACACCAAAACAGTGGCTGATCTAAATCATTTCTCTAAATTAATATACATATTAATACACACTTATTCTTAAGCCTAAATTTTTGCTAAATCCAAAGATGAGTAATAAAATGTTCCGATTAATCATTAATGTAAAATGGATCACCGGAGGTCTGGACTGATTCCTATGAGCCACATGCCCGACTGATCGACAAAATTCTGAGTGAGATATGGAGAAACTGAAATCCTTGGTTCCAGACAGCCTAAAGCGGATGGTGGTAGAGAGCACACCTGATAGTCTTCCACGAACATGTTCTTCTCTCCTTAACTTTTTCTCTGATATGGAGCTCTTTCACCAAGTAAGCAAGGCGCATTCGTACTATCTCATATCCTTGTTATTGTCAGTACTTTTTCCCCGCTTATGGTAAAGGGGCTTGTTTCTGCAGATGGTTAGAGATTTGACGGATCCAGAAAGGGCTCTCTGTGGTAAGAATAAGGATGCGGCTTTGGAATTGAAGCAGAAGGGTAATCAGTGCTTCTTGAAAGAAGATTACGGTTCTGCTCTGACTTGCTATTCTGAGGTCTCGACTTATTTGGATGACGTGCTCTCCTCATTTTTTAATTACAAGGGAAAACTGATTGGTATGAAGATCCCAAACTCTAACCCTTGCTATTGCCGGGGCTGAGTAGTAATTGGCTTGAAAATCCCGAAACATTATCCTCTAGACATTCTGCCTTGTACAGAATAAACGCTAAATTTTTCTGATAAAAAAAGAAAAGAATAAGCGCTAAATTTGAAGCCAAAATAAGGAAGCAGGGACTATTTCGTGCCTAAAGATGAATTACCGTTGCATATTCAAAAGAAGGGCTGGAGTCCTGGAGTTTCTGTGATTGTAGAAATTGAGTGGGTCACTAGAATTTGCAAGTCAGGTTTAGACTCGACAAAAATTTTGAGTGCCAGAAACTGATTGTAATAAATTATTTAACATAAAGGTTGCAGATGAGAACCCATAGTGGTTTTTCTTTTGAAGTGTTCTCCAAAAGTTTTCCCTTCGTTAGCAAAATCTTGTTTTATATATTGCTTATTATGCTTTTGATTTTAATTTTGTTGATTATAGGTTGACGTAAAATCTTGTGTTATTTATTGCATGTTATGCTTTTGATTTTTTCAATTTTGTTCCTTACCTACTTGTTTCCTTTATTTATTTTATTTTGCACGAAACACAGGCACTTCGACTAGCTCCCGTCGATGTTGATGACATGGACAAGAATTTGGTTGCAGCTTTATATGTGAATCGGGCTTCTGTGCTGCATGTGAGTCCAATTCTTAAAGACGATGTAGGGATATGCACACTTGCCATATTTTTGATTAAACCCTTTCTATTTGATCATTAAAGGTTGTGTTGCCTAGAAATTGTAGGCTTCCCTTAATATGGATTAATAAATTGTTACATTAAATTTTAAAATACTTGGCTGATGTTAGTGTAGATAATGCTCTCTTTTTTCAGTAAAGTTTAATATTACATTTGTTACAAAAGTTAGAAATAAGGGCCTTGCTAAGAATTTGATGTGATATTTTTTTTTGATAGGTAAATTTATTCAATCAAGTAAATGGTGTTGCCCAAGTACACAAAGAGTGTGCAAAAGAAATCACATAGTTACAAGTTAGGATATAGAAAATGATATCAAAAAGTCATGAACTCTAGTTCCATTGAGTACAATAGCAGAAATCCAAAGAAAGGAAGCGCGTAAAAAGAAATTTCTAAGTTCATCCAAAGAGCACTCTGTATGTTCAAAGCTTCTACCATACCTTTCAAGCCAAATACCACATGAGAAATAAAGTAGTAGTTCTTCATACAACATCTACATGGATATTACCTTGAAGGCCTTTCTAACAAGCAAAAAGACCCTCCACCCTACTAGGCATCACCCATGCAAGTCTGGTCCTACAAAAAATATTGTCCCATAATACCCTTGCCACCTCAGAGTATTGGCATTGGCCTAGCCAAAACCAAAGCCAAAATTTGGCTAAAATAAGATGTTTTTACTAAAAGCCAAAGCCATTCAAGTATAACCCCACATTCACCTAAAGGACTTTAGCTAGTCCAATGCAGCTCATTTAAGTAGAACTTAGCTATATTTTAGACTTCACTAGCGTTTGGCTGGTCCAATGCCAGTGCTCTCACAATGCAATAATAAGTGATCCACATATTCACCATTCTTTTTACACATGCAGCACCAATCCATAACAATAAGTTCACGCTTTCTCAAGTTGTCCATGGTCAAGACCTTCCCAATTGATTTGATAATGTTATCCTAGTCTTTTTGCTGGGTTCTCATATACTCTACCATGCTTGTTTGTTTCTATCAGAAACTAGACCTTTTGATTGAGGGCCGGCGAGACTGCAATCGAGCCCTTCAGATTTCTCAAAGCTATGCAAAGGTAATGCTCTTATCTTGTGGCTCTCATATAGTGTTTCCTATTATGTTGTTGTAGATCGGAATATGCCTTTTTAATTTGTATCTTGCTGGTATGTGAGGTACTTCTCATATATACTCATTGTGTACTTGGGCGTTGTCTATTTTTATGAATACAACTTCTTCATTACCGATGAAAATAACATTTTGGAAGATATCTAGTACAAAGTATGCTATAATTTTTCTTCTATGTAACACTCTTTGTAATACCCTAGATTGTGTGTGATTGTGTATCGGATGGTGGTGAAGAGATCCCGGATTGTTTGGGAAGGAGAAATTCTTGCCGTTAATGATGAATTTCAAGTAGTTCCAATTGTTGTTTTTTTGATAAGTACGTAGTTCCAATTGTAACATTGACTAGTCACTTTGGAGTATGAGCTCAGGTGTGGCTTATGCCTTCATTGGATCATTACAAAAAGTGTTAGAGAAAATCCTGACCAGAAGTGTGGACTTGAGCCATGCTACCTGCCCTAAACAGGTGGGTAACACCCTTTCCCACCCCAGCTTGGGCGGAATGGCCTTTTTTTTCCAACCGTACCTATTCCCGCTACCACCTTACCCCACTCGTACCCGTTGAACGAGCAGGGGGTGCTAGAGGACATGGTGTAATTAGTGTAACTTTTGAGGGTATAATTGTCAATTGTATGTAGTATATTAACCACAGATAATTTGAGGAAGACAACTTTATTTGTGGTTGATTGGTGTTTTATGCGTAAGAAGGATGATGAATTTGTTAAACATCTTTTTCTTCATTGTGAGGTGGCGACAATATTGTGGAATGAGATTTTAGCAAGGGTAGGCATTGCTTTGGTGATGCTTATGCATGTGGTGGATTTTTTGGCTTGCTGGCAAGGTTCAATGGGATGTAGAGGCAGTGCAATAGTGTGGAGGATGATTCCCTTATGTTTGTTTTGGTGCTTATGGCTAGAAAGAAATAAGAGGTGTTTTGAAGATTGTGAATGTTCTATGGGGGAGTTTAGGGTTTTTTTCTTTAGCACTTTAAGTTTTTGGGTGAAGAATCTTGTAAGGGATGGGAATATTTGAAATGTTTTATTTTAGTATTGTTTTGCTTTAGCTTGTATTTATGTGTACTCACTTGTAAGCGTGTAAAAAGAAAATCGGGAAACCAGAAAACCGGACCAGACCTGCCTGAACCGGTTTCTGTAATGGCAAAACCAGTAGAAACTTTCTATGGGAAGAGTGGCTGGGTTGACAGCTGGTGGGACCTTCCTTGGTGTATAGGCGGGATTGTTAGATTCCCAAGTGAAAGATCAGGAGATGGTAGGTTGTGGCCAGCAATGTTGAGTTTCTCGGATTGTATCTTTGAGTTGGGGTGGTGGACTTTCCTCTTATGAGTGGTGCATTCACATGGTCCAATAACTAGACGTGGTCTAGATTGGACAGATGTTTAGTCTCCCTGGAGTGGGAAATTCATTACCTAGTGGTACGTAAAGAAAGATTGTCTCGTCTATGTTCTAATCATATCCCTATTTTGTTGGATTGTGGGGGAATTCAAGGAGGAATGAGATACTTTAAATGTGAGAATATGTGGTTAAAACTGAAGGCTTTGTGGAACAGGTTAGGCAATGGTGGTTCTCCTATCAGACCCAAGGTACCCCTAATTACATTCTTGCAGGTAAATTGAAAACTTAGAAAAAAAATTTAAAGCTTTGGAATGCGTAGTTTTTGGTAATATAGGCAACCGCAAGAAGTCACTATTGAAGGAGCTTCATGAGGTGGAGAGGGCACAGGAGGGACGAGCCCTTTCATTGGAGGAACTTGCTCGGAGGATAGAACTAGTCACAAAACTAGAGAGAGTTACCCTATTGGAGGAGATTTCTTGGTAGCAGAAATCTTGGGCTTTGTGGTTGAAAGATGGTGATTGTAGTACGAAGTTTTTTCATAGAGTGACAAATTCCCATAGGAGAACTAATGCCATTGAGATGATGAATATTGATGGAGCTATTTGCCTGGAGATCCCTGTGATCCAAGAACATGTTGTTGGTTATTTTGAGTAGTTGTTTACTGAGCCAGAGGGGTGGAGTCCGAGGTTCATGAAGTGGTGAGAAAGATGGTAAAAGACAAAGCACATGGGCCAGATGGATTTTTTATGGGTTTCTTCCAATCTAGTTGGGAAGTGGTGAATGAGGACTTAATGAAAGCATTTCATGAATTATTTTCGGTTGGAAAATTTGAGAAAAGTCTCAACGCCACTTTTATTGCACTTATTCTTAAGAAGATTGGGGCATTAGAGGTTAAGGATTACTGACCATTAGCCTTGTGAATGGGGTGTATAAGATCATTTCCAAGGTGCTTGCAAACCGCAAACTGCCTTCATATAGGGAAGACAAATTCTAGACTCAGTTCTTATTGCCAATGAGTGGCAGATAGTAGATTAAAATCGGGCAATCTGGGTCTCTTGTGCAAGTTGGAGATAGAGAAGGCTTACGATCATGTTAATTGGGATTTTTTGTTGTATTTGCTTGGGAGGTGTGTGGTTTTGGGGAGAGGTGGTGAACATGGATTAAGTGGTGCATATTGATTGCGTGGTTCTCAGTGTTGGTGAATGGCTGCCCAGTTGGTTTTTTTAATAGCTCCCGAGGTCTAAGGCAAAGGGATCTCCTGTCCCTACTTCTCTTTGTCATAGTCATGGAGGCATGTACCAAAATGATTTTAGCGATGGTTAACAGTGGGTTTTTGGCTGGTTTTTAGGTTGGTGACATACATCAAAGTACTCTTCAAATTTTCCATTTGTTGTTTGCAAACGATACCCTTATTTTTTGCGAAGCAGATCTAAACCAGTTTCAGACACGTAGAGCATTGCTACTTTGCTTTGAGGTTGTTTCTGGGTTGAAAGTGAATTTATCCAAGTCAGAGTTGGTTCCAATTGGCGATGTTCGTATTAGCTGTTGGCTAACACCCTTGGTTGTAAGATCTCTTCTTTCCCTATGAATTAACTTGTGCTTCCTCTGGGGCCGCCTCTAGGGCTAAAACTATTTGGGATGCAATAATTGAGAAGATTGAATAAAAATTGGCAGGTTGGAAGAGATTGTATTTGTTGAAAGGTGGTAGGATTACTCTAATTAAAGCACTCTCTCCAATCTACCTACTTATTTCTTATCCTTGTTTCCAATTCCCGTGAGTGTGGCGGCACGTTGAGAATCTGCATTGTGACTTCCTATGGAGCGGACTTGGGGATGAATTTAAATTTCATTTGGCCAAGTGGGACAAGATATGCTCTCCAAGCTATTTTGGTGGTTTGGGAATTAGAAATATGAGGGTGTTCAACTGGGCTTTACTTGGGAAATGGTTATGGCGCTATGATACGTAACACAAATCTTTAAGGAAGTCGGTGATTAATTACAAAGGTGGAGGCTTGTTGGGGGGGCAGGATTGTTCTCTAAGGAGGTCAGTAGTGGGTATATGGAAGCACATTAGATGAGGGTGGGGAGTGTTTGCCTATCATACTAGAATTGTGATGGGAGATGGCTAAAGAACTAAATTCTGGCATGACATATGGTATGGAGATAGAGTTCCTAGTGACCCATTCTCTATAGTGTTCATATTTTCATGTGAGAAAGATGCTTCAGTGGCGGACCTCATAGAGAGGGGTGGTGATTTACTCTAGTGGAATGCGAGCTTCATTAGGGCGGCCCAAGATTGGGAAGTCAGCAACTTTGTAGATTTCTTCAAACTTAGGCTAGGTTTGGATACAAAACAATCTCATCTCATCTCATCATTACAACTTTACCAATTCCACACAAAATATAGTAAACAATTCAATTTTTTTAAATTTCAAAACAATAATAATATTAAAAAATAATATTCTAACAATATTTTATTCAACTTTCAACTTTTATCTTAACTCATTCAAATCTCCTTTTATACTTCATGAGACCGAGCACTCAAGGAGTTGATACTTTGTGGTGGTACCTACCAAAAAAGGTATATTTTCAATTCGTTCTTTCTATAAGGCCTTCACACAATTACAGAACAATCACTTTCCATAGAGAAGAATTTGGAGAAATAAGGCCCCTACTAGGGCGGCATTTTTGCATGGACAGTGTCTTTGGGAAAGATTTTGACGATGGATAACTTACGGAAATGTAGGGTGATAGTGGCAGAATGGTGATGTATGTGTAAACAAAGTGGTGAGATTGTGGACCAGCTTCTGATATGTTGGTCAAATCTCTGTGGTATTCGACAAATCTCAGCTGTGTGGAAGATGATTCCTATATGTATTATATGGTGCATTTGGAAGGAACGAAATGACCAGACGTTTCGAAGATAGGGAGCATTCATTGGAGGAGATTAGATTACTTTTTATTAGAACTTTGTTTCTTTGGGCCAAAGCTGTAGATTTCAATGGCCTTGATTTTCATGATTTTCTTATTTCTATTTCTTCCTCCTAAATAGTTGTTATCTCTTGTATACCCCCTGTATACTTGGGCTATACCTATTTCGTATAAATATAATTTAACCGTTTACCTATAAAAAAAATGTTTATGTTTAAATGGTGTTTGAATGTTAAGATGAGATGAGATGAGATGAGATGAAATTGGATGAGATGATTTGAAAGGTTTGTGAAACCAGACAGGCCTAAATCTGCCCACTTGGCCAGTTGGGTTGGCGGTTGTCTACCAATTGCCTAACGGGTCCGGGTGACCTGCCTCCATCCCTACCACCTATGATGGACTTGGCTTGGCGAGGACATTGGGGATTTAAGGGGGGGGGGGGGGGGGG
>QGSO01000653.1:338008-417516 GCA_011037825.1 Carya cathayensis
GGGGGGGGGGGGGGGGGAGATTTTTAATCCTGGACTGAGTGTGATTGTTATAGGAAAGTGGTGAATGAGATCCCACATCACTTGAGAAAAAAAAATTCTTGCCCTTTATATTGAATTTAAAGCGCTCCATTTGTTATATTGACCAGTCCTTTTGGAGTGAGGGCCCAAATGTGGCTTGGTGCTTCCTTGGGTAGTTACACTCATTTTTCTCACTACCAATGACTTGCCCTTCTCACACTCCTTCCTTGCACTCACACCAACCTGCACCTCCATGACATCTAAGTGAAAAAAAACTAAAAAAATAACAAAAACGTAAAAAAAGAAGACAGAGGAGGAGGAAATACAAACAGTCACTTTCGGATATCATACACATGTATGTGTTTGTAGTCATATTAGTGTTGATTACAAGTAGATGTGCCTGTGCACATTTATTTCTTGCTTCAGGCATTTTGACATTTATTTCTGGTCTTTTTTTGTTGTCACATCACAATCTTGCTGCAGGAATTTATTTTTGGTAATTTCCAAATATAACTTGTCCTTGCTGCAGGCATGGTATAGGAGAGGTAAGATGAATGCTTCTCTGGGAAACTTTGAAGATGCAGTCCATGACTTGAATATAGCTAAGAATTTGGAGTTATCATTCGGTGGACAGAGACAAATAGAAAGTGAGCTCAGGATAATTACAGACATGTTTGAGAGGACAGAAAGTTCACTCGTACAGCATAAGGAGAATGAGTCGGATCTTTTAGGTAGGATGGTCTTAGATATCCATATATGGTACTTGCTTTTTTTTTTTTCAATTTTTATGGGGAGAACTGTGCTATGATGTTCTGATATTAAACCATTCTTAGCCAATTTGTTTATCCAAGTCAAATTCAGGGAGTTCAGGACTATTGCTCATAATTTGACCTGTATAATATATCATTATGGACTCAAGAATACTGCTGCTATGGTTCCTCTTGTAATTTCATTTATCAAAAAAAAAAAAAATGGTTCCTCTTGTAATTTACATTTTTTAACTGGCATGCATTGAGATTGAGAAGCTTTCCTTCTTGTTGTGAAATTCTATGTTTACTTTGAGTAATCCCAAAACGCCTGCGGGAAACCCTTTTGCTGGTTTTAGGGTGCAACAGAAAGATGCCTTTTTTTATTTTCGGCTGTATAATGTTGTAATCAATTAATAAAGAATGATTTTTAGAGTGTCTGAGAGCTTCTTTTTGAGACGTTTCTGTTGTGTGCTTATGCTCCACTCAGACTAGTAGCAGTTGCAAATTGACTGAATGTTTTTACAATAATTCCTGTCTAAGCATTAAAAGAGCTTGCATAACTTCTTGCAGCCTTTTCATCACTATAAATCAGTTTTGTGTGTGCTTAATGTAGTTTGTTTAAAGGAATTCCGCATTGGTTAATGCACCTGTTGGGTGTCTCCACTTAATAGATTAATGTACTTTGACCCTTAACAGTTTGCTCATAAAGAACTTCCAGTTGAAGTATAATTTGTTGTCTTAAGCAATTCTGTAGAAATAAATTTATAATGAGAGATACTTCTTTTTAGTTTTGAAACATTTAAGATGGTCTGGATAAACTTTAGTTCTGATATAATTCTTATGTTTGATCATATTGACTTTGACATCATTTGCTCACATGGTAATTTTGGACAGATGAGCCAGACCAAATAAAACTGAAGTGTGTCATCACACCAAATAAAGGAAGAGGTATGGTGGCACCAAGTGACATCCCTCCAGCTTCCTTGGTTCATGCTGAAGAACCTTATGCCCTGGTATTAACTGGAATTTGTTTCATCCGTGATATCATCAACTTTTTAAGTCATAGATGTTGTCATTTTCTATCATTTTAAGCGTTTCAGTCCAAAGACAGTTACAATCTACTGCCCAATTGTGTCGGCTAATCTACTTATGCTGTTTACATATATCGCCAATATGGTAGTTGTTATTTGGGAAGATTCTTGATGATCTACGGCCTTGTCTTATTCTGTTTCACTCTGCAAAAGACAGTTATGATCCAATGGAGATCTGTCCAATGAATATCATTTAAGATCTATTGAGCGCTTGGTATCAATGAATATTCCTGAAGTTTGGAAAATAGATCAATAAAAAGTTTTGCTACATGTCTATACTTATTGGATACCCCCCCAAACCCCTACAACACCAATATACATACATGCAATAATTACTGCAGGGCATAGAGGTGAGGTCATTGGCAGAGAGTAATTGATTTTCAATGAAATTAAAAAGATGTGGCTGAATCGTACTTTAGAAAACTACCCTAATTAAGAAAAACACACCTGTGCACACACGTGTACACAAGCTGGTTACGTTATGAACTATACTGAACCTCTTTGAAGAAGTCTCATGTGTTGCTTTATAATTCTATCACTCTGTTCTTTTCTCTGTGCCACAACTACCCCCACTTGTGGCTTAAGTTGATGGCATCTAAGTTGCCGCACCTCGATGTGTTTTGTATGACAAAGAAATGGTCTGTAGTGTATGCCTTGACAGCTGACTAGTCGCCGGCCTCCAGCAATGCTGTGTCGCTGCCACTGCCACTGAAGCTTGAGGCTATTAAGATTGGCCTTCAGTGCCTTGCACAACGATATCACTATTGGTTCCATAAATATTAAAGGGTCCAAAACTGAAAAATATCTCCACAGTTTTACAGAAACCCCTTTAGTGTTAAAGAGCTTGGCGGGCATATCTTTCTTCTGGCCACTAGAATGTTCTTTTGCCAATTCAACATCTCTCTATGAAGGTCAGCATGTAACTGATTACCTTTCAAAAAGTTCTCAAATTAAGATTTCAGTTTATCCAACTTGTTACAATATTAATTAATTGAGTAAATTCATTATTTTCTTCCATTTCAAGCTTTTAGGACCATTAGTGATTTAAAACAGTGGCCTTGAGTTCAACCTCTGACTTCATTCTCTACCCCTTATTTCAATTTATTACTCCATGTGTTAGATCTACTTATTACGGAAAAATTTGAAAGTATAGCCCATATGAGTGTGAATGTTATAATTTAAATAAATGACTAAATTTACATTTTCTCATCCGCATAAGCTTTTGTGAGATATGGTGATTTAACACAACTAAGCCTAAACTAACTTCCGATAGATGCTACACACAAACACCCAAGCTGCCCCTGGCGTCATTTTAGATAATGACAAGATACAAGGATGAACTTTGCCCCCACTAAAAAAACTTTTGTATAGGCTTCATCTTCGAACAGATTCTTATGGATATTCCCCTAATTGTTTGCTCCATTGATAGAATCGGTATCCCCAGATTGGGCAGTGCACTTTCCGGATATGTCTCAAAAGAGACTACCCAGATTTTGTTCAGATCATTTTCTCATTATCTTAGACTGTGGAGGTCTTCAAGGGGTAGAAGGTATTTCCAATTTGAGAATATGTGGTTAAAAGCAGAAGGGTTTGTCGACAGTGTTAGGCAATGGTGGTCACCCAAACATTTCCAAGGTAATCTTGAGCTTTATCTTGGCTCGCAAACTAAAGGCATTGAAGAATGACATAAAGACTAGGGATGAACAAGTCTTTGGAAATGTGGAGCATCAGAAGAAACTTTTTCGGACGAGTTACAAGGCTTGGAAGGTGTGGAAGAGGAGAGAGCACTATTTGAAGAATAGAAGCTATGGGAAAACCAATTGATTATTTGGTCTTGAAAGTGTTACTTTAATGGAGGGGGTGCCTTGGAGGTTGAAATACTTATATACAAGGTCTTGGAGGCTGAAATCAAGGACTTTATGGTTAAGAGAGGACAACAAGTGCACGAAGGTTTTCCATCAAGTGGCTAACTCACATAGGAGGAACAATGCTATTGAGATGCTGTTGGTTGATGGCTTTGTCTCTTCATCAAATTGAAAGTAGGAACTGTATGGCGCAATATAGTAGCATTTGTTTTTTAAGAGGTTTGTGTGGAGGCCTAAGCCCGATGGACTAGCACTCAAGACTATTGAGGAAGAGATGATCACGTGGCTGAAAAGGCCATATGAAGGGGGAGTTTCTCTGGGTGGTAAAAAGTATGTGTAGTGACAAAGCATCAGGGTGGATGGTTTTACATTGAATTTCTTTCAAGCTTGCTGGAATGCTATTAAAGATGACCTTATGCGGGTCTTCCAGCATGTTCATACCAGCAGTAAGTTTGAAAAAAGCCTTAATGCGACCTTCATACCCTCATTCCTGAGAAAGCTAGGGCAGTAGACATTAAAGACTTATTCATTTGTCTGGTGAACAGTGTAGAAGAGAATTGCTAAAGTCTTTGTTAATTGGTTGAGTAAAGTAGATCATTTTAAGCGGCACACTTCATTTATCAAAGGTAGACAATTTCTAGACTCGGTGCTTGTTGCTAAATGAATGTCTGGACAGTACGCTGAACTTAGGTGAGCAGGGGTACTTTGCAAGTTAAATACTGAGAAGCCCTACTATAATGTATATTAGGAGTTTCTTTGTTATTTGCTTGAAGATGCAAATTTGGGGAAAAACTGCAACCTTGGATAGCGCATTGTATCTCTTTAATGCACTTTTTTTGTATTGGTGAATGAGACTTCAGCTGGTTTCTTCAGTAGCTCTCAAGGTTTGAAGTATGGTGATCTGTTCTCCATTACTATTTGTTATTATCATCGATGCTTTTAGTAAAATGGCATCAGCTACTGCTTATGGAGGCTTTCCCTCAAGCTTTTCCGTAGGGGCAAGTAATCTTGGTGTCCTTAACACTTTCCACTCACTGTTTAGATATTCCTTGATCTCTTGTTCAATTGGGCTCTCCTAGGGAAGTGGCTTTGGCATCACTAGCATGAAAGGGAGGCCTTATGGAAAGTGGTAGTGGATTTTAAATTTGGTTGTGCTTAGGGTGATGTTAGTGGATTTGTGGAAAAATCATATGATCCCCATGGGCCCCATGGGGTGGGGCTGTGGAAAAATATTATAAGAGGTTGGGGGGTCTTCTATGGTCATTCTAGACTTGTGGTGGGTGATGGCTCTATGATCACGTACTAGCATGACTTATGGTGTGGAGATAAGGCCCTCAAAGAAGCTTTCCCATGCTCCCCTGACTAGAATTTTAGTTTCTTGAGAGTGTCCATGATTAGGGGTTCGATACTTTTACAAATTTTTTCAATCTTTTGTACTCCAGTAGATTATGTCTTGGAATGCAAATAAGAATCCTTGGATCCCTTTCAATAAATGGATGTTCATTATTTGATCTTTCCATCAGGTCCTCATGCCTCATGATAGTAATTCTATTCATTGGATAGCTTCCTTGGGGAAATCCATAGCATTGATAACTTAAGGAAACGCCATATTATTGTTATTGACTAGTGTTGTATGTGTAGAAAGAGCAAGTAATCTATCGACCATCTTTTATTCCAGTATATGATTGCTAGAGCTTTGTGGAATGATTACCTTTGTTGAGTTGGGTTGGTTTTGGTTATTCTTAGAAGGATAATATAGCCACAAGTTGCAGCTGTGGAAGATGGTCTCGATTTGCTAGATGTGGTGAATTTGGAGAGAAGGGAATTCTAGAAATTTTGAAGATGATGGATGAGCTTAAAATTTTCTTTTTCAACCCACTGTTTCTTTGGGCAGCTGCAATAGATTTTAACGGATTGAGTTTTCAGGATTTTCTTGTATATGTTCCTATATAATTAGGGGTTCTTATTGTATACATCTTGTGTACTTGGACTATGCGGTGTGCGCTCTCTCCTTAAGAACTTAGCATTCGGTGCAGTCAGGCTTCGCACTTTCTCAACTAAACATATGGTTCACGGGAACAAACTTGGTCTTTTCAACTTTTCCTTTAGCCTGATGTGATGATAGTACTATGCTTAGACCATCACATTGACTGAAGTTTTTCCCTTATTGTTTATAAAAGTGATGACTTCTTCCCCCAGTATGCCCATCACAATTCTGGTCCAATATCCACCAATGTGCCAAACCTTCCGACGTTGAGTGGTGATCACCTCATGTAATGCCCCAATAGAAGGCCCAAGCCACACGGTTTATACTCCAAAAAGACTAGTCAATGATACAATTGGAGTCACATTGGAACATTATAAAGAGCAAGAACTTCTCCTTACCAAGCAATGTAGGATCCCATACACCACTTACCTTATCCTCTTATCATATGAGGTATCACACCTTAGTCTATTTGCTACCTTTGCTTTGGCTTAGCCATACCAACTGTTTTGGCCAAAAGCCATAACTTCTCACTCATCGCTAAACCTTGTCCCTAATAGAAAATTCTCAATTTTCTTCAAATGATTCTTTAAATGTTTTTGGTCGATTCAACTTGCTTTAAAAAAGAAGCTGTTAATATTTGAATTTGCTTGGGCAATTTTGTGGTATGAGTAGTTTAACCCGGAACCTATCTGAACCTTAATTGACTCAAATCAGTTTGGGTTGCTAGTTTCTACTTACAAAGTGCAGCCTCTATGTCTAGAAATGTTTAAATTTTATACAATTGTTCTGTCTTCTAGGAAATGCTGACCATATGGTGAATTATTCAGTCTTCTAGAAGCATTCATACAATTGGTTCACTGCTATAATTCATATCATTATTGTTAATGTTGTTTTGGCTTGGGTGATGCCTAGGAGGGTGGTGGACCTTTTTGCTTGCTGGAGAGGTTTAAGGGTTAATGTGCAAGTAGCCGATGTTTGGAATATGATCCCTTTATGCCTTGTGTCGTGTATTTGGGTTGAGAGGAATGGTTGATGCTTTGAAGATAAGGAACGCTCGCTGGATGAACTTAGATGTTTTTTCTTTAATTCCTTATTTCATTGGGCTTCAGCTATTATATTTAATGGAACTAGTGTCCATGATTTTCTTGTTTCCTTTTCTAATTCCTGACATGTAATAGTTCAGGTTTTTTTACTTCCTGTTTACTTGGCTTTGCATTGTTACTTGTTGATGAGGGCATTTCTTATTTTTGTTATCTTGGTTATTTTACTGATGTGTTATTTATTTTATTTGGGTTTGTATTAATGGGCTTGGGCTTTAGCCCATAGACTTTTTAGGGTTTATGTAGGGGTTGTGTTATTTTACTATAAAGATGCTTGTAATGAAACATCTGATGCAATTTTTTGAGATTATAAAAGCGCTTGTTACAGCTGCCCTCTTCCAACCCCCTTTTCTTTGCCTTATTCTTCTTTTATTCTTCTGGCTTCTTTCTTCTTTGTTCTACAATTATTCAATTTCTTTTCCTTGTTCCATTATCCTACATCATATTTGGTATTAGAGCCTGTTCTATTGTTTTCTCAAACAATTGAGTAATCTTCAGAGCCCACTTTGCTCGTCGTTTCTACAACTCAAATACCCAGAACGTTTCTCACCTCATATTCGGAGCCTAGATTCTCTCCCTATATTTTCCCCGTTTCGGACTCCATTCCCCACCTATTTACCATTCAAATCCCACTATCTCTGCGATCTTTCTTTCTGTCTCTAGCTTCGTTCAGCTTCATTGGCGGTTCCTTCATATCTCGAAACCCATCTCCACCGAAGAACTCAAGCCAAAAAAGAAAAGGAGTTGTTGAATTGAGAAGTATGAGAATCTAAAAGAAACTGACATACAGCGAAGGGGTGCGAAGGACTGCGAAGGACTGTGTACATGCGAGCTCAAAGAGAGAGAAACGAAACCATACAGAGAGAGAGAGAGAGAGAGAGAGAGAGAGAGAGAGAGAGGACTGACACGCACTAGCCGCCGGAAAACACTTGGTCCTTTTTTTTTCCCCTTCTCAGACTGCCACTTTTGGGGCTTCGGCAGGCAGCGAGTCAACGACTCCATTAGAAGCACTCATTTTCGCGCGACATCGTCACCACCCGTGCGATACCCATCTTTGCATAGCCTCTCAACGAACAAAGGGAGTCACTGTTTCCTATCTCTCTTTGGTTTTTATACTACCGGTTCATTTTAAAAGTGTTCCAGTTGTTTTCTATGTGCTGCTGATTACCCTTAGTAATTTTATCCAAGCCCATTTGATGGACCCATTGAGCCATGACTCTTTAAGTTGACCATTTGACTACCCAGTTGATTGGACCCCTTGGCTGATTTAGTCTCCGTGGATAATTTTACCCCATATTTGCTACGGCTCAATTTATTCAACACTTATATTTTGTTTTACTTCTATTTCTTGTGTTCTCATTCTCTCATTTTCATAGTCCGTAACTTTGCTTTTCATCTTTTCATTAATTGTCCTTACAAAAAAATTAAAAAAAATAATATCAATCCTACGTGATTGGATTTTCTTGATTGGTATTTGGTCCTTGCTTTGTATTTTAAATATCAAAATTACTTGTTTGCTATATTTGGATTTACTTAATCCCAAATTTTTTTATTTTTATTTTTTGTGCTCAGGTTGACATTTTTCATTGCGTGCACTTATCGTTCATTGATCTCTCCATTGCACTTCAGTTAGCTGGCGTTGCATTGCGTGCAATTGCGTAGTGGTTGTCTTGTCACCTCTAGTTCCAGTTACTTTACCATGGATCCTTCACAGTTTGATCCCCTCACCCGACAATTAGTTCAACTAGCCAGTAGCCAGCAGCATTTACAGACTCAATTAGCGGCTGTCCAAACTGAGATGACTGCTACTTGTGAGGAGAACAGGGACTAGCTACTAGGTTGAACAATTTTGAGGAACCCCCTCATTTGTCTGACGCTGATAACTCTGAAGCGTCCCATAATAGACAGCATCGTCGTCGATGAGGTGGTCGGCAACATTTTAGACATGATCATAGGGATAGGGGTTATGATGGTGAGCGAGAACGAGACCATTACCGTTAGGATACTTAGTCTTCTACTCGCCATGAAGAGCGCTTATTTAGAAACATTAAGTTAGATGCCCTTACTTTTGATGGTTGCTTAGATCCTCGAGTTTTTACTCAATGGATTAGGGATATAGATTGTTTCTTTACCTGGTATGGGGTCTCTGAGGATCGAAGAGATCAATTTGCTAGTTTGAAATTAACTGGCACTGCCTAACTCTTTTGGGAAAGTGTAGAGGATCTCCTTGAGCGGTGCCATGCGCCTCCTGTTGGACGTTGGGAAGAAATGAAACGCCGCCTTTAAGAGAAGTACTTACCCCAATCTTACAGGGGTAATTTGTTGGACCAATGGAATGCCTTTACTCAGGGCAATCGGCCAGTGACTGAGTATGTCACTCAATTTGATGAATTCCGAATGAGATGTCATGTAGTTGAGGATGAGGCCATGACCTTGAGTAGGTTTAGACAAGGCCTAAAAGATGATCTTAGGTGCGAGCTTGTCCTTCGGGGTGTCACTACTCTTGATCACGCTTACTCCGAGACTATGAGACGGTTACTAGAACTTCGTATGGAAAGCGTTGTGACAACTGCCCTTCCATCACCCTAGCGTCCACTCTTCCCCCTAAGTCTCTCCTAGGGCCTCCTTCGTCTTTTCCTCCCTTATGGGAAAATAAGGGTAAAGGTCCTGAAATTCCCAATACTTCCTCTTGCTTGCAATGCTTCAACTGTAAGGGTTTTGGCCACATTGCCTCCAATTGTCCTAGTCGAGCCTTGGTCATCGAGGAACGTGAGGGTGTAGTTGATGAGTTGCTAGAAGATCAATTCTATGAACCTAAGCTTGAAGAGTTTGGTGATTTGGGTGATGATGAGGAGACCTTCTTAGGTTGTATCTGGACCCTTCATGTGGGTCTAGGTTCGGTGCCCCTTGTTTCCAACACAACCCGGTTAAGTGTTGTACGTTGTACCCTTACCCAGCCTAAATATGCTGATGATTGGCGTCGTTATGCCATTTTTCATACTTATATCAAAATCAATAATAAGGGTTGCAAAGCTATTGTGGATAGTGGTAGTTGCATTAACACGGTTTCTGTGATTACTGTGTCCCGTCTTGGGTTGCAGTCAGTTCCTCACCCTCAGCCGTATAGTCTCTTGGGTTGAAACTTCTTTTATAGCTGTGAAAGAGTGTTGTCTGCCATGTCATTCTTTTATATCCAGTTCCTCAAGTATAAGGATCATACATGGTGTGATGTCATTCCTATGGATGTCGGCCATGTCATTCTCGGTTGGCCTTGGTTGTTCGACTTGGATGTGACCATCCATGGTCGATCCAATTCACGTTCCTTTATATTTAATGGAAAGAAGATTCATCTTAATCCTTTACCCCCAAAACTTGTTGGCTCACAGCAAGCAAAGAAGATTGTGGAACGGAAATGGTTAAATATCATTAACCCTACGGAGCTCGAGTGTACACTCACGGGTGATTCCGTTGTGTTTGCTGTGGTTGTTATGGAGGTTCTGTTGGAGTCTCCAATAGTGGTCCCTACAGGAGTAACTACTGACCCCACAAAGATTCAGGCCATTGTTGGTTGGCCTGAGCCCAAGTCTATACATGACGTCAGGAGTTTTCATGGCCTAGTCACCTTTTATCGTCGCTTCATCAAGGGGTTTAGCACAATCATGGCTCCTATCACGGAGTGCATGAAGAAAGGCAAATTTCATTGGACACCGTAAGCGGCTAAGGCTTTTAAGTTAGTCAAGAAGCGAATGATTGAAGCTCCTGTTATGCGACTTCCCGACTTCTCCAAAGTTTTTGAGGTCGAGTGTGATGCCTCAGGGGTAGGAATAGGTGGAGTCTTTAGCCAGGAATGCCACCCTGTTGCTTATTTCAGTGAGAAGTTAAATGATGCCAAACAACGGTACTCTACTTATGATAAGGAATTGTATGCAGTTGTGTAGGTTTTGTGCTATTGGCGCCATTATTTGTTGCCCCAGGAGTTTGTTCTTTATTCAGACCATGAGGCCCTTCGCTACCTTAACTCCCATATTGAATTCTAGGCATGGCCGTTGGATTGAATATTTGCAGGCTTATTCTTTTGTTTTGAAACATAGGAAGAGTGTTAAGAACCAAGCAGCTGATGCTTTGAGCGGCTGCATCTCTCTTTTGTCTCTCATGAATGTCAAGGTCATAGGTTTTGACAGACTTAAAGAAGAATATGAGTTTTGTCCTCTTATACCACTGATGGTTTCCGTCTTGAGGCTGGTTATCTTTTTAGATCCAATAAGTTGTGCATCCCTTGGACTTCAGTTTGGGACTTTATAGTTTGGGAAATTCATGCCGGAGGCTTGGCCGGACATTTTGGACGTGATAAGACCATAGAGGAGATTGAACGTCAATTCTATTGGCCTAGCTTGAAGAAAGATGTGGCTAAGATAGTTAGCACTTGTAACACCTGTCAGTTGGCCAAACAAAAGCGACAAAACACTAGTCTCTACGCGCCCCTTCCCGTCCCTAGTTGTCTTTGGCAAGACGTCAGTATGGATTTTGTGTTAGGACTTCCATGCACTCCAAAGAAGCATGACTCTATTTTTGTTGTAGTGGACCGTTTCTCGAAAATGGCTCACTTTATCCCTTGTAGCAAGACTTCAAATGTGTCTAAGGTTGCCAGGTTGAGATTGTCAAGTTGTATGGTCTTCCTAAGACTATTATTTCAGATAGGGTTGTTTGTTTCACTAGTCATTTCTGGAGAACCCTATGGGATATGGTTGGCACTAAATTGAAATTCTCTACCGCTTACCACCCTCAGACAGATGGTCAAATTGAAATTGTTAACCGCAGTCTTGGCAATTTATTAAGATGTCTGGTCTAGGAAAATCTTCAGAATTGGGATTTGATCCTCCCTACAGCTCAAATTGCATATAATAGTTCTGTGAATCGGTCTTTCAGTATGAGTCGTTTTGAAGTTGTTCATGGCTATAAGCCTAGGAAGCCTTTAGATCTTATTCCCATGTCCCCACATGCTAGTGTGTTTGTGTTAGCCGAGGCATTTGTACAACATCTTTATGACTTGCATATTGAGATCAATAAAGAACTTGAAGCCAGTAATGCATCATATAAACTTCGAGCTGATTTACATAAATGACATGTTGAATTTAATATTGGGGATTATGTTATGATCCGAATTAGACCGGAACGATGTCCACCTGGACTTGCTTCCAAATTGCAAGCCTGTAGTGCTACTCCTTTTAAGATTTTAAAGTGAGTTGGTCCAAATGCATATGTCATTGATCTTCCATCACATTTTGGTTGCCACTCTACTTTCAATGTTGAGGACTTGGTTGTTTACAAAGGCCATTTCAATCCCTCCAATGATCCTCTTCTACCTCCATCTATGGACCTTGACTCGGAACCTTTTGCCACTCCTACTCCAATACCATCTATCACAGCACACAAAGATAAAATTGATGCTATTCTAGATGAACAGGTTGTGTTGACCAATGATGGAGAGGTTCAGCGTTTCCTTGTTCATTGGGTAGATAGACCTGATTCCGATTGTATGTGGATTCCCAGAAAGACACTCTAGCAGCTTGATCCAGATTTATTGGAGCTTTATTGGAGTCAGCAGGATCTTCCTTTGCCCGGATCACCGTCCACCCGTTCCGGGGGAGTTGGTGGAGACACCAGATTCAAGCCTCCACTCACACATGTTTATGGGCGTCGGATGAAGCTTGCTCAACCACTTAGCTTATGGTTGGGTGATTGACTGCAGCCTTATTGTGATTTGTCAACTCGACAGAGTTGAGTTTTTCTCCCACCCCGGTAGATTTGATGAGGACATATCTTATTTTTGTTATTTTGGTTATTTTACTGATGTGTTATTTATTTTATTTGGGTTTGTATTAATGGGCTTGGGCTTTAGCCCATAGACTTTTTAGGGTTTATGTAGGGTTTGTGTTATTTTACTATAAAGATGCTTGTGATGAAACATCTGAGGCAATTTTTTGAGATTAAAAGCAATTGTTACAGCCGTCCTCTTCCAACCCCCTTCTCTTTGCCTTATTCTTCTTCTTCTTCTCTTATTCTTCTGGCTTCTTTCTTCTCTGTTCTACAATTATTCAGTTTATTTTCCTTGTTCCACTATTATCCTACATCACTTGTCTCAATAAAATTTTTATTCATCAAAAGCAAAAATTGTTGTTTTGTTGTTGTTGCTGCTGCTGTCGTTGTCGTCGTTGTTATTATTGTTGTCATTCTCTTCCCATGTATTCCCTTCAAACACGAGTTATTTTCTCATTATTTTGTTAATAGATCTAATGCCTGCCTTCCTGCTGAGGAATAAGAAATTTACTTGCCCTATAAGTTGCAGATAATATCAAAGCATTGTCGAGAAACTCATTGCCATTACTGCTTGAATGACCTACCACCAGATAAGGTCTCATGTACATCATGTTCTATACCTCTGTACTGCTCGCAGAGGTGCCAAATACGAGCAGGAGGACAAATGCTCAGGAATCATCCAGTGAAACATGGTATTCAAGGAAATATATCTCATAATCTTGACACAAATATTTCAGAGATTACCCTGGGCAATGATTCTGAATCAGATGTTGACATTCCTGAACATAAGCATGAATGTCAAGGTGTACACTGGCCCGCAGTATTTCCTTCTGAGATAGCTTTGGCTGGACGGGTGCTAATAAAATCTTTGGCAGCAAGAAGTCCAGTTGCTAATTTCGTGGACATGTTGGTATATTCACAACTATTATTCGCTTATTGATTTTTTTCTCCTGTTGATGTTATGGTTAATATGACATGGCTGCTCATAGCCTTTATAATTTTCTGCAGAACCTTTCTCATAATTATCCACAAATTCATCCAGAAAGCAAATTGGAGTTACACATATACTCCATTATATTGTTATATTGCCTTCAACATTCTTCACGCACTGAACTTTTACTAAATGGGGCTTCTATAGCACAGGTCTCTCTCTCTCTCTCTCTCTCTCTCTCACAAAATTAGGATTAGTGGTTCTTATACATACATCACAATATCCACAAGCTAAAGGCTAATCTGCTATTCACCAAAGCCCGATGACACTTCCTTTCCCACAACATTGGGGTGGTGAGTGACGTTAGGGGTTCAAATCCCATCAACCACGTGAGTTAATCACCTAGAAAAAAGTTGTTGCAGTTCGATTTAAAGGGTGAAATCATAAGCATATACTATCCATTGACAGGTCTTTTGGACCTGCACAATGCAAATTCAATGTAATTGTATTCTTTATCTTACTATATAGTTACGGTGAAATTGGTCCGGTTTGGTTCCCCGGGAGGGGGGGAGGTGGATGATGGACCGAAATTCCATCATTTTTCCCGGACTGGACCGGACCGAACATCTAGTCGGACCGTTCGGTCTAGTCTGGTCCAGTCAGTCTGTTTAGTCCGGTCCAATTACTTTTTTATTTTTTTAATTTTTTTCCCCAAATAAATTAATAAAAGTTTTTATTTAAATTACTAAATTAAAATTAAGTGAATTATTAATGTAGATTATGTAACTAACTCATTAAAAAAATATTTTATATGGTCAATGATAATAAATTAGATGAAAATTATATCATTAACTTATATAATTAGTAAAGAGTATGTCAATGTATTAATGAGCTATATTAAACTTTTTACATTTTGTATATGAAGCTTAAATAATTGAATTATCCATAGGTCTATACATGTTTTATATTTACTTCCAACTTAGGTATTTTACAAATAATTTATCTAGTAACTTTAATTAGATCATAGATGTAGATGTTAATAATTAGTTAATGGTGAATTGGTGATAGGTTAGTTAATTGATATCATATATTAGCTAATTAAAATTTGCATTAATAATAATTGCTTTATATTTACTTACAAGTTACAACTTAGGTATAAAACATTTATCTAATAACTTTATTTAGATCATAGATGTAGATGTTAGTAATTACTAATTAGTTAATGGTGAATTGATAATATACATTAGTTAATTAATAGAATATTAATTTGTAATTACATATTTAAAATTTTATATTGTTAATGTACTAATAGTTTAGATGAAAATTACATAATTAATTATACAATTATTATATAAAATAATATATAAAAAATATATTTAAAAATAAGAAAATACATTTTCCTATTTGGTCGGTCTGGTCCAGGAAAACCCTACCTTGGGACTGTACTGAAAACCGAAAATCTACGAAACCTTGGACCAAGACCGACCGGTCCCATGGTCGGTCCGGTCCGGTCCGGTCCAGACTGAAACGGTTGGTCCGGTCGGTTTCTCCGGTTTGGATTGACTGTTTTTCACCCCTAATATTGTGTATATAAAATTTATATATGAGAGAGAATCTATTTTGCACTCCCAAACTATCATCCCTTTCTAAACCTGGTATGCAAACTACTGCTTTCAACCCACTACACCCTCAAACTACTAAATAGTTTAAGGGAGATTTGACAGGCAAGATTGTGCCATGGCACTATTTTTCCTCTGTCTTAATAATAGAATTGAAAGGGGGCTGATATTTGATGGGAAGTGGTAGTTTGATGGTTTAGTGGGTAGAAAGTGGTAGCTTGAATGGCACATTGTAAAATGAGTGAGTTTGAGGGTAATAAAAGTGTATTTTCCCCAATATATTATTTAGAACTAAATAGTTAATTCTTAAGATAATTTTTCAGATTCAAAATGGCTGATTTTGATTGTCACTTCAAAATATGCCCCCTACTTTCTCCCACCAAAAGTTGAATCCGTGTCCTTCACAGATTCCTTTAGCTTATATTCCTTCATAAGGCTTTTTAGCCTTATGCTTATGACAAACATTTTCCCTCCTCTACCTACTCCACCCCAACTTTTGAGAAAAAGAAGTTATAATAGCATTGATAAAAGACTATTAAGTGAAGCTTGAAGTCATTTTGGTTTCCTATATTCAGATTTAAGGTGGGACCTTATTCTCAATAAAAATGCCTATCTATAAAGCACTGAGTTGAAGAGGTCCCACAGAGAGACGATAAGTGGGAGAAAGAGTCATAAGAAAATATCTTTTGGAATGGAGACCTCATTGACCACAAGATTGCTGCACTGTAACTGCTCAAAACATCATCTTACCACCTTCTGTGGAAATTGTTGATAATACACAATATATGGCTAACCTAATGGAACATTTTATTGTGATATTAAGAAGTGGTGGGGTAGAGCTTTGAGGGCTCTCCTTTTATGCTTTGAAGCTGTATCAGGGTTGAAGGTCAATAGAAGTAGTTTCAGTGGGGGATGTTCCTAAAATGTGGAGAGTATGGCTTCCATTTTGGTATGCAAGATGTCTCAGCTTCCTATGATATATCTTGGCCTCCCGTTGGGTGCTCTGTTCAAATCGAAATCTATTTGGGATGATGTTCTAGAAAAAATGGAGCCGAAATTGTCTAGTTGGAAGATGATGTATTTATCCAAAGGTGGTAGGGTCACCTAATAAAAAATACTATTTCCAATTTGCCAACCTACTTCCTATCATTTATTCCGCTCCTCACCGAAGTGGCTAATTGCATGGAGAAACTCTAACGTGACTTCTTACTATGTTTTTGGGGGGATAAATGACGAGTTTAAATTTCACTTGGTGAAATGGGCCATAATATGCTCTCCTATTCAAGGACTAGGAGGATTAGGTATTCGGAACTTGCCATGGTTCGCCATGACTATGGAGATACCACAATGAATGGGGGGCCTTATGGAGAATTGTCATTGAATTGAAGCATGGGGAACCATGGAGAGGAGGTTTTCCAGTGAGGAGTGGGCCTTGTGGAGTAGCCCATGAGAAGAGGTTCGGACGCATATTCAAGAAGTATCCACTTTACTGTGGGTGATGGATCTAAAATTAAATTTTGGCATGATGTATGGTGTGCCGATAGGGCACTTAAGGAAACTTATCCACAAGTTTATGGTATAGCAAGAATGAAAGAAGCCTCGATTGTAGACCTCTTAATCATGTCCTATGGTATTCCCCAATGGAATGTCACATTCCTCAGAGATGCATAAGATTGGAAAATTGACGCTTTTTCGGAGTTCTATGACCAAGTGTACTCCACCTGTTTGTTGGGGGGAGTCAAAGACAAGATTTTTTGGTGCCCCTCTAAGAAAAGGAAGATCACAGTCCACTCTTTCTACCAAGCCATGATGATTCACAATACAAATCCATTCCCATGGAAGAGTATTTGGAAGACAAAGGCACCCCTAAAGGCAATCTTTTTTTGTATGGACGGCTTGCTTGGGGAAGATCCTCACCCTAGACAACTTAAGGAAAATATTGAATTGTAATAATGGATTGGTGTTGTATGTGCAAAAAAGAGCGGAGAGTCCGTTGACCATCTACTACTTCATTGTGAGTTGCCTTGACATTGTGAAATGAAATCTTTTTGCTCCGATGGGATTAACTTAGGTGATGCCGAGAAGGGTAATTGACCTCCTAACTTCTTAAAGAGGGCATTCGGGGCAACTCTCATATTGCATCATTATGGAAGATGGTTTCAATATGTTTATGGTGATGTACTTGGAGGGAGAGGAATCAAAGAAGTTTTGAGGATCGAGAGTGGTCAATGGATGAGCTTAGAAACTTATTTGTCAATACTTTAACTCCATTGGTCGATTGTAATTGATTTTCATGTCATGACTTTTCATGAATTCCTTGTTCCCTAAACTAGCATGCTTAGGCATTGCTCTTGTATCTGTCCCATATATTTGGACTCTTGCCTATTTTTATGGTCAATAAAATCTTGTTTACCCAAAAAAAAGTGGTGGGGCCTATTGAAAATAGGTTTGGGAAGAAAATTTTTGTGAGGTTTCTTGGAGTTTTGTGAAAGTTGTTTTGGTTTTAGTTCGTTATGGAAATTGAGATGAGATGTTTTGATGATTGGAATTGTCCTGGTGTAAACATGTTTGGATTGGGAGTACGAAACTTTTGATAACATCTTCAAAAACTCTTTGTTTCCAAACACGACCTTTGAATATAGAAGCACTACAAAATTACAAATTCCATCTTGAGATTCCAAACACGAACTATCACTCATCTCACTCCATCAAGTCCTATAGAGGTAATTCGTTGATAGAAGGGTGAAAATGCTTGAAGCGAAATAGGCTTCATCCCATCTTGAATTCTCTTTCCCCTCCAACAAGAAACAGTGTGTTTATAAGATCTCAATGGTTGAAGACAAGCTTCTCCTCCTATGCTCACTATGTTATTGTTGCAAACATAGTGAGCATAACATTTAAATCTTTAAAATTAGGGACGTTAATGTCACATAACATTTAATATGCTTAATGGTGTCAAATTTTTTAACTTAGACTTTATGGCAGAATTTTTTCCCTTACGCGCTACTGATTATTTATATATCAATTTATTTTACTAGGTCACTGTACATCATGCACTAATGGTTCAAATAGTATTTATCATTTTTTTATTCAGGATCTTCATGTATGGCTTGTAATAATTATCATGTATTGTTAGGATTATCAATATTTCAGTGATAGTCATTAGTCCCAAAGATTTCATGTTATTTATTTCATTTTCTTCTGTTGATGCAGATTGTCATACTTATATCTCAAATTAGGGTGAATTCTATGACAATTTTTCGTATGAAATCAGCTGATGTTAATGGTCCACTGCATCAGCTTGGAAAATTTTCACACATTGAGGTTTCTTTAACTAGTAATGTGGAGCAGGTTTGTGTATGGGGTGTGTCGTTTTTTCCCTCTTTCCATTTCCTATCTGCAATATCTCGTTGTGATTTATCACTGCAAACTCTATAATAATATAATTTTGTACTTTGTTGACAATAGTTGGATTTTTCATTTATATGTGATTATCGCATGTGTTTGTAATTGTTGTCACTCTCATAGGTCAAAGTAGGTCAAGCTATTTATAGAGTTGGCAGTTTGTTCAACCATTCTTGCCAACCAAACATTGGTGCGTATTTCGTGTCACGTTCCCTTTTTATACGAACAACTGAGTTTGTGGCGGTAGGGTGTCCCCTGGAATTGTCATATGGTCCACAGGTATTCACTCTTGACAACTAGGACACCTCTGTCAATAAATGCTGCTGATCTCTCTCTCTCCCTCCCTCCCCATTTAATATTTTGTTTAACCAGTTATAGTAACTTAGAAAGCGGGAATTGACTTTGCCTGCACTTGGCAACCAAGCAGCAATTTCCTCATCTTTTTGAACTAAATGTGATGGGAAATAGCTAGTTCTAATATGAAAATTATGGTTTTGTTTTACAGGTTGGCCAGTGGGACTGTAAAGATCGTCTAAAGTTTCTAAAAGATGAGTACTCATTTAGATGTGAGTGCAGAGCTTGTGCAGAAGTGAATCTCTCTGACCTTATTCTCAACGCTTTTCATTGTGTCAGTCCAAACTGTCCCGGCATAGTGTTGGATAGCTGTGTAGTCAACTGTGAAAAACAGAAAATTAGGCACGTCCAAAGTGCCACCGGAATAAGCACCTTGGAGCCCTATATGCAGGTACTCTATATTCTCGCTGATGTCAATTTTGGGTAATGATGTGGTATAATGTACGTAATCATGGTCTTTTATTGCATCTGGACGTTCTTAATGGACACTATTTACTTGTCCCTGAGAGGCAAGGTGGACTCTGTACTTATGAAAAAAAAAAATTCTACTTTATTTCCTCTTGCTGAAATTCTCAATGTTTTTTCAGGTTGATATGTTAAAATGCCTTCCAAGCAATGGCTCCCTTCCTATTGATCCTGGATATTGTTTGAAGTGTGATTCTTATTGTGATCTGGAATCTTCGTTTGCTGCAGTGAATAGAGCTTGGATTTCCATAACAAGGCATGTTGCATGGTTCTAATTGAAGCTTCATGATTTTAACATCCTCAACTACGTTCTTTTTAATCCTACCAGATCACCTAACAAGAGTTGGTACTTTGCATTCAGTGCCAAGTTTATGCTAGCCAAACTTTGCTGTATACTAACCGATATTAATCTGTGATTGCTTTAACCTTCTTCCTTCAATCTGTATGATTAAACATCCATGGTGAAATTAAATTCTGCATTTTGCACAGTTAGATATATCAGCACGTGTGCTTTTACATCCATAGGTATGCGTGTTTCACCTTCAGTTTGTATATCAATACTCTACAGGTTGAAGGATACAATGGTTTCAGGAGAAATCTCAAGCACTGTCCTTACGGCTGCACTAAATTCTCTTTGTCTGCTAAGATCAACTTTGCATGCATATAACAAGCGCATTTCTGAAGTGAGTTCTAGTAACCCTCCACTCCATCTCCTTTTTTTTTTTTTTTTTCTTTACGATAATGCCATCTATTTTAAATCATTGCAAATAGAAGTGTTTACTAAAGTTACTGAGTGGTGACAAGTGTTTTTCCACACTGGATTTCAGTAACCCCATGTACCATGCATAGTAGTACTGAGAACATACATGTGGCATAGAGTACAACTGAAGTTAGTGTGCATGACTGATGCAGCCAAAAGATGCTGCAACAATAATATCTTGCTGTAAAGTAATGAATGACCCTTAGGTGGATAAAAATTAATAAGAGAGGAATCCAAACAATGCACATTAAAAATAAGTGTCATTGGGAATCAAATACTGTTTGGAGTCAAATAATTAGCAGTAGAGATTGCTAAGCTCCCAGCACATGGAATAAAGTACTGGTTGCTGAACCGACAGAAAATTTCTTACTGATTTTGTGGTTTAGTTAGTTTGACCAGCTGGCTACATCAATGACTGTATATGATGTGATATTTGCAGGTAGAGGACATTCTAGCTGAGGCATTTTGTTTGGTTGGAGAATTACAACTGGCCGTGGACCATTGTAAAACATCAATTGAGGTAAAATATCCATCATTACAGGAGTCTTAGTGTGCTGGAAATGAATATGATGAATCATTCTATGGAGATTAGCACTGCACGGGAGGATGATTTAGGATTAGTAAGGTATGATATTGGCGATCCCCATGGGGCCAAGGAACAGGTTTTAATGCCCCGAATTTACAACTGACAGTGTCCTGTCTGAAAGATGGACTTTCTCCCCTTTTACAACTTTCTCAAGCCTTACTTTTCAATGCAAATATTCTCAACAATACTCAAAACTGTAATAAAATACTCCAATATGATCATTCCCAAAGAATTTGTCAGAGCAACTATAACCCAATAACGTAACTTAAATCCTAGGTACAATTCATTGACTTTAATAACATAACGATATATAGGTAATCCAAAAAAAAATCCATAGCTATCTAAACCCTCAAGTCTTCACATAGCAACTCCACCTTGCCCAATAATTTGTCAACTAGTCACAAACCTCAAGCAGATGGATTCTCTAAAAACAGAAGAAATATAGAGAAGGAGCAGCCACGCACTCAGTAAGTATCATAATTAATGGGGTTGGGGGTATGATATTGGCAATCCCCATGGGGCTAAGGAACAGGTTGTAACACCCCAAATTTACAAGAGACAGAGTCCCATCTGAAAGATGAACTTTCCCCCCTTTTACAAATTTCTCAAGCCTTACTGTTGCAAATATTCTCAACAATACTCAAACTAGAATAAAATACTCCAATATGATCATTCCCAAGGAATTTGTCAGAGCAACTATAACCCAATAACGTAACATAAATCCCAAGTACAATTCATTGACTTTAATAACATAACGATATATAGTTAATCTAAAATCTAAATCCTCAAGTCTTCACATAGCAACTCCACCTTGCCCAACAATTTGTCATCTCCCTAGTCACAAACCTCAAGCAGATGGATTCTCTAAAAGAGTAAGAAATACTGAGAGTGAGTTGCCACGTGCTCATTAAGTATCATAATGAATGGGGGTGGGGAAATGACAATTTTAATTATATATATATATTCTCCAAGCACAATAATATAAGAGAAATACAAAACATGAAATCATTCCCAAATAGTAAAGTTGAGCTGAAAACATATTATCCAAGCCACATGACAAGGGAAATCACAAATAAAAATTCTCTGTGTAGTCACTTTTGCGTACTGTTTTGTACACTCTACTGATGTGATTGGTTGTGTATAAAAAAAATTGATACAGCCAATCACATCAGAGGAGTGCCCAGGGAGTATGCAAAAGTGACTGTATGTAGCATTACTTAATCACAAATAGATGTACATGCATCTAAAATACCAAATAGATATCATGATCTTGTGAAGAGATCATGATGGCACGAGGGTTTATATCACACATATATCTATATGCCACAAAGACATCATAGATGCCACTAAGGCATCAATATACCACACATAAATTAATTGTCATTGGTACAATGATGAATATATTAGTTGTCTCACAAAACAAAATCTTTAAGAATTTTTTTTTTTTTGATAAGTAAACGATTGTATTAATAATAGGCATAGTCCAAGTACACAAGATGGTATACAAGAGGAATCACCTATCTAGAATGAAGAAATGGAAACAAGAAAGTCATGAAGGCTTAGGCCATTAAAATCTACAGATATATCCCTTAGGAATAAGGTTCTAACAAAAAGAGATCTAAGATCCTCAAATGAGTGCTCCTTGACTTCGAAAGTCGTTTCATTTTGCTCCTGCCGTAAGCACTATAGAATACAAATTGGAATCATCTTCCACACGACTGAGATTTGTGGAATACCTCGTAAATTTGTCCAATTAGCCAAAAGCGCCACCATTCTGGTGGCACCACCCAAGTTAACATATGCTGAACACCTCATCCCATAGCGCTCTAAAACCTCACAATGTAGTAGGAGATGATCCATAATCTTCTTGCACATGCAGCACCAATTGATTATGGTCACCTGCATTTCTGCAAATTATCCGTTGTCAAGATCTTACCCAGAGAAGCTGTCCATGCAAAGAATGTAGCTTTGGGAGGCACCTTATTGCGCCAGATCCTCCTCCATGGAAATCGAATGTTCTGTGCCTGTGTGAGAGACTTATAGAAGGAATGAACTGAAAATGTGCCTTTACTTGTGGCACCACATCGTGTCATTTCCTTGGTTGCTCGGTCTCAAGGAGTGCAGAAGCTGAAAAAAGTCCTCAAAATTGCCAACTTCCCAATCTTGGGCTGCCCTACTAAAGTCAATGTTCCACTGTATTTGATCCCCAACTATCACCATAAAATCAACCACTAAAGCTTCTTTCTCACATGCAATCTAGAATACTGAGGGGAATGAGTCTTTTAGGGCATTATTTCCACACCATATGTTACTCCAGAATTTTATTCTAGAGTCATCTCTTAACACAATTCTAGTATGACGAGTGAACACCCCCTTACCCCTGACACTGATATGATTCTAGATCCCCGCTCCATAAGCCCCACTAACCTATCTAGTGCAACCCCACCCCCCCTGGAAAAAAAAACCTTCCATATTTGCAATCAATCACCAACTTCCATAAGGCTTCTAGTTCCATATTATATCACCACAACGATTTCCCGAATAATGCCCGATTGAAAATCGTCAGATTTCTAATTCCCAACCCTTTTGAAGAAATTGGGGAACATTGCTTATCCCATTTGACTAGTTGAAATTTGAGTCATCCCCCATACCACTCCAAAGGAAGTCCCTGTGAAGTTTCTCAATCCAGGTTGCCACACTTGCTGGAATTGAGAAAAGAGATAAAAAATACATTAGTAGATTAGACAAATTACTTTTGATTAAAGTGACCCGCCACCTTTTGACAAGTACAGTCTCTTCCAACCTGCCAATCTTTGTTTAATCTTCTCAATCACTGTATCCCATATTGGTATAGCCCTTGAGGCAGCCTCCAACGGTAGACCTAGGTAATTCATAGGAAGGGCAGAGACCTTACATCCAAGAGTGTTAGCCATCTGCTGAATGTTGCAAACATTACCAACTAAAACTAATTCTGATTTATCAAAATTTACTTTCAAACCTAATGCCGCTTCAAAACAGAGTAAGAGTGCCCTTAGTGCTTGCATCTAGTTTTGTTCTGCCTCACAGAAAACAAGTTTATCATCTGCAAACAACAAGTGAGAAATGTTAATAATACCCCGGTTGGTAGATCACTAATTGAGAGTCCAGCCATAAAACCGTTGTGAACCAAAGCCGAGGTCATTTTGCTAAGTGTCTCCATAACAATGACAAAGAGGAGTGGGGATAGTGGATCCCCTTGTCTCAAGCCTCAATAATTGTATGCCTTCTCCATATCTAACTTACATAGGATCCCTGGGTTACCAAATTTTTGTCTACCATCTAGGTATTCATTGGCAATGAGAACTGAGACTAGGATTTGCCTACCTTGTACAAATGCGTTTTGGGGTTTTGTTATGATCTTCCCCAAAACCTCCCTAGGCAGTTTGCGAGCACCTTGGAGATGATATTATACAACCCATTTACTAGACTAATAGGTCGAAAATCTTTTACCTCTGATGCCCCAATCTTCTGGGGAATTAGTGCTATAAAAGTGGGCATTGAGGGTCTTCTCAAATTTTCCAACCGAAAACAACTCCTGGAAAACCTTCATTAAATCTTCCTTCACCACTTCCCAACAATTCTGGAAGAATCCCGTAGAAAATCCATCTAGACTTAGGTGCTTTGTCTTTGGCCATTTTCCTCAACATGCCGTGAACCTTCGTCTCCTCAAAGGGCCTCTCCAACCAAGAGACTTTATGGGCCTCTGTACATGCCGCACCATTTATATTCAAAATCTCAATGGTATTGGTTCCCCTGTAAGAGTTAGCAACTCTATGAAAGAATTTTGTACTTTGATTCCCTTCTTTCAACCACAATGCTCTATATTTTTTGCGCCACAAGATCTCTTCCAATAAAATAACCATCTCTAATTCAGAGACCACTTCTTACTTGCAAGATAGTTCTTTTCCAAGGAAAGTACCCGACCCTCCTGTATCCTCTCTAACTCATGTTGCTCTTCTAACATGGACTTCTTACGTTCACCTATGTCACCAAAGATTTGTGTATTCCAAAGCTTTTAATATTCTTTTTAAACTTTCAATTTACCTGCAAGAATGAAACTAGTGGTGTCATGGATCTAATATGAGGACCACCATTGCTTAACCCTGTCCACAAAACCTTTAGTTTTCAGCCACATGTTTTCAAATTTAAATTACTGACACCCTCCTTAGATACCACCACTATCAAGCATAATAGGAAAATGATCCGAATAGAGATGAGACAACCTTTTTTGAAATACATCCGGATAATGTGCTTCCCACTCCAATGAAACTAAAAATCTGTCCAATCTAGACCGCATATGATTATTGGACCACGTGAATGCCCCATCCATGAGAGGGATGTCCACCAAAATCAAGTTGAAAATAAACTCTGAGAATTCAGTCAATGCTGGTTGCAGTCTACTTTCTTCTGAACTTTCACTTGGAAACCTTATAACATTAAGATCACCACCTATGCACCATGGTAGTTCCCATTAGCTATGTATTCCACCTAGTTCTTCCCATAACTGACTTTTGTTGCTGGCTAAATTCGGCCTGTAAATACCAGCAAAAGCCTACGTAAAGTTGTCTTACACTCCTAACGGAACACGCTACTGTGTACTCCCCTATGAATTCCTCAATTTTCTCCACCCCTCATCTATCCCACATCACTAACACACCTCCCGAAGCCCTATCAAATGCAAGATAAGTATAATCCACATATGTACAACTCCACATACTTATAACAATTCTTCTTGTAATATATTTCAATTTAGTTTCTTGAAAGCATACGATGTCCGCCTTCCCCTCACGAAGCAAATGTTTGATTTGGAGATGCTTATTTGCCTTGTTAAGCCCTCGGACATTCCAAGAAATAATTTTGGGTTTCATAAAGCAGGTAGTATTCCCTTCCCTTTAGATCTCTCTTGACTTGAGCTGCCCGCATAGTTAATAGACTACGATAATCTCTTTAGCTCCCTCTGGTTTTTGGAATCTGATTTCTTAAGCTGAGCATGACCAACTTCAATGGCTGTAAGCAAAGCCATAAATTTTTCCTCAAAATCCTCACACTCCATCCCCACACAATGTTGAATTTCCTTTACCTTATGAAGAACCCATTCTGAGACATTAGACTGGTCTAGAAGCATACAATTAAGGGGTATGGGCTACGCCTCCCTGGTGGCCCATTGCAAAACCAACAGTGTCCTCATCTTCTCCTCCACAAAAAAGGTTTTTGCACTCCCATTCAGAGAAGCCCTGCATCGAGATAAGGCTCTTGGAAGACCCATCATCTGCTCCTGTGTCACTCTCTTCCTTTGAAAACAAGTCACAACTTTCATCCATATTTTGTGTGGTCTTTGCTGGAACAGATGCTGTGGAGAGACGACGAAAACTACTTCCTTGTCACTGTTGTTTGGCTTTGTTGTGCCAGAGATCTGCCACACAGTGGTAAGGAAATGTCAAGAGCCGTTTTAGAGACATTTGTTGTCACCTCCCCCATTGTCGCCGTTACCCTATGGGCCTTTGTCGAAGGCTCCTTAGCCTGTTGCGAAGTGATTGGAGCTTTTTTCGAAAAGGTTACCAGACTCCTACCGGTGGAGAGCCTTGGACCCTTGTCCTGATTCTCCATGTGGGTTGGGTCCCGATTGGTTCTTTGCCTGCATTTTGCCCCACGGGCTGAGGAACAATCTCACTACCCGCTTGCTTTGTTTTCATTAGCCCAGTTATTATACCACTACTAGGTCCAGCGAAAGTCGAGCCCAGGCTCACTTTTTCCCCTTTCAGTTGCTCTTCTATTGTAACTGTTCTAGGTCCTCTTGCTTCCAAGCCTAGGCCCATATCGAGCCCACCTTTCTCCTCTTCATACCGTAGCAAAACCTCCACTTTCTCCTGCAACTCTATCAGTTGTGTCCTCAAGTCCATAAGCATACTATGTACATCCCCCCCTCTACCAGGCCAACAACATTCTCGCCACCACCACCTTTCCACATTGTACTAGCTATACCTGTGGTACAAGGAGCTTTGCCAGCCCCATGCCTGTCGCCTTGTCTTGCGTGGGTTCCTCTCCCAACTTCCATGGCGCCGTGTCTCCGCCGTGAACCCCCTCTCGAAGTTTCATCATCTCCAAAGCCTCCCTGTACGAATGTTGTTTTGTTTGTACCACCGCCACCTCTTACCTTATCGTTGTCCCACCTCTGTTCTGACTAATACCTCTCGTGTCAGTCACGAACTCCCACAGTGCCTCCACCAACCTCCTTCATCCTGACCCCCCTCCTTCTAGGGTATGAATATAAAATTGCTCCTACTACCACCACCGTATTCCACTAATGCCATGTAGTGACCGCGAGCATTCGAACACTGTTGTGCTATGAAGTTCTGATTTCCTTCCCTTGCCATGGTGTAGAAGTCCTTTCTTTCTTCCTTTAAGCACTGGTCCGGTGCTTTAGCAACCTACTGCACCAAAGGCAACACAGCCTTGACTCCTTCACCACCTTCCAGCTTTTCTCAGTAATAAGCATAGAGCTCCCTTCCTTCGATATTGTAAAAGCTTTGGATTCTATCACTACATGTTTAAGAAACCCCATTATGAACACGCCTATAAACTCTAAACTCAATCACAATCTTGCTGTTGCATGCACCAAAATGTCACCGGAAAGAAAAATTATCACTTTTTATCATCGGAGTTTTGGGTGTACGGACTAGACTCCACTCAATCCTATTTTGAGCCACTCAGTCACATCTCAAGATATTACACAAGGATATTTAAAGTATGACCAGCATATATGATTCCCAAAAATTTGTGCCTTCCTTCATAGGCATATCCAAAATAGCATAAAAAGATGCACGTAGACACAATTTATAATATGCTAAAATTTTGAACCCGACGTGCATAGTCTTAAATTAGCAAGAGTAACTAGATTTTATAAAAACCCATGAAGAACCTACTTGCTTCATTCGCAATAACATCAACCAAATGCTCCTTCAATTTACGAGGTAATTACTCCGAACCTAAACCAAAGCCAACTAAAAGATATTAAAACCTACATCACGGTTGAGCAAGCTTTTAACTAATATCCACAACTAAAACTCAATAATTTTTCCCTAAAGCCAGTTGGACAACCTCTAAATAAATTTGGGAATACTCATACATACTTAATAAAATTAAGAATGGGACCACAATATTCTAAATTTATAACACACCCCGCTGGGCATGGTGTTTTTCATTTATCCCATCTGAAATTGGTTCTATTCTCCGTAAAAATAAAACCTTCTACAGCCAGCACGCCTTTTGATAAATCATTTATTCAATTAATTTCTCAAAACTAACATCCTCAATTTAATAGAACCCAATCCGGTAGATTCAGATTCTATTTACATTACCATTGACAATCTTTACAAAACCGCAATATATATTTTCTAAGCTACCGCAATATATATACTTGTCAAGAATATACACCATTGAACATCAGCCAACCAATCATGGGATCATCTAATATTTTCTTTTCAAAATTCAGAACGCTAACTGTCCTATATTTTGAAATAAATACATTCCAACTTATTTCCTTCCAATTTTCCATCAATGATGAAGAGTAACAGAAAAATAAAGTTTAGTGATGGTTACCTTCAATTTCTGCCGGGACAAAACACATAAAAACCTGCCCATTTCAAAGTTATTATAGAAAGAACCTTCCATTAAGGGAGGAGGCAAAAATGGCCATAAAACTTCTCTGCCCTGGCTGTAGGCTATACAGTACAATAGTGAAGTTGAGTGGAGTGAGCTTGGACCTATGAAAGTGTCGGGCTTAAGGTAAAAGCTGGACCTATACAATTGGTGCGAATTTTTTTGGAACTTTTGGGATTGATTTACCATTGATATATTTTTTGTGACAATGACTAAGGCTACTTGAATTAAATTGTCGTGGATAGCTGTGGGATTTTTTTTATTATGGGAGTAGACAGACACCTGAGGGATATTTTTTGATCGGGCAACTCTTACTGATAAAAAGGAAAAAGATTTGGGCACCTCTTAATAGTTTTTGATTGTTTATTTTACCTTAAAGTACCACAAGAGTGAACTTTACGGAGCCTTGCATGGATAGTAATGATTGGGTTGGTAATTACAATATAAAAAAGGGGGTTTGGTAATAAACAATTTATTTGATATCACTATTTTGCACCTGTTAGAAGAAGTTCAATTCTTTTTGTAGTTCACATTGCGAATAGGAAAGGAGGATTACCTTTGCATTAATACGATGCAGGCAAAATTAGCCTTTTGTCAGTCAGTCCTGATAAGTAATGAAATGCAAATCTGATTATGGTAGTTTTTCGTTTGGCAGATTTTGGAAAAGCTCTATGGTCCGAATCACATTGTCATTGGATATGAACTTGTGAAGCTTTCATCTATTCAGCTATCCATGGGGGATCGTGGTGCTGTCAAGAACATAAATCGAGTCAGTGAAATTTTTTCTCGTTATTATGGATCTCATGCAGACATAATGTTCCCATATCTGCAACCCTTACAGGGGAAAATCAGCAAGTTAGTTCAATAAAGGTCTAATCCTATTGCTGACGTCGAGAGAAATTCCAGATGAAAATAGAATGGGCATAAAAGAATTTGAAGATGACTAATCACTAATTCAGGTTGCTGCTTTGAACATGAAGGGATCGATTATAACTTTTGCCTGATGAATTGCATTTGATATGTTGAGATTTTGACCGATCCAATTAATTCTGTAAAGAGTTGGCTAAATACTGTCGTATAGGTGTAATAGTTATGTAACAGCTAGGCACTGCTTGGACATTTTTAAGTCTAAAGTTGTGTTTGCATATTCATTTGAAGTTTCAAGTCTACTATTATTATTATTATTTTTTTTTTAAGTTTACTTCTGTCATTGGATACTTTATGTATCTTGAATCCTCCCTCTCTCATCTTCCACGAAAATATCAGCATGTATACTGTGTACGCCAAGAATTATTGTTCCATGCAAGGACCGTTAAGAACGCTAGGTGCATTTGGAGTCCGAAATAGTCACCATAGAGAAGGGGAAACAAGCTTTCCAATGGGAAATGAGTACTACCAATTAGGGAACGCATACGGTCCAGGATCAATGCACTTGGGAGTCCGAAATAGTCACCATAGAGAAGGGGAAACAAGCTTTCCAATGGGAAATGAGTACTGCCAATTGTGGAACACATTCGGTCCTGGCCATCATTGAGGATCGTGCACAGGGTGAATGAACTCATTAAAGACCCACCTGCATGCTAGTGGAAGAACCTCAAACTCTCAAGTTAGCGATGAAGATCTTATTTTTATCATTTTTCTCATTCTTGTGTGATTTTTAGTAGGGGTGTCAAATCGTGTTAACGGGTCATATTCGTGTTGTGTCAAAACATGTATATTATATTATATAGCTCAACCCTAACCCGATTCGTTAAACTTATTGTGTCAAAATCTCAAACCCTAACACTACCCATTAATACAACAGGTCGTGTCTTGTCAATCCGTTTTGACTTATTAGTGAATATTATGAAATAAGTTAACACGATACAATACGACTCGCTTCAAAACATGTATATTATATTATATAGCTCAACCCTAACCCGATTCGTTAAACTTATTGTGTCAAAATCTCAAACCCTAACACTACCCATTAATACAACAGGTCGTGTATTGTCAACCCGTTTTGACCTATTAGTGAATATTATGAAATAAGTTAACACGATACAATACGACTCGTTTCAAACTGTTTATGTAAATGGGTTGAATAAGTCCGAAATTAATCAGTTTGACCTGATTAAATTTAGCATAATTTTATATAAATTTTAAAATCACAATATTTATAAAAACTATAAAGCTAACTACAAGTCCAAAATTACAATCCAAACAATAAAAATATCGAAATTGAAATTCTAACAATTTTACTTTTAGGTATAAGGGTATAATTGTAATTTTAACTTTCTTAACGTGTCATAATGGGTTATAACGTGTCATAACGCGTTGACTTGTTATTAACCCGTTAAACAATCGTGTCTTAACGGGTCAACCCATTTTGATTCGAATTCGTTAAGATTAAATCCTAACTCGCTATTATCGTGTCGTGTTCGTGTTGGGTTAATGAGTCGTGTAACATATTGCCACCCCTAATTTTTAGTGCCTACTTTTCGTACCTCAGATTGGGGAAGGGAGCTCCCCTTTTGTAGGATGTTTGGAGGATCTTCTATTTGATGTTTAATGAGGATCCCATGTCAAGAAGTGATCACATCAATTTTGGGGTCCTCGAGGGTTGACAGTATTTATTAGAAATGATTGAAACACTATTTAGTTACTATGTGTCAGCAGAGCAGAGATCATATTGTAGCCTTCGTCTGGGGGTTGCTTATTGTGGCCCTCTCCAAGATTAAGGACAGATGTGAGTTTGAGCTAGTCTCTCTATCGTTTTGAGTTGAATTGCACCTCTCTATTCCCTATTTTTCCCTCCGATCGAAGAAACAAAAAATATAAGGTCTATCATACTAGACCCAGATTAGTAAATAATGCTCTAACCATTCTTACTTTTGTTGAGGAGTAGTTAAAAAACACTGATGACTTTGTGGTTTGACAACGTACATGTGTTCATGGAACTGTAGATGATTTTATTCTCTTGAAAAAATTACAAGTACAATGTGCGGTCAAACTGTTCACTCTCATGTAGTATTCATAGGGCTATAATACATATCTATAGAGTATGTAATGAAACCCTGTTTTAAAAAAATTATCGGGTTATTCGCTCGAGTGAACTCTTTATCGAAAGTTCGCCTTCTCTTGAGCTAGGAACCAACCTCTACAAACCCAACAATTCTCCTACTTGGAAATTAGTACAATCGCATGTATCAACCACCTATCTCCAAAACTGAAACACTCCACCTCTATAGCTCATAGTTCTTGTCTTCAAGCTAGAAGAATAACTGAAGTTGTACACAACTTTAGTTTCTCAAGTGTAACACCCTTAGTCAACATATTTGCAAGGTTTTTGCTTCCACAAATTTTCTCAAGTATCAATTGGCTATCATCAAGAAGAGATCGAATAAAATGATACCTATTTCAATATGTTTGGTCTTGGAATGAAATGTAGGATTCTTGGTAAGGAATACAGTTTGATAGTCACTGTGGAGAGTACCATTCTCGTTCTTCCAACTCTTCCAAGAAAGTCTGTAACAAAATCATTTCTATTGAAGCCTCCGATACAATAACATACTCAGCTTCTAATAGTGCAACAGTCTTATGTAAGTTTGAATCCCAAGACACAGCAATACCACCCAAAGTATATACAAAACATGTAGTACTCTTTCGGCTACTAGTGTAATCAGCTAAGTTAGCATCAACATAACTCTGCAGTTTCAAACTTACTCAAGTAAAACAAAGATGCGTAAATGAGAAACCCCTCAACTACCTCAGAATCCACTTTACTGCCTCCTAATTTTGTTTTCTTGGATTCTTCATGTACCTACTCACAACTCTCATTGCATGGACAATGTCTAGTCTAGTACAGACCATCGCGTACATAAGAGAACCAATAGCTAAAGCCTAGGGTACCTTACTCATGCAATCATGTTCCTCTTTTGACTTTGGTAACTGAACTTTGCCAAATCTGAAGTGACTTCCTAAAAGTGTACCCACTAGTTTAACTTTGTCCATATTGACCCTGTTAAGCACTCTTTTCACATATCCTGCTTGTGAAAGTCTCAATGTATATTTGACTTTATCAATGATAATTTTCATGCCAAGGATTTAATTTGCAGCTCTCAAATCCTTCATTGCAAAATTTTTCGACAATTGCTTCTTTAGATTGTTGATCTCCTCAGTGCTGGACACTTCAATGAGCATATAATCCACATACAATAGTAGAATGATATAAGAGTTGTCAAAATACCTAACGTAGCAATTATGGTTTGTTTAACATCTGATGTACCCTGAATTGCACATGAGGTTGTTAAATTTTCTATACCACTGTCTTGGAGTTTGTTTTAGACCACCATACAAGCTCTTCTTTAGTTTGCAAACTTGATTCTTTTTCCTTTGTACTGTGAATCCCTTTGGTTGATGCATGTAGATGTCTTCTTCCAAATCGTTATGAAGAAATGTTGTTTTCACATCTAATTGCTCAAAATATAAGTCTTATGTAGCCACTATTCCCAATACTAACCTGATTGTTGATTTTCACAACTGGAGAGAAGACCGTAAAGTAGTCAATGCCTTTCTTATGCTGAAACACTTATAATAAGTCTAGCTTTATACATCTTGCTACCATCATTCTTAGTTTTCAATCGATATACCCACTTGTTGTGTAGAGCCTTCTACTTTGATGGAAGTTCAGTCAGCTCGTTTAATTAGCTCCCATGTTTTTTTTTCTAACAGATGACCCGTCTTATCCTTCATTGCTGACTCCCACTTATTCGAATTATCATCTTGCAAGGTTTCCTTATAGCTTTGTAACTCACAATCATCAGTTAGCAGAATGTAATTTAAGGTGGGTGAGAACCGCTGCAGAGGTCTAGTAATCGTGGAAGACTGACATATGACAAATGTAAGTGTAGATATCTTTGGATCTGATTGTGGAACAATAGGGATTGATGCATTAGACATACTCTCCCCGTCATTTGCACCTCTGCTTGGCATTATGATCTTAGGAAGTTTATTTAGGCTCACAAACTTAGATTTGTGAGGAGCTGCATCTGCTGTTGCACTAGACTTGTGCTTATACATGACTTTCTTATTAAGGATTATATTCCTACTTTTGACAACTTTCCTACTCTAATCATTCCAAAAGCGATAGGTAAAAGACTAATCCTCATAGCCAATAAAGAAGCACTTTCTTGATTTGGCGTCAAACTTGTTACGAGCATTAGAATCAATACGAACATAGGAAACAAAACTAAAAACTTTTAAATGAGAAGGTTTCACCTTGCGTAGTCTACGCTCTAAAGAAAAAGATGACCCTTGATTAATAAGATAAATTGTAGTGATAACTGCATCTTCCCAGAATGTCGATGGTAACCTAGCATGCAACCTCATGATTTTAGCTCACTCAATGATGGTCCTGTTCGTGCATTCACTAACACCATTCTGTTGTGGGGTCCTGGGAATGGTTTTCTTCATTCTGATATCGTGCGCTGCGCAGTACTATTTGAACCCTCCATCAATGTACCCTTCGCCATTATCAAACCTTAAGCATTTTAGCTTCAAGTCTATTTAGATTTCCTGAATATTTCAAACATATCAAATTGATTTTCAAGAAATAGACCCATACTTTTCTGTTGTAGTCGTCGATAAAAGTGAGGTAATACCGAGGACCTCCAAGAGATGAGATTGGGGAAGGTCCCCACAAATATATATGTACAAGTTCCAAATTTCTTGACCTCAGAACTCTACCTCCCATAAAGAAACTGACCATTTTCTGCTTTCCTAGAATGCAACTCTAACACATGTTCAGATCAACTAACTTTAGCTCTAGTAGTTTTCCCTTTGATAGAAGTACCTTCATCCCTTTTGACTCATGTGATTAAGCCTGCAGTGCCATAACTCTATAGTATTCTCAGCTTCAGTAGCATCAATCATTTCGCTTGATCCTGATGTCATATATAGAGTACCAATTTTCTGACCACGAGGCAACACCATTGCTCATTTTGTGACCTTCTATATGCCACTCAAAAAGACTATCGAATGATCGTCATTGTCAAGTTGTCCCATAGATATAAAGTTTTTCTTTAACTTGAAAGTATATCATAGATCTAATTATCTTTGGGAGAAGGGATGACATGCTAGGAACTAAACAAAGTTTGCAAGAAAAGATAGATGTTTGAGGCTAAAAGCATGTGCCCTTGGGATTCGAGAAGGGAGTGAGGGATGTGATGGGTAAAGATTTGGTATGGTCATTTTAGGCCTCTACATATTTCATCTTATTTAATTATTATAATTTTTTTTAAAATTTCACATAAATTATAATAAATAATTTAATTTTTTAAAATTTTTAAATAAAAATAATATTATAATAATATTATAGTTAATTTTTAACTCTTATCTTATTTTTGTAAGTGAATGAGGTGTTAAGTTGATAGGATGGCTATTAACAATGTGGTAGGATAGCTACTAAAAATAATATACTCTTGAATTTATCGAGCATTCAATCTCTTAGATTTTTCTTTTTCAAATCTCAATCATTTCTACACCATCATTTATAACTTTTAAATTCAATAGACTAAGTTTTCATTTGGATAGTGATGTGATTTTAAATATTTTGTGAATAATAATAAAAAAGTAGGGGTGCTATTAGCATGGTGCAAGACGGGGTAGACCTTTTTCCGCACTACGTAGGGGAATGATTTTCAACCCTACCCCAGGAAGGCAAGGGCGGGGTCCCCCACCATGGTGCCAAAAGGCAGGGTCAAGAACCTCATCCACCCTGCCCTAGCCTAAGCCAACCCATTGAATCTAAAAACTATTTTTTGGGTCTAAAAAAATATTTTTGGACTCAAATTATAATTTAAGTTATGAATTAAAATTTATAAATTCAAAAAGAATTTAAACTCAATATATTTATATTTTGGATTGCCTTGGTCTTCTAGGCCAACATTTATATAGTAGACCAAGACAATACAATAGTTATATTTAATCAATGTGAGACTCATTATATAACTTGAATACAACTTCAAGTTTTCAATAAATTATATATATCTATATACAATATATTTATTTGTATGAATATAATAATATTTATATAAATATCTAAAAATTATTTTTTTAAATATTGTGGTGTAGTGTGGAGCCAGGGCAGGATAGGGCCCCGCTGGGGTCAGCCTGCCCCCCTCACTTGCTGGGCAGTCTCCCTGCGAGGTAGGGTAGCATAGTGTGGGCCCCCACTACCCATCCTTACGAAAAAGTAATAAAAACAATATTGAATAGTAATCAAAAGTAATAAATAAATAAATAAAAAATAATGTTAAAATAAGGAATATGAGTAAAGTATTCTCAAAATACTCTATATCCAAACTAGCCTTAGGTTCGGTTTGGTAACAAAAAAGTTTCACCTCAAACTCAAAATTCTCATTTAATCATTACAACTTTTTCAGATCTCCATATAAAATATAATAAATAATTCAACTTTTTCTTAATTTTTTCAAATATCAAAACAATAATAATATTAAAATATAATATTTTAATATTTTATCTTAAACTCAAAATTTTCATCCCACTTATCAAGCAGAACCTTAAATATCGTGAATGGTAAGATAAATTTGAAATTGATAAATTACTAACGTAGCAAAATCTCTTTAATTTGAAAAGAATGATCGGAACCTGAGAAAATCATAGGAATTTTAAACTTCATTGACCAAACAGGGAACGTGGGTTAAGAGATTGCAATAAGAACGCGCATTGCGCGTTGGCATGCCACCTCAGTTACCACAATGCTCGTAGATATGCACTTACATTTGTACAAGTAAATAAATGCCAAATTTGCCTCAAACGTCATGGATCTGCATTCCCAATTTCATCTGAAATTTTGTGAAGAGACTGGGATCCAACTCGAAAAGGACCCTTGACTCAGAACTAGATAAACAAAGAAAAAATGAATTGCGTATGCCAGCATTTAATGGTAGAGTTTCAATTCTCTGTGGCAGAACGATCAATTCAACCATCCAAAAGGAGCCTAAATAAATCTAAGAGAAAACTATAAACAATGTCAAGAGATTATCAGTTGGACCATACGTGAACTAAACCATTCCTATTGCCGGTATAGATCTCATTCCGCTCTTCATCGTAAAAGAGAGCAGTAATATCTTCCAAGGCTTCCGTAACCGTGCTCCTGATTCTGGAGGCATGGGTCTGACTCTTCAAAGCGCAACTGCTACCACAATAATGATCACTGCAACTGCATTCATTTTCCACGGGAAAGCTGTTGCTTGCTCTAACTTTAGCAAGACATTTCCCGGTTAGAATATTACTGATATTGATTGATCCAGCTGCATAAGAGACGCTAACTGTTACATCATAAATTTTAACAAAACGATGCTCTAACTAGCTGTACAACGGAAGATAAAAACATCAACTAGGACTCCTCTCTGATAATAACATGTAAACAACAACAACAACAACAACAACAATAATAATAACAATAACAACAACAACAACAATAATAATAAATTAATAAATAATTAAATAGGCAAGCCACAACACAAACAAACAAAAAGCAAATGACAACATTCACAATCAGCATTATCCTTTACACCAATCGGTATCTCTATATCAATTTAAATTACGCAAACACCACTCACCAACATTTGGGAGCTTTTATGATACCAACCCAGACCATAAAAACACAAGTACAGACCACAAGGTTCAGTCTGTATTAAAATACTATTAGTGATAATAAACAACAACAAATTCCACCATAAAAAATAGCTAACGTAAATCTAAAGATAACTAGGAACAAATTCAAGAAACAAGCAGTTGAGCCATATAGGCCATGTCTATTGTGAGTATAGATATCGTGAAAGAATGCAGTAATGTCTAATCTTGTATTCAAATAACAGTAGCAATAAAAAACCAAAACTTAACAACCGTTATACACATACACATGCACATCCACATCATATTTTATTTTTGATAGGTAAAATAAGATTTTATTAATAGAAGAAAACCAAATTTATGATGTGGATGTGTATAACAGTATTTAACTTGTGCAGTTAATACTGCTGGTTAGGTATCAGGTTAACACGTCAAACACCAAAGGAGGCCAGCTCAATTAATAGGCTACACTTTTGGATTCTCTTCTTGTATCTTTCCATTACACATAGCATGCTGAATTAAAAAACAAAAAATAAATTTACCATTTCCTTCAGACAGTGGATCGTCAGAATCAGCTTTGCAGTAAGAGATAATAAGATCCTGATCACTCGTGATATATATGTTATTAGTGTTGCAGTCAGGATGCCACAGAAGGTGATCCTCAAATGACGTCACAAGCTCCCCACGGAAGTTCCAGACAGCCACAGTTCGGTTTCTAAACGTCAAGAACAACTGGTTCTCATACAGAAATATAAATGCTGATGGTGTCATAAATTCAGTTCTGCTAACTTCAGTCAGCTCAAAATTGCGGACCTACATATAATAGCAGTCAGATATCCAAATGAAAAAGTACTAATAAAAGATCTCAGGAATGATCCTTACATCAAGAATCTGTAAATTCTCATTTTCTTGCTTGACTAGTAGCTTTTCATTAAACTGTTCAATGAAATCCACCTTTTTATTCCGATGAAGGAGATGGTTGAAAGACTTTAGAACAGTTCCATCCTCAATTGAAAGAATCTTGAGGGGAACATGGCTACTTGATTTGGTAAAAATCAACAACATGATCCCTGGACTGCTCGGGAAAAGACATCAAAGAGAAGCAAATAAGTAAACATGACAAGAAAAGGACCAATTCCAAGCAACATGTTCATTCTCAAGAAGTTCATGCACGTGTAAATGAATCACCACTATTGTGCATGTGTATAAGCATGTATAGATACATTACCTGATCTTAATTTCTTGAACATGTTTATCCGATATGGAGTACAACATTGTATAGTTTTTCAGGTCAAACACTTTGTAAATACTACCACAGGGTAAAAAGAAAAAATATATGAAAATCAATTAGCTAATTGTGTAATAGATAACCATATCTTAGCAGAAAAAATACTCATATAATAGAAGATTTACCTATCCTGCGCAGAATAAGTGAGTACCTTCCCATTGACATCGTCAAACTCTACAAAACCAGGCCATTTCAGTGACTCAGACTCAAAAAGTGCAAAGCCAGCATCTTGTTTACCCCTCCTTATGTATCTGGAATATAACATAACAATTTCAGCAACATGTAAAAGTAAAGAAAATGGGCACTCAAACGTTGGATTTAAGAATGTGCATTCTCTTATGGAATTATAATATTTATTTAGTAGGAACGGGAAGTGGAATAAGATTCACATACTCAATCCTTGTGCTTCTGCATTTCAAAGAACTAAAGTTGTCTGAAGCATACACAGAAACTGTGATGAGCGAGTCATTGTTTTTATTATAAAACAAGCTTCGTATAACTTCATCAGGACTGACATTCAGAAAGCATATCCTCTGATTAGTCTCTGCATCAGCAAAGGAGACACATAATTCCCTCAAATTCATTCTACTTTTCAATGCAAACGGAATCTCAGAGCATACCCAAAAAGTTTAGAAATATGGAAATACAGTTATACCTCGGCTAAATGCTGCACAAACACCAGATTGTGCAAGAGCAAACACAATGTCACGAGCCGCTACAATCTCAATTATCTTTGACCTCTTTCTCAGGAAAGGCAGTACCATGGAACAATGACCTTTTGGATCATGGGTATCATATTCCTCCTAGCCATAAATAGATCAAAACATACTAACAGGCAGAAATTTAGAAGAGTTCACTTATCTATGTTCCACCAAAGCAGATAGGTGCACTTAACTAACAATCACAAGATTATTCATTAATGCACAAAATTTTTTAGGGCGAATTCCAACTCAACCAAAATATGAACTGGTCAGGACTTCCAAAATTATTTATATCCATAATGACGAAACACATTTTGTAAGGCATATAGCTCTTCACTCCAGTGTGTGTACACAGGTAAATCCTACACTAAAAATAGGGCCAATGATAAGGTTGGCATTTGTAAATAAGGATGCCAGCATAGTGAAGCTTATGGCTCTTAATTGAATGGGAATAAATATAAACATCTTTTCCGTTGGCGATAACAAGAGTAGGTAACCGACTCCAATCCTTATTATCTATCTATCTGCCCCTAGGCGTCAAGAAATCTCATGGTATGAGAGGAGTCCGTAAGCGGTAAGCCTGAGTTTGGTCACAAAAGCTATGTACTAGTAATCCTTGAAATAAGATAAAGAAAAAAACCAATCGTTACGTACCCACGTAACAAGGGAAAGAACTAGCAAGGAAATGAAAAATTGGAGTAGGATAATTCGAGGAATCTTGCTTTGATAGGATTCGTTCGAGAAAACCCGGACCTCCTAAATAAACGTAACTTTGTAGAGAAAATTCTCAATTTGGTCATTCAACTCGATTCCAAATGAGTAGATACAAAATTATTTATAACGGATAGACTATATACATCTAGCACAAACATAACTACCACATGCACAAATCACTTTCTACTATCCATACAAGGACTACTCTAATTACTAAGTTCACGGACTTTACGTAATGACATTCATGAATAGTACTAGGTTCGTCTCATAGAAAGATTTGTTTAATGTCTTGTTACTTCACGATTTTTGTAAAAGGAGAAGGAGAATGAGGAAAGGAGAAGAGACCTGCAAACGTATGTTACGGAAACGTTCCTGGGCATCGCTCATACCGAAAGCACGGTCGCGCTTCGAACTGATTTCCCGTCTCTGAAGCTTCTTAACGCTGTTCACCAACCCATCCACGCAGCCCCCGCGGGCTCGCTTCTTTGCCAGTACCCGCCTTCCACTGCATGGCCGAGGACTCACTGATATCTTCCTTCCGCCTTCCATTGTTCTCTCTCTCGCAAAATGCTTCTCACGAGGCTTAGACCACAAGACTCGAAAATCTATAGCATAATCAGCTAGTTTAAAAGCGAAATAGTATGCATCACTTTGCTCGGTTGCTGCTCAATTACAACCACAAATCTAATATCTCAGCTTCCATCCCTCTCAAATAAAGCCCTAACTCTCCTACCATCCCAATACCCAAATTATTTTCTTTACCAATAGAAAATCCTACACCTAATTCCAAAGAGGCCTCGACCCACTGCTCTCTCTCTCACTCTCTCTCTCTCTCAGAGGGAAAGCACGAAACGAAGAGTAGAACTAGAAGTGTTCAACTGGATTGAAGATAGAGACTTTACTGTGTGTCGGATTTCAATGTGTGTGAATCCGATCCGTTTTCAAATTTCGAATTTGGATAATCACGACAAATTTCCATGGTGCTAGCATGGGCTCTAATACTTTTTAGGAAAATAGAACTGAGACTGGAGTACGGGTGTAAAAAAAATCAATAAATTAAAAAAAATCAATAAATTGGTAAACCGGATTGACTGGATCAAATTGGTAAGATCGGTTTGGTTCAGTACTTATTTTTTTTTTAAAATCAGTTAAAATTAGTCTGATTCTGATTTTTCTTTATCTAAAATTGGATTGGATCTGTTTATATATATATATTTTTAATTTTTTATATTGTATATAATATTTATATATAATATATACCTATATATAAAATAGTTTTGTATTATATGATAAATTACTAATTAATATAATATTAAATTTTAAAATCTTATATCATTTTATTTATTGTATTAATAGTTATACTAATATTATATAATATATATTAATAGTTATACTAATATTATATAACTATATATTATAATATACTATAACATATCATTATATTTTATATTATAATATATCATTATAGTCCATAATACATTTATAATATACTACAATATATTATTACTATAATATTATATACTGTAATATACTATATTATATATATATATATATATATTATATAGTACATTAAAACTGAAAAATCGAACTGAACCAGACCGAAAACCGGAGTACCGGTTTAAGAGGATAACCGGCGCGTAATCAGTTTTGAAAAATGCAAAACCGGTGCATATTGGTTCGAATCTAAATTTTGTCCAAAACCGGACCAGTTACACCCCTAGATTGGACCGAGGTCGTTGGGCCTAGTTTCGAGGGAAAGATGAGATAAAAATTTTGTGAATAATAATAAGATAATTTATAAATAGTAGTGAGATAGTTTGATTTGATTATTTTTTGAATTTTGAAAATGGAGAGAAAAAATTGAATAAAAAATATTATAAAATTAAAATATTGTAATAATATAGTTTTATAATATTATTGTTGGGGAGATTTTCGTCAAGGATCTCCAAACCCACAGAGGCTGGCCCAGGTGATGGAGATGCAAGAAGGACCAATAACTTACCACCTAGATGTTGATTAAGTTTGTTGGCAAATCCCTTGATTTTAGGGGACAAGGCAATTTAGAGGAAGTTGGACAAGTTTGTTGGAAAATTCCTTGATTTTAGGGATAAGGTAGATTGGAGGAAGTGATCGAGTTCTTACTTTTAAAAATTAAGGATTTTACCAATTTGTTAATTAGTATATTTATTTCATTAATTTTAGAGATTATTTCCCGTAGATTTAGGAGTTTGAATTATTTTGGATTAAAATCTAGATTGAGGGAGGGCTAGCAGAACCTTAACTCTATTTATTTCAGTTTTGCATTGTATTTTCATTATACTATTTTTTGAATGAAAGTTGAATTTCTTATCTTTGATAATTGAGTGTTAGATTGAGTTAGTCTTGATTTTCATACTCCAACCAATTCGGATCTTGGTGTTGGTCTGAGGTAACCCTTGATTCATCCATTCAACACGACCATAAACACCTAAGCATGGAGGTTTCCATCATTGGTGTTTTCATTGAGATCCGTCCAACCCGTGGAGAGGAAGCCAAGAAGGAAGATCATGGCCGATCGACAACTAACGCATAGGGAGCGGATTGAGAACCTTGAAGCCACTTTAGAGGCACAATAAATTGCCACCAATATGATGGTGTTTTCATTGAGATCCGTCCAACCCGTGGAGAGGAAGCCAAGAAGGAAGACCATGGCCGATCGACAACTAACGCATAGGGAGCGGATTGAGAACCTTGAAGCCACTTTGGAGGCACAACAAATTGCCACCAATGAACGACTTGGAAGGATAGAGGAGGTAATCCAGCAATTGGTGAACTAAAGGAGGGTACCCGAGAATGGAAGTGAAAGACACCATAGAAGAAGGTCCAAGAGACACTATAGTCCCGAGGGTTCCGTTGGGTCTAGAAAAAGCTAACACCATAAGAGGGTGGAGGATTTGGATTCATCTAATAAAGATTCCTCAAACTTCGATGAGGAATCAATCGAGGAAAGTGAAATGGAAGAAGAAAATCGAGATGGGAGAATAGGTGTTCGTAATGGAAGGCCAAGGAGGGAAGCGATCAAACCTAATATGCACTTTCTCAAGTTCAATGGTGATGACCTGAGCACATGTGTAAGTAGGGCCGAGCAATACTAAGAGCATAATCACATGGAGGGTCATGTTAAGGTGTCGTATGCCTCCTACTTCCTTGAGGGGGAGGCAAACTAATGGTGGTAATGGATGAGGAAGACCTATAGAGCTTAAATGAGGGAATTGAAATGACGGAAATTTGTCAAGGAGCTATTGGGGAGTTTCAGACCAACCGAATATATGGACTACCATGAGACTCTCTCAAAGATCATGCAAACCGGATCTTTAAGGGATTATCAAAAGAAGTTCGAATATTTGTCTACAATGGTACATGGGTGGTCAGAAAAAGCCCTCATTGAAACTTTTGTGGGAGGCTTGAAGAGTAAATTGGTGGTAGAGGTAAAGCTTAAGAAGCCAAAAACCTTGATGCAAGCCTTAGAGGTTGCACATATTAAGAAGGATCAACTCCAAGATTTGAGGAAGAATAGCCGCTTTGAGGTAAGGAAACTACCCCCAATGATTTCCAAGTTTGGTGCAAACAAGACTTTTAGTAAGGACTTTTCACTGGAGGCCCTAGTGGAGGTGCATCAAATGGAGTCAAACCACAATTCGCGGCCGTGAAGAGACTATCATGGGAAGAGATGCAACAACGAAGAGAGAATGAGCTTTGTTTCAATTGCAATGAGAGATTCACAATGGGCCACAAATGCAAGGTGAAGCAAAATTTTCTTATTTAGATGGAGTCGGAGGAGGAGGAAGACTTAGGGAAGGAAGAGCAAGGAGCAATTTCTGGAGCTTGATCTTGAGGACAATGTTGGTCTTTAAGGGGGAAGAACTGATGGAGATGCAAGAAGGACCAAGCACTTACCACCTAGATGTTGATTGAGTTTGTTGGCAAATCCCTTGATTTTAGGGGATGGGGTGATTTAGAGGAAGTTGGACAAGTTTGTTGGCAAATTCCTTGATTTTAGGGATGAGGCAGGTTAGAGGAAGTGATTGAGTTGTTGCTTCTAAAAATTAGGAATTTTACCAATTTGTTAATTAGTAGATTTATTTTATTAATTTTAGAGATTATTTCCCTTAGATTTAGAAGTTTGAATTATTTTGGATTGAGATCTAGATTGGGGGAGAGCTAGTCGAACACTACTTCTATTTATTTTGGTTTTGCATTATATTTTCATTATGCTATTTTTTGAATGAAAGTTTAATCTCTTATTTTAAAAAATTGAGTGCTAGCCTGAGTTAGTCTTGATTTTCATACTCCAACCAATTCTGTAACATCCCGCTCTTTCTTTCTCTTATGATTACAGGCCTTGTCCTAGGTGTTGAGTCTCGATGGCGTGTTTTTAAAGATACCAAGTGATTTTTAAAGCAAGCCCAATGTTTTAAAGCCTTTGAATATTTTAAATATCCTGGAAATATTTATATGAGATATTTTTAATGTTATCGAACCAACTTGATTTTAAATAAAACAATTATAATATTTTTGAAGAGTTTCAAAAATATTATAATTGTGACAAATTATTTAATTTAAATGATTTCAGTCATTTAAAAATATTATGAGATTTAAATTAATGTTGAAAGCTCTAAATTAATTAAATGGTTTTATTCTCTTAAATAATTAGCAACACTTCATCATTTAATAAATGATGAATGATGAAGATTATATTTTATAAACTAAAATTTAGTTTCAAATATTCTATCTTAATTCCTCTAAATGCTTTAAATTAAATAAATGTTTATACATTTTCAAATCAGTATTTAAAACTCACTGTTAGATCGTTTTGAAGATCCCATGACGAAGGGCTTGGATTAAATACGTAAGCACCTAGCCTTTTCCACCTCTCTCTCTCTCTCTCTCTCTCTCTCTCTCTCTCTCTCTCTCAACGGCATGCCCTCTTACCCAATTCTTCCTTTAAGTTCAGCCCTATGCCACCGCACGCCGCCTAGCCTCATGATTGAGCTGAGATATTGCATATTTTAGCTATTTAAAACCAATGTATTTCAATTGCTTCGTGACATTATTTATTGGTTTTAGAAAAAAAAATAGTTAATAAGCATAAATTCGAGTTATGATTTTTAATTGATTAATATCATGTTTATGCTTAATTTTATAACTATGATTTAATTGGACAATACTTCCTCACATATATAATATTTTTTTTAATAATCTATTTTCTTTTTAATTTATTTCGAGTGTATTTTTATTTCTTTATTTTCAGCTTAAATAAAATTCACGAGATCAAACGGTGAAATTTTTACGTAAAGTCAAGAAGCAGTTTCACGTGTTGTCTGGGGGTGCTTTCGGTGGGCTAGTTGGACGTAAAAAAGAGACGGAATTGGGTGCAGAAATTAAGGATAGTTTCGGTGCTTGATTGATTGGAAAAGCCGTGCGTGCTTGACCGGGGGACTTTCATGTTCATGAGCTTAGGACTGATTACATAAAACGGTAGGGGAGGTGTGGACGGGACCGGAGTAATGAGAGACGCAAAAATCCATTGCATGAAAAATAGAGCACGGCTGTGCTCAACTACTTGCTTTTTCTTTCTCTCGTATTTCAGAAGAATCGAGATTTAAAGAAACATCATCGAGTGAAATCCAGCGACTAGAGTATATGGTAAGGAAGGGCCAAAAGCCTGATGTAGCTCAAGCAACTCAGCTCTTGTATGATCTGTGCAAAGCAAATAAGATGAGAAAAGCAGTTGGAGTAATGGAGATGATAATTGGTTCTGGCATTATACCTGATGCAGCTTCATTCACGTACTTGATCAACTATTTGTGTAAAAGAGGGAATGTTGGGTATGCAATGCAATTGGTTGAAAAAAAAAATGGAGGAACATGGCTTCCCAACCAATACTGTTACTTACAATTCGTTTGTTAGAGGACTTTGTATGCATGGAAACTTGAACCAGAGCTTGCTGCTTTTGGATCGATTGATGCAGAAGGGGCTGATCCCAAATGCATTCACATACTTTTTCTTGCTTGAAGCTGCTTATAAGGAAAAAGGAGTGAATGAAGCCATGAAACTATTGGATGATGTAATTTCGAAGGGTGGGAAGCCTAATTTGGTTTGTTACAACATATTATTAACTGGGGAGTGCAGGGGCTAGCAGATCGTGGCCTCACAAGATGCAGAGTAGGACGCGAGAACTACTAGCGTGTTGAAACGAGAAGCACGCATGGCCAGGGGCACTCGCATGAGCCAGGCACGGACAGAGGAAAGACACGATGAAATCGTGACCTCAACACTGGGCAGCAGATCACGCAGAGGATAAAAGGCAAATGCAGAAAAGAAAACAAAGAGAACCAAGCTAGCACACTCACACGGCTGGAATTGGAGCCCACACACATGCAGAATTCTCAAACAGCAATGCAGCAGAAAATCAAGATCAATGCAGCAGCAAATCACGCAACACACATGTAGCAATTTCAAGCTGGAACTCATTGACAAGCACCTGCAGAAAATCACGGCAGCTCACTCGGACAGCAGAAGAAAAAGAAGCAGCACCGAAAGAATCACTAAAAGCATGCAGAAAAAGACAAGCAGAAATGCAGATCATATACGGCACCTAATGCAGAAAGTTCAACTAATGCAGTAGAAAATCAAAAACATGCAGCAGCATCACATGCACATGCAAAAGGAAGAGAAGCAAAGTCATTCACGGCAAAGCAGTGCAGCAGAAAAAGAAAATTAAACCTGGACATCAGCATCAATCACGGCACCGAAAGGAACCTGATGAAACACATGAAGACTCTATAAAAGGAGGGGAACTTACGGAATGCAAAAGGGAGAGAGGAGACAGAACTAAAAGCTTAGTTTTCAATTTCAGTTTCATTGTATCTCATTCGGCAGTTGTTATTACTTCATTTTCAGTTTCAATTCTCTGTTTTATTTTTTTCAGCAGCAGTTTAATTTTTTTTAGCCTTAGTTACAGACCTTAAAGAAAAAAAAAAGAGAGCACACAGAATTTTATTCTACACTTGAAGTTGCAGCAGAATTTTTTTTCAGACTTGAGTTTACGTTGGTTTAGTTTTTTTTTTTTTTTCTGTTTTCATTTCAGACCTGATTAAAAGGAAGTTTCAGCTTCTTGTTTATTATTTTCTGCAGTTCATTTACCATTCGGCAACTTCTTGTTTTCTTGTTTATTATTTTCTGCAGTTCATTTACCATTCGGCAACTTCTTGATTTTTTTTCTTCATGTTATTTTCTGCAGTTTTATTTTAATGCTTCATTCGGCAACTTCTTGTTTTTTTTTTCATGTTATTCTCTTAGTTTTATTGTTCCAGACCAAGGCGGCAACTTGTGTTGTTTCCTTTGGCTAGAATTTTAATTTTCTTTCATTCTCTTATGTTTCTTTATGGTAGAATAGGAGTTGGGCATCTTGATTATTTTTTTTTCGTTCATTAGTTTTCATTTTTTTCTTTGTCGTTCAGTAGCTATAAGGGTAGTTAGTTTTGGGCAGACGCATAACTCAGTGGTAGACGGCTGGCTTTTATTCATGCATTCTTTCGGTTCCAGACATTAGTGTTAGAAGCCAGTTTTCCAGTCGCTCTGTAATTTCAGTTTCTTTGTGTTCATCTAGGAAATAATTTCTTTGAGTGTTTATTTTATTTAAAGCTCAACTTCAATTTGAGTGTATATTTTATTTGAAAGTTTAATTTAATTGAGAGTTCAATTTCTTTTAGGATGCATTTTATTTAGAGCGTTTATTTTATTTGAGAAATCATGTTATCTGGAAGTTCAGATTTTTGGATTGGAGAACGCAGTCTCCATTTTCAAATATCAAGTTTATTCCTTACAATTCCTGTTTTTATTTAATTTCAGTTTAATGTCTTATATTTTCCTTGCACATTTAATTTCTGTCTATTTAAATTATTATCATTTATTTTTCTTGCACTTGTAATTCCTCTATTTAGGTTAATGTCATTTATTTTTCTTGCTCTTTTAAATTTCAGTCTATTAATTTCAGCAATTTTAATTTAGTTTCATGCATTTTCATTCCTTACTTTTCATCGCTGCATTCAAATCCGACAAACAAATTTAAAAACATGAATCTAGTCCATGACTAGTAAAATTTCCATCCATTGCACATACCATTTATTTTTTCTTTCTTTGTGAAGTTTTTCACAATTTTTCAACGAGTTTAAATTTTGAGTAAATTTTCCTTGAGGAGACGATCTAGAAATTTATTCTTTATTATTACATGACATCCTCCTGCACTTGGGATAGCCTTTGTGCTACTCATTTTTGAGTAAGTCACCTCACCGCCGCCACCGGTGTCTTTCTCTCACGCCAGCGAGCCCCTTCTCCCATTGATGAGCCCCACGCAAGCCCCCTCTCCTCCTACGGTAGCCCAACCAAAATGGGTTTCAAACCCATTTCTCTCCCCTTACATTGCCATACGTGGCTACCCACGCCACCACTAACCACCTCCTCTCACCGGCAACCACTCCCATGGCTTCCCTTCCCTACAACTCTCTCCTTCTCCATCGGATCACATCACACACACACATACATGAAACCCACGAGTTTCTCACCTTGCACTGCCACCCAAACTACCGTACCACCACCACCTCACTAGCGGCGCTTTCCTCCACCAAACCCAATCACCCATAGCTCTTATCCATCCCTCATGTAGCCTTCCTCTCTCTCACAAGGGTTGTACCTCACGGCTTAGATCCGCCACCATCCAGCCACCTTGCCACGTCCACCTCACCACCACAGTTCCATTGCACCTCCCTCAAGCTCCTCCACGCTCAGCCAAGCTCCCTTAACTCTCCATTTCCATTTCTCAGTTAGGCCATGCATGACCTCTACCATCACCAATGTCACCATGCCTCCACCATGTGCCACCTTGGCACCATCATAAGGCCACCACTCTACGACCACGACCAAACCCCTTTTCGTTTAGATCCACACCTGTAGCCACCTTCAATAGCCCCAAACAGCCACTGTTAGGGGTGTAAAAAAAAACCGATAAACCGGAACGGACCGGACCAAACCGGTGGCATCGGTTCGGTCCCGAGGTTGTTTCGGTCCGGTATCGGTTTTAGTTTTCTTAAAACCGGTCAAAATCGGTCCGGTTTTAATTTTTCTTTTTCTAAAACCGGACAAATTAAAACCGGACCGGACCAATTTATATATATTTTAATTTTTTTATATTGTATATAACATTTATATATAATATATAACTATATATAAAATAGTTTTGTATTATATGATAAATTACTAATTAATATAATATTAAAATTTAAAATCTTATATCATTTTGCTTATTATATTAATAGTTATACTAATACTATATCACTATATATTATAATATAGTATAATATATCATTATATTATATAGTATAATATATCATTCTAGTCTATAATACAATTATAATATATATTATAATATACTACAATGTATGTGATAATAGTATTAGATACTATAATATACTATATTATATAATATATAATATAGTACATTAAAACCGGTAAAACCGGACCGGAAACCTGAGTACCGGTTTAGAAGGGTAACCGGTGCGTAATCGGTTTTGAAAAATGTAAAACCGGTACATACCGGTTTGGTCCTAAATTTTGTCCAAAACCAGACCGGTTACACCCCTAGCCACTATACGTGTTTTAGCCGCTACGTACGACTCTTCCGACACATTTGACCGTGCCAGACAGGGAGCAACGCACATGTTAATCTTGACGATGGTATAACCCTCTTTCTCTTGTTATTTACATTAAATGTTAATTGGTTAAGTGTGGAGTTCGTTGTTTGGTGAAGTGTTGGGTGTAGTTGTGGACTGTGTTATGAAGTGTGTGCTGTAGTAGTGATGTGATGTGGCATAGTGTAAAGGGAGTACATGTAGTGCGTACTCTATATAGTGTAGTGATGCACTGTGTGGTGTCTATCGTAATGGTGTATGATGTAGTGTGGATGGAAGAGAATTCATGTGGAGTGTACTCTGTGCAATGATGTGATACATCGAATGGCATGTCACGAAACTTTGGACGGTGTAGTTGAGGAGCATAAAGCGTGTTGTGTAGTGTTGAAAACTGTGGAACAGTGTCCCGAGATAGTTGTGACATGACCCTGTTATAGTGACTGATGTCACGATGTAGCTTGAGGTTAGTCTTGAGCTACAGAATGAGACCGAGACGTAAAATGAATGGGTTTTATCGTGTAAGTGTTGGGATGAACTTGTAAAGAGCCAGGAAGTAGGAAGGTCCTGCTGGTCGGGTTTGAATAGAAGTTGGTATTGGAGTATAGAGTTTGTTTATACAAGCAGACGTTCAATGGATTATAAGTTGATCTTAGGTGATAAGGGGGTAAGGTACATGTGCATCTGTTAAGACACGTGTACCAGAAGGATTTACCATATATAATGTATAATCTGTAATAAACATGGTTATATGATGTTTAAGTTTCAGAGTTGGCTTAAAGTCATGTGGCATGTATGGATGAGAATGAGAATTTAGTATGAGCTAAAATGCATGAAGGTAGTAATGGGTTATGTTGTCTAGGATTGGGATGCATGACTTAGTTGACTTGAGTCATGCATCAGAATGTGGTTAATAAGAGAGTAAGACGAAGGTCTTAGTATCTTAACTATAAGGTGAATCATGGAGGTTCACTTTAAAGGATAAGACCTCCAAGTAGAACACTGAATTTGAAAAAGGTGATCCAAGTGGGTCCTAGAAAGAGAAAACGTGGTAAGGAAGACGTAGAAGACGAAGGTAATGACTGTAAATGGATTCTGAAGGTTTTAGCATAATAAATGACACGTAAGAACATGCGATAGAAGGAGAGTGTTCCAAGCGAAATGTAGTTCTATTTCTAGTTTAGTTGCTTATATACTAGATTGAGAATGACATTAATGTTATGTGTATACATGTAGGTTGCCATCTAACACGCACATGAATGGACTGCATGAAATAAGTATGACATGGAGTTCAGGTAAGTATTATATTCATACTCTTCTAGAGTTTTCTAAAGATATGAGAATGAAAATGAAATGCTTTTTCTTTACGATGTTTTACGAAATGACACGAATGACGTTTTACGAAAGAATGTTAAGTATAAGTTTTCAAGTATAAGTATGTAACGACCCTTATTGGCAGCCCCTTTTTATACACCCAAAGTATTAAGTGTATGCATGTTAATGGATGTTATACGTAGTAAGTACTAGATGTATTTTCATGAAATGAAATGCAAGACTAATGCCTTATGCTTTAAGTGATGCTTTAAAGGACGCGGAAAAAGTATTTTAAAATACCCCTATGAAAGAAGATGCTTTTAAATGATGTCATGAACTAATGTTTTAAACAATGCTTATGTCATGATTTCAAAGACTGCTTTTAAATGTCGAGGTTTTAACTTATTGTTGAACTCAAGATTTCAAGTTTCATGTAATTATATTTTTACACATAGATTTTGATGATAACAAACGAATTCAAAGAATAAAGGAGTTTCAAGTTCAAGTTGTCTACACAATGAAATCAAACACATCAAGGAACCAAGCATGAGAAAAAAGGGAACAAACTCACATTAAAGCTCATAGAGTAATGTTGTAAAGCTCTTGAAAAATTTGAAATTAGGATTAAAACTCAAAATTAATATTTTATCGTAAAACATTAAAATACATTTTCCACATGTGTATGAATATTTTGAAAATTAAATTTAAAAATTTAAAAGATGATTGATTGTCATATTTTACATGTGCATGACATGATTAAAAGTTTGAATTTTGAAAATATTAAAGATTATTGATTGTCATCTCTCACATGTGCATGCTTTATTTAAATATTTTCAAAAGTGATTGATGCTATTTTTGACTTATGCAAAAGGTAGATAATTTTGTTTGAAAAATTTGAAAAGTAAATAATACTCTTTTTGTCATATGCAAAAAGTAAAAGAATTTGGTTTGAAATTTTTGAAAAGTGAATGATGTTGTCTTTGACAATTGAAAAAGAAGAAACTTTTATTTGAATTTTTTGAAAAAGTTAATGATGTTGTCTTTGATAATTGAAAAAGAAGAAACTTTTATTTGAATTTTTAAGAAAGTGAATGATGTTGTCTTTGACAAATTGAAAAAGAAGAAACTTTTATTTTAATTTTTTGAAAAGTGAATGATGTTGTCTTTGACATGTGAATCTTTTTAAATTTGAATATGAAGTCTTATATGCCTATAAATAGATCATTTGAGAGTTTCAAATTCACAACACCAAACACATACGCATATCATTGCAAGTTCTGCAATATTCATTCAAAGCTTTTAACCTCTCTTCTCTAAACATTGAGCCTTAACCCTTGTTTATTTTGAGAGAGATATAGTTTGCGCTGTATTGTACTTATTTCACTCATTGAGGAGTGTTTCTCTAATAACCTATCCACTATCAGCTCTTGTATCAGTAAACGGGTGTGTATAACCATTGTACGTGTAGAAAGTGTTCTACACAGTGAATAGTTGAATCACCACGTGTAAAGTGATTGCAAGTGTAGAGAGTGTTCTACACGGATCCTTTGTAGCAGTGTTGTTCAAAGGTGTAATAGGTTTCTATCTCCACCTGAAAGAGGTTGAATAATAAATTTGGAGATTCTCAAGGGGTAGCTTGAGGCGAGGATTTAGGCAGTGGGGCCGTACCTCGTTAACATACTGAGTTTGCTTCTCTCTTACTCTTACTCTTTATATTTATTGCTGCTTCATATTTTGTTTATATTTTATATTGTGTATTTGATTTATAATTTTTAATTTTTAAATACAACCCAATTTACCCCCCTCTTGTGTTAGTCATCTAGGCAACAATTGGTATCAGAGCAAGGGTTTTGTTATAATTTTAACTATCTTTTGAGTTAAGATCTTATGACTAACATTGCAGCTTCATTTGGTGAAGGTTAATCTAGCAGTTGGTCTCCACTCTTTTGTGGAGACAATTACTCATTTTGAAAAATTAGAATGAAAACATTCCTTCAGGCTCAACGTCGAGAAATATAGAAATGTATTGTAAATGGACCTTATATCCCAATAAAAGTGGTTGATGGTGTAAAGGTAAAAAAGGAAGAAGAAGAGTTTAATCGTGAAGACGATAGACTTTATACATTGAATTTAACTGCTATGAATTTATTATATAATGCTCTTAATTGAAATGAGTTTAATAAAATAATGACTTGCACTACGGCAAAGGAAATTTGGGATAACTTGGAAGTTACTTATGAAGGAACTTCGCAAGTCAATGAATCAAAAATTTATATTATTACTCATGAATCTGAAATACTTAAGATGAATGATGATGAATCTATTTGTAGTATGTACACTCGTTTTACTAACATCATAAACAGCTTGACAGCTCTTGGCAAAGTTTATTCCAAGGTTAATATAGTAAGAAAAATTTTCAAATCTTTACCAAAACGCTAGGAATAAAAAATGACAGCGATTCTGGAAGCTAAAGATCTCAAGAAGCTCGAAGTGAATGAACTCGTCGGGTCATTTACCACTCATGAGTACACATTGAAAAGAGAAGAAGAAGAAGGAAAGCTAAAAAAGAGCTTAGCACTTAAAGCTATTCTTCATGAAAGTGAAAGTGATGAAGATGAGGAAAATGACGACAAAGATGAAAAAGGCGATGATAACAAGAAGAATTAAGAGGTTTTTAAAGAAAATGAAATCTCCTCCGAGGGAATTCTTCAAAAAGTTTTCCAAAAAATATTCAGTTAAAAATGACTCTTTAATTTGTTATAAATACAATAAGTCTGGACATATCAATTCAGATTGTCATTTGCTAAAGAAAGATCAAAATAAGGGCAAGAAAGCAATGAAAGCTACATGAGATGATGATTCAACTAGCTCAGATAGTGAAGCAAGCAATGAAAAATCAGCAAATCTTTGTCTTATGGCTAAAGATAACATTGAGGTAACAAATCTTTATAATATTGAAGATCTTTCACTTGAAGAATTGCAAAATATTTTAGAAGAGGTATATGAGGAACTTGAAAAATTAGGTATCAAGTATACTACTTTGAAAAAGAAAACTTCTTCTTTAACAAATGAAATTGATGTTTTAAGAAAAGAAAACATCGTTTTAAAAGATGAAAATCTTGAGTTGAATAAGAAAATAACTGATTTAGAAAATATTGTTGAAAACTTTATGAATGGAAAAAGGAATTTTGAAAAACTTCTTGGTAGTCAAATATGTGTTTTTGACAAGGCATGATTGAGATATATACCAAAACAAGAATACAAACTTTATAAAAACTTCTTTGATAATCCTTCTACATCAAAGTCCAGTATTCAAAATTCTTTTCATAAAAATAATTTTGTCAAAGAAAGATACTATTACAATCACTCAAGTTTTTCATATATGCCACGTGCTATTTGCAATTTTTGTAATAGAAATGGTCATAATTATCATGCTTGTCCTATTAGAAGAAAGCATACAATGACTATTAGGGTCATATAGGTACCTAAAAATCTTATTTATTCTAATACTCAAAGAACTCAAAGAACATGGGTACCAAGAAAATTCATTTTAATTGTTTTTATAGGTATGCATGAAGTCATCCAAAAGTAAAAACAAAAGGTTTTTAGATAGTAGATGTTTAAGACACATGATGGGAGACAAGACTAAATTCTTTGATCTTAGATCTAAAGAAAAATGACACGTGACATTTGGAAACAACTCGAAAGGGAAGATCGTGGGAATAGGCAAAATTGTTAATGAATCTTCTCTCATAATTGAAGATGTTCTACTTTTTGAAGGTCTAAAGCATAATCTTTTGAGCATAAGTCAATTATGTGATAAATAATTTACAGTTACTTTCAAAATGGATAAGTGCATTATTTTGAATGATCATGATTGCAATGTTTATTTTATTGCTTTTAGAAGTAACAATGTTTATACAGTCGAATTTGAAGAAATTGCCTCATAAGATGTTTTATAGCTCAAAATGAAACTAGTTGTTTATGGCATAGAAGACTAGGTCATGCTAACATGAAACTTATTTCCAAACTTTCAAAAAATGATCTTGTGAGAGGTTTACTAAAGGTAAATTTTCTTAAAGACAAAATTTGTGATGCATGCCAATTTGGTAAACAAACAAAAACTTCTTTTAAAACTGAGAAATATTTTTGTACTACTAGACCACTACAACTAATACACATGGATCTTTTTGGACCAAATAGAGTTGCAAGTTTAAGAGGAAAATATTATGCATTTGTTATTGTTGATGATTTCTTTAGATATACTTGGGTCATCTTTCTTGCTCATAAAGATTAGACACATAATGCCTTTACCAACTTATGCAAGGGAATTCAAAATAAAAAAGGCTATACTATTTCAAGTATCTGAAGTGATAGGGGAAAAGAGTTTGTTAATAAAAATATTGAAACTTTTTCTAATAAAAATGATTTTGTGCATAATTTCTTTGCTGCTCGAACTCCTCAACAAAATGGGGTAGTAGAGAGGAAAAATAGATCTCTTTAAGAGGTGTCAAGAACAATTGTCAAGAAGTCATTTCTTTGCATAATTGACTCATCTTTTTTGTTTCTAAAATCCCATTTTGTTCCAATAATAGTATGATTTTTGAGTCTAGGAACAAGTGTCCAAACATTATTTCTTTCAAATTGATTAAGCTTTTCTTGCGTAGCTAGAAATCAAGATTCATCAAGAAGTGCTTCATTAATATTTTTGGATTCAATCTGAGATAAAAAAGCAGTATGATTGTAAATATTTCTAAGAGATGATTGAATACTTACACCTTGTGAAGGTTCTCCCAGAATTTGTTCTACTGGATGATCTTTCACAAATTTTCACTATTTGGTTGTATTTTGTATTAAATTTTGATGATCTTTCTTAATGTCTCCATGTTGGACATCCTTTATTGTGTTCTCTTTGTTGAGATTGAGACTTTCCGTGTTATTTATACCTTTTGTTTCTTCATCAACGGATTTCTTGGAAAGTAGAGAATTAGATTCATCAAATACTACATGCATAGATTCTTGTACAGTCAAAATCTTTTTAGTGAATATTCTATAAGATTTACTATTAGTAGAATATCCGAGAAATATAATTTCATCAGATTTTGGATCAAACTTGCCTAAATTATCCATGTCATTCAAAATAAAACATTTGCATCCAAATATATGAAAGTAACCAATGTTAGACTTTTTCTCATTCCAAAGCTCATGAGGGTTTTATTTAAGTTAGATCTTAGCATAATTCTTTTTATAACATAACATGCAGTACTTATCGCTTCGGCCCAAAAGTAACTAGGCAAGTTGTTCTAATTGAGTTTTGTTTTTGCTATTTCTTGAAGAGATTTATTTATTCTCTCTACTACCCCATTTTGTTGAGGAGTTCGAGGAGTAGAAAAATTATACGCAAAACCATTTTCATCACAAAAAGTTTCAATATTTTTATTAACAAACTCTTTTTCCCTATAATTTCGGATATTTGAAATAGTATAGCCCATTTCAATTTGAATTTTCTTGCATAACTTGATAAAGGCATTATGTGCCTTATCTTTATGAGTAAGAAAGATGACTCAAGTATATCTAGAGAAATCATCAACAATAACAAATGCATAATATTTTCCTCCTAAACTTGCAACTCTATTTGATCCAAAAAGATCCATGTATATCAGTTGCAGCGGTCTAGTAGTGGAAATATGTTTTTTGATTTTAAAAGAAGTTTTTGTTTGTTTACCAAATTGGCATGCATCACAAATTTTGTTTTTAAGAAAATTTACCTTTGGTAAACCTCTCACAAGATCATTTTTTGAAAAATTTGAAAATAAGTTCCATATTGGCATGACCTAGTCTTTTATGTCATAGCCAACTAGTTTCATTTTGAGCTAAAAAACAAATAGCATCTTGTGAGGTAATTTCTTCAAAATCTATTGTATAAATATTGTTGCTTCTAAAAGCAATAAAACAAACATTGCAATCATGATTATTCAAAATAATGCACTTATCCATTTTGAAAGTAATTGTAAATCATATATTACTTAATTGACTTATACTCAAAAGATTATGTTTTAGACCTTCAACAAGCAGAACATTTTCATTTATGAGAGAAGATTTATTACCAATTTTACCTATTCCCATGATCTTCCATTTCAATTTGTCTCCAAATGTCACGTGTCATTCTTCTTTAGATTTAAGATCAAAGAACTTAGTCTTGTCTCCCGTCATATGTTTTGAACATCTACTATCTAAAAACCATTTGTTTTTGCTTGTGGAGGACTTTATGCATACCTATAAAAAACAATTAAAATAATTTTTCTTAGTACCCAAGTTCTTTGGGTCCTTCATGTATTAGTATTATAAGAAACAAGATTTTTAGGTACCCATATGACCCTAATAGTCATTGTATACTTTCTTCTAATAGGACAAATATGATAATTAAGACTATTTCTATTACAAAAATTGCAAATAGCATGTGACATATATGAAGAACTTGAGTGATTGTAATAGTATCTTTCTTTTACAAAATTATTTTTATGAAAAGAATTTTGAATACTGGACTTTGATGTAGAAGGATTATCAAAAAAGTTTTTATAAGGTTTGTATTTTTATTTTCGCATATATCCCAAGCCTGCCTTGTCAAAAACACATTTTTGACTACTAAGAAATTTTTCAAAATTTCTTTTTCCGTTCGTAAAGTTTTCAATAATATTTTCTAAATCAGTTATTTTTTTCTTCAACTCAAGATTTTCATATTTCAAAACGATGTTTTCTTTTCTTAAAACATCAGTTTCGTTTGTTAAAGAAGAAGTTTTCTTTTTCAAAATACTATACTTGATACCCAATTTTTCAAGTTTCTCATATACATCTTCTAAAACATTTTAAAATTCTTCATATAAAAGATCTTTAATATTATCAAGATTTATTACCTCAAGGTCATCTTTAGCCATAAGATAAAGATTTGCTGATTTTTCATTGCTTGCTTTACTATCTGAGCTACTTGAATCATCCCATATAACTTTAATTACTTTTTTGCCATTGTTTCGATCTTTCTTTAGCGGATGACAATCTGGCTTGATATGTCTAGGCTTATTATATTTATAACAAATTAAAGAGTCATTTTTACCTGAATCTTTCTTAGAAAACTTTTTGAAAGATTTCCTCGGAGGAGATTTATTTTTCTTTAAGAACTTCTTAATTCTTCTTGTTATCATTGCAACTTTTTCATCTTTGTCGTCACTTTCTTCATCTTCATCACTTTCACTTTCATGAGGAACATCTTTAAGTGCCAAGCTCTTCTTTGGCTTTTCTTCTTCTTCTCCTCTTTTCAATGTGTACTCATGGATGGTAAGTGACCCGATGAGTTCATTCATTTCGAGTTTCTTGAGGTTTCTAGTTTCAAGAATCGCTGTCATTTTTGATTCCCAGGGTTTTGGTAGAGAGTTGAGAATTTTTCTTACTATCTCCACCTTGAAATAAACTTTATCCAGAGCTGTCAAACTGTTTATGATGTTAGTAGAACGAGTATACATATTAGAAATAGATTCATCATTATTCATCTTAAACATTTCATATTCATGAGTAAGAATATAAAATTTTGATTCATTGACTTGCGAAGTTCCTTCATAAGTAACTTTCAAGTTATCCCAAATTTCCTTTGTCGTAGTGCAAGTCATTATTCTATTAAACTCATTTCCATTGAGACTATTATATAATAAATTCATAGTAGTTAAGTTCAATGTATAAAGTCTATCGTATTCACGATCAAATTCTTCGAATTCCTTTTTGACCTTTACTCCATCAACCACTTTTGTTGGAATATAAGATCCATTTATAATACATTTATAGATTTTTCGACCTTAAGTCTGAACGAATATTCTCATTCTAACTTTCTAGAATGAGTAATTGCCTCCACAAAAGAGTGGAGGCCGACTACTAGATTGACTTTCACCAAATGAAACTACAATGTCAGCCATAAGATTTTAACTCAAAAGATAGTTAATCTTATAACAAAACTTTTGCTCTGATACCAATTGTTGCCCAGATGACTAACACAAGAGGGGGGTGAATTGGATTGTATTTAAAAATTAACAGTTATAAATCAAATACATAATATAAAATATAAACAAAATACGAAACAACAATAAATATAAATAATAAGGGTAAGAGAGAAGTAAACTCAATATGTTAACGAGATTCGGCCCCACTACCTATGTCCTCACCTCAAGCTACTCCTTGAGAATCTCCAAATTCACTATTCAACCTCCTTCAGGTGGAGATAGAAACCTATTACACATTTGAACAACACTGCTACAAAGGATCCGTGTAGAACACCCTCTACACTTGCAATCACCTTACACGTGGTGATTCAACTATTCCCTGTGTAGAACACTTTCTACACGCCCAAGGGTTATACACACACTTTTACTGATACAAGAGCTGATAGTGGGCAGGTTATCAGAGAACACTTTTCAATTATTGAAATAAGAATAATACAACGCAAACTATATCTCTCTCAAAAGAAACAAGGATTAAGGCTCAATGCTTAGATAAAAGAGAATGGAAGCTTTGAATGAATGTTGTATGCTCTTGGTGTTGTGAATTTGAAGCTCTCAAATTATCTATTTATAGGGATATGAGACTTCATATTCAAATTTAAAAAGATTCACATGTCAAAGACAACATCATTCACTTTTTTCAAAAAATTCAAATAAAAGTTTTTTCTTTTTCAATTGTCAAAGACAACATCATTCACTTTTCAAAAAATTCAAATAAAAGTTTCTTCTTTTTTATTTGTCAAAGACAACATCATTCACTTTTCAAAAATTTCAAAACTAATATTTTTACTTTTCGCATATGATAAAAGGAGTACTATTTACTTTTCAAATTGTTCAAATAAAATCATCTACCTTTTGCATAAGTCAAAAAGAGTATAAATACCTTTTAAAAATATTTAAACAAAGCATGCGTATGTAAAAGATGACAACCAATCATCTTTAATATTTTCAAAATTCAAACTTTTAATTATGTCATGCACATGTGAAAGATGACAATCAATTATCTTTCAAATTTTCAAATTTAATTTTCAAAATAATCATGCACATGTGAAAAATGTATTTTAATGCGTTATGATAAAATATTAATTTTAAGCCTAAATCTTAATTTCAAAATTTTCAAGAGATGAAGAAAATTACTCTATGAGCTTTAACAAGTTCCTTTTTTGCTTATGCTTGGTTCTTTGATGTGCTTGACTCCATTGTGTAGACAACTTGAGCTTGTGACTCCTTTATTCTTTGAATTAATTTGTTATCATCAAAATCAATGTGTAAATATATAATTACATGAATTTTGAAACCTTGGGTTCAACACTCTTCATAAGAAAAATCAGGCTGGTAATATTATGATGAAAATTGACATGGCCAAGGCTTATGATCATGTTCACTGGGATTTTCTCCTTGCAGTTTTGGAGATTTTTGGTTTTAATGATAAATTTTGCCTGTTAATTACCTAGTGTGTGAAGTCCCCATGGTTCTCAGTTATTATGAATGGGACATACAAAGGTTTTTTCAAATCCTCGAGAGGATTATGCCAAGGTGACCGTCTTTTGCTGTATTATTTATTCTTACGGAGGAAGTTCTCTCCAATTTATTGAGGAGTAATTTGAGAATGAATGCATTGGTAAATTTTATCATCCCATTGATGCCCTTTTGGTTTCTCATTTATTTTATGTGGATGATTTATTGGTCTTTGCTAATGGGGATGCTCGGTCTTTGAGAAGAATTATGAAGATTTTTGCTTTTTATGAAAGTTGGTCAGGCTAGTTAATGAATAAGGACAAGTTGGTGATTTTTTCTGTCTAAAATATAAGCCTTGCACGCTGGCATGTACTTTTGAGGAGTTCTGGATTTATAAAAGGTACATTTCCGACTATATATTTGAGAGTTCCTTTCGTTTGTGGAAGACTTATGGCAAGAATTTTGGAGCCTTTTGTTAATAAGGTTCGTAATAAGGTGGTTGGGTGGAAATTTAAGTTGCTGTCTCAAGGTAGGTGTCTTATTTTTCTGAAGCATGTTATTTCTTGTATGCCTACTCATCTTTTATCTATGCTCAGTGTTCCGAAATTGATAATAAAGAAGTTAAATTCTATTTTGGTCTCTTTCTTTTGGGGTGATGTCAATGGTGTTTCTAAAAGAAAATGGTTCTCTTGGGCTAATTTATGTCGCCCATTTTTGGAAAGGGGTTTGGGCATTCGTGATTTTTCTGATGTTCAAAGATCCCTCCATATAAAATTTGCTTGGAGACTCTTGATGGTTGATAAGTTGTGGACAAGGTTTTTTAAAGCCAAATATGTTAAGAAAGGTCATCTTTTGCTTGCTAAAAATGCTGTAGGTTGTTCTTGATTTTGGAGAGCTATTATGGATGTGTTTCCTGAAGTCTATGATAATATGATCTGGAAAGTGAAGGGAGGGGTGGTTTCGTTCTGGTTTGATAAATGGATGGAGGCTGGTCCAATTTGCTTAAGAGTTTCCCATGTGACAAACCCTCTTCTTCAGGTTAAAGAATGCTGGGTGGAAAACGCTTGGGACTTGAAAATCTAGAGCGCATGGTTGGGGGCGGATATTATGAGTGAAATTATGCTCTCTACTTCGATTGCTATTGTGGGTGCGGATATTATTATTTGGAATCCTTCCTCGGATGGTGTTTTTTCTACTACTAGTGCATGGGAATTAATCCGTATTAAGTCCGATAAACTCCATGGTCTTGACTGGATTTGGAACAACATTCTACCTAAGAAACTATCCTTATGCATGTGGAGGGCATGGTTTCAATGCCTGGCTGTGGACACAAGGGTTCAAAATTGTGGAATTTCCTTGGCTTCAAGATGTGACTATTGTTCTAATTTTTAGATTGAATCTATTGGTCATGTTTTGTGTTTAGGTGAATTTGCGAAGCAAGTCTGGACTTGTGTGGTGCTAGAATTTGGAGTTACCGGGAGTTGGCCAAGTACATGGTGGGGATCTGTAATGAAATGGTTTGCGATTGCAAAAAAAGCTACTAAAAAGTGGATGCTCATCGGTTTGCTTCCTAGTCTTATTACATGGAAGCTTTGGTAGGGTCGATGTAAAGCATGCATTGAGGGGTCTTTGGAGTCTGTTGAGGGGGTTTGGAGGTCTTTGAAGATTTGGTTGCTTTCGTTGTCGGAAGAGTGTTCTAAAATTGGATTGCTTTCGCTCTTGGATGAGAGAGTTCTTCGGTCTTTGCATGTTCCTATGCATCCTGTGCACTGGCAGCCTAGTCGGGTAGTATCTTGGTCTAAACCTTCTAATGTTTTTGTTAAATTGAATGTTGATGGTAGTTGTTGAGGGAATCCTGATAATTGTGGTGGTGGAGGGATAATTTAGGATAGTCGTGGTATGTTTTTGGGGGCTTTTCTGCTTGTTTTGGCCATGACACGAATAACAAGGCTAAGCTTAGGGCCCTCAAAGGAGTGACTTTGTGTAAATCTCTTGGTTTTTACTTCCTAGAGATTGAATGTGATTCTAAATTGGTTGTGGATTGGGTTGTTTCTAGTAAATGCAATGTTTGGTATTTTTGGAATTTTTGGGAGGAAGTTTTGGCAGAATTACAGGGCATGAATTATACAATTTCACACCAGTTTCGGGAGGCTAATCTAGGGGTGTGCAAATTTCCGAAATTTCCGCTTTCGACCGACCTCCGCTCCGATTCCGACTGGAGTCGGAGTCGGAGTTTCGGAATCGGAGTCAGAAATCGGAGTGGTCTCATTAACTCTATCGGAGGTCGGAGTCGGAGTCGGAGTCAACCATAACTCTGAACTCCGACCTCCGATTTCCGATTACTTTTAAAAAACACAGATGCAAAACGACGTCGTTTTGCATCTGCATTTTTTTTAATTAATCTATCTGTCTCAAATGACGCCGTTCCATTTAAATAGGAACGGCGTCGTTTTGGTCTGCCCTTTGTTCTCCTCTTGGTCCCGGTCCACAGGCAGTCACAGTGGCACTCAAGTCTCAAACAGTCAGACTCTCAACTCACTACTCGATTCGGTCTCGGTCTCTTGGTCTCTCGCATGCACCGCAAGTCCACGGCTCCACAGTATCCTCACACGGCTCACGCCTCACGGCCCAACCAGCATCCAGCTTGCCGTCGTGAAGCTGCATTCTTCACAGCTCGAAACCATACGCCACCAGCAACCGGTAAGATTGGGTTTTATATTTATGCGTTTTAGATTAAGGATTTATAATCTGTATAAGTATATGGGTAACGGGTTCCTATTTTGGATTGTGTAGATTGTAGCAAATTGGGAATATGGTTTGTTTTTTGTTGATGGTTGTGAAAATGGTTGTGAATTTGTGATAAACTTTATCATTGGGTTTGTGGTTGGACAGTGAAGTTGATGTGTTTGTGAAAATGTCCCATCCAAAAAATGGCTTAGACGCACCACGAAAACCCATATCTACTGCATGCAGCATGGCTTAATAGCTTATAATCAACTCAAACTCAAACTTTGCATGTGATCATCTTTATCCAGTCGTGAATTTTGATGTCCAACTTAATTACTTAATTGATTATAAGCTATCCGGTTGGACCAAGTTCAAAACTTACCAACTGGTCCTGAACCCATTTTAGGAAAATAAAAAATTTGAACTTATTTTCAGGCACCCTTTTGTCTTGAGTCTTGACCCCTTTATCAGTTGAGGCCGGAGATCTTTCTCCCTTTCTTTTTCTCTAAAAAACAAAAGGAATTTAGTTCATATTCATCCTGATTTTTTTTTTGGGGGGGGGGGGGTTGCTCCATTGAACATCAAATTATTAGAGAAAGGAGATTAATTAAGAGAAAGACACACGCTGCCTCTTACTAATTATTAGACGATGATATGCATATAATATATTGCATGCATGTAAGACCATTGGAACTAAAAAGTCAGATATATAGTTATATGTAGCTAATATAAAAAATAAAAAAATAAAAAAACTGTACATTTTGATTGAGTAATTACCAATTCTCACTTCTCCGGCGCCTGTATTGCAAATCTTCCCGAAAAGATCAAAAGTGTTGTACAAAATTCTAAAAGGGATTCTGCTTATTATTTAATTAATTAGAAGGAAATTATAGCTATTTGTGATTATAGTTATAAAAAAAAAGAAGCATGGAATTAAGTTTATATATCCAGAATTTTCCGACTGATCATTAATACATGACTCAATTTGTGATCATCATCAAGACAATTATACATTAATGGATAATTATGCATTCAGCTTTTATTTCAATCTATTATATATATATATGGCTATTTGCAGTGCCAGATAGTGCTAGAGAGAAATATGCATGCTAAAAACCATGCATATATGTACATATCCTTATATATGTTATATATATCCAATATGCATGTTTTGTGCTATATATACGGATTGCTCCCCAATGGAAATTGTTGGAACAAAGGCAGAAAGATATGCAATTATTTGACAGCCACTCTGTGCTGTTTGTTGTTAATAAGAATATGCAATAAGTATATATATGGTAATGGTGATGATGATGTGTGTGATTCTTGAAACTAAATTCACCAACTCACCGCCCCATGCAAGTTCACATTTTTTACTCTTTAAACTGCTATATTTAGATTAGGATACATATAGCTAGCTAGGTACATATATTTTCAGAACTGGCAACTATAAAGTCATGAGTCAGACAACTAATTATAAGCAAGCCTAACTCTAGTACTTAGACAACTCTATAATGATTCATATATAATTATTGAATATTAGTTATTTGCTTCAAGAAACCAACTAGTTACATTTAATTAATAGCATATACTTACTTGCTCTAATTTTATTTTATTTACAGTATTTACATAATTATTTTAGCAACTAACTCCTTGTTTTTAATCTAATTTTTCAAATTCTTTGATTTCAATACTAAGGAATCTATGGATGCTGGACCTAGTGGAAGTAGAGATCATCAAGACAATGCCAGTGCTCCTACACGGTGGGGGCTCCCACCCCTCCGACGGCGTCTACTTCCACCCCTGCTGCCCCATCTAGGGCAGCACCCAGAGCAGCATCTAGAGCAGCTACTTCCTGTGCAAGTAGTCGACTCCCAATAGATATAGAAGGAGAAGATGAAGATATGTTCAATGAAGAGGAGGAGATGGCAGATGTGCCCATTGAGCATGATCAACCGCCACAGCCTTCTAAAAAACGGTCGTGGACGTGGGAACATTTCACTAAAATTCCTGGTGATCGTGAGAATCCCAAGGCAAGATGCAACCACTGTGGTCAACTTTGTGGTTGCCATTCGAAGAAGCAAGGCACCAGTGTATTGATAGCACACCTTGTAGGTTGCCAACGGTATAAGATTGCGAAGGGATTGGCGGCCACTGGCAGTGATCAAACCAAGCTCAGTTACGAAACCAGCATGGCAACTGATGGCGGTCCTTCACATGTTAAGAAGCTTATAATCCCTCAATATAGTGAGAAGATGTTGCGGGAATTACTTGCAGAGATGATCATTACTGATGAGATGCCATTTACCACAGTTGACAAAAAAGGCTTCAACAAATTTGTCCGCTGTCTTGAGCCACGTTTTCCCATGCCTTCACGGTATACGGTTATGCGAGATTGTATGAAGAGGCATGTGAGGGAAAAGAAAGAAATGAAGGAGATGTTTAGTCGGACTGGCCAGAGAGTGTCATTCACCACTGATACATGGACGTCCATACAAAATGTGGGCTACATGTGTATCACAGCTCACTTTATTGACAGTGAGTGGACGCTGCATAAACGGATAATTGGATTTAAAGAGATTGTTGATCACAAGGGTGCATCCATTGGTGCAATGATGGATGATTGTATTCAGGACTGGGGTATTAAAAAAGTCCTTTGTATCACAGTTGACAATGCCAGTGCCAATGACACTGCTCTTGAGTGGTTCAAGAGGAATACAACGGTAAAAGATGATATCATTCGTGGACACGAGTTCCTACATGTTCGATGCTGTGCTCATATCATCAACCTCATTGTTTCTGAGGGGTTGAAGGAGGTTGATGATTCAATTACCAAAGTCCGCAATATTGTGAGATATGTGAGGGCTTCCCCCCAAAGGCTTGGCAAGTTTAAGGCTATAGCTGAACAGCTTCAGATTCCATCTTCAGCGATGTTGTGTTTGGACGTTCCGACTCGATGGAACTCGACATATATGATGTTGGATGTGGCGCAGAAGTACGAAAGAGCGTTCCAGAGAATGGAGGTCGAGGACGGGGGTTTGAGGTATGCTTTGATGGAGTCTACTGGGGGGAGAAGGGGGCTCGGTGCTCCGGATGCAGTTGATTGGGATCGTGTCAGATCATTTGTTGAATTTTTGAAGTTGTTTTATGATACAACTATGCGGATATCTGGATCCAAATATTGTACTGCGAACTTGTACTTCGACGAGCTTTCAGGATTCACGAACACTTGCAACAAAGTTATGCTAACAGTGAGGGACTGTTATTTGCTACAGCTATGAGGATGAAATCAAAATATGATAAATATTGGGGGGATATTGTGAAGATAAATAGATTATTACTTGTGGCTGCAATCCTTGACCCCCGATATAAGTTAGAAATTATACAATTTTTCTTCATTGACATCCTTGGGGAAGAGAAGGCTGAAGAGTTTATTAGAGAGCTGAGAAAGGATATTGATGACTTATATCGCCACTACAACAGTAATAGTCATCCTACTCCAGCAAGTGGTAGCCGTAGCTCCTCACACCCGACCAGTTCGACATCTTCCGGTGATTACACTGCTTCTGCTGCAGCTCTTTCATCACCACTGGTGCAGCGATATCATCAAAGGCGTGCATCGAGGAATATTATGCAGTGTAGGTCTGAGGTTGAACGCTATTTGATGGAAGATGTCGAGGCACCTAGTGATGCATTTCAGTTATTAACTTGGTGGAAGGTTCATTCCACCAAGTTTCCTATTCTTTCCCGAATAGCTCGAGATCTATTGGCGATTCCTATCACTACGGTTGCCTCTGAGTCGGCGTTTAGCACTGGAGGTCGTGTGTTGGATGCTTATCGGAGTTCATTGTCAGCTTCAACTGTGGAAGCCCTCATTTGCACACAGAACTGGCTATGTGAAATGCCCATTGGAGTAGATATCATTGATCCCGAGAGCTATAGGCTTGAATCAGGTAACTTATATTTTATATGCTTTTAAATGGTGATTTAAATATTTGTAATGTTTTAATTATTCAACTTCTAATCATTATGATTTTGTAGACCTACTTGTGAACCCTAGCATAGTTGCAGATGAGTGATAATTGCGGATGACTTACAAGTTACATGGATGAGGAGTTGTGTTCATGTATTGTAGTGATGCTATTCAGGTACTATATTAATATTTTTAAATCATTTAAGAAATTATTGACCATTTCATAATTCATACTATATTTTAATAAAATATTTTCATATGTATTATTTTGCAGATAAAACATTATGAGACTGGCTACTGGCTTCAATTTCAAGAATCAAGACTTTTTTCCTTTCTCAAAGTTCAAGAATCAGGACTTTGTCAATGTTCAATTACTAATTTACTACTCTTTGATTGTGTAATGTATGACTGTTTAATCAATCTCATTTGTAAGAGATGTTTTTTTATTATTTTTACATAATTTTTTTGAAATCAAAAGTCAATTAGGTGGTTGGGATCTAGATTGAGCATGGACCTTCGGAGGTGGGCCTTCGGAGTCGGAGGCAGAATATTACCACAATCTAGGAATCAGATTATCCCAAAATAAACATAGTTATTTTGAAGTAAATATATTAAATAACATGGTCTTTAATTGATTATAAAATATTATTAAATTATTATAAATATATTAGATAATATTTGATACACGAAGGGTATAAGTGTTACTAATATGATGCAAAAAATTGAATTTATTATTAAAACTTAGGCAATTTTTTATAAATATTTCGTATTTATTTATTTTTTTAAAAATAAAATTTGCATTGTATTTACATTTTTTATAATTAAAAGTAATATCTTTTAAATATATTATTAATATAATCAATTTATTTATTTTCAATAAAAATGATGATTCTTTAGTACACTTTTGACTGTAAAAGAGGGAGTGACTTGCATTGGTAACTGGAAAGTAGTAGACGGATAATATATGCTTGTAATTACATTTTTAGACTTTGATTGTCTGGTGGTTACAATAAAGAGAGGGATACAATTGGTATTCAACTGTATTGACTCCAATTAATGCAGAGATCCATTAATTAAAAAAGAAAGGGAAAAACAAAAAATCAACCGTACTACTCCCAAGAGACTTCTTAATTGTGGTGAAATGAATTCTCCTGTGCTTTCTCTTGAGTGAAGATTTGTTAAATTTATATTATCTCATTTTAATATTTATTATTATTTTTTAAATATTATTTAAGTATAAGGGAAGATTTGCACTAAAAGCATGCCCAACAGTCAAAGCTGGATGGCACACCAACAACAACCTTACATTAAAATACATCTAAATAGAATTCACAAAATATTACTATTTATAAGTCAACTAAACTAATATGAAATCACATTAATATTCACAATCATAGCCTAGCCTGATTTGGATAGTGAGTTGAGATAGTTTGTGAATAACAATGATATATTTGAGTTGAGATGAGATAAAATATAAATTACTTGGATGAAAATGTTTTGTGGGATTTTGGAAAATGAGAGAAAAAAATTGGAAGAGATGTTTACCATTGTTTAATCAATCTCATTTGTAAGAGATGTTTTTTTATTATTTTTACATAATTTTTTTGAAATCGGGCCTTAGATTGACAATAGACTATCGGAGGTGGGCCTCGGAGTCGGAGGCTCGGAATCGGAATCGGAGGCAGATAAAGCTCAAAACGGCTCCAATCGGAATTCCGACCTCCGATCGGAGTCGGAGTCGGAGCCCGGTCGGAGTCGGAGTCGGAAAATTTTTTTCCCTTCGACTCCTCTGAGTCGGAGGTCGGAATTACCGATTCCGACTTCGTTGGAGTCGGAGCCCACCCCTAGGCTAATCAAGCTGCTGATTTTTTAGCTCGTCGACGTGAGAATGGTGTTTCTTCTTGTTTAGCTGCACATGATGAGATTCCAAGCTTGTTAAAAGGCATTATTCAGTTGGACAAGTTGGGTCTTCCTTATTTACGTATTTAGTTTCAGTTTGCTTTGTGGTTTTTTTATATAGGCCTATTTAGACTGTTTATCATATGCTTGTTTAGTTTGTTATTTGGTTTTTGGTTTCCCTAGTTTTTGCTTGGTATTTTTTGGTGCTTGGGGTATTTTAATTTGATTATTTGTAAATCCCAAGTGTATTTCTTATTACTACGGTATTCCTATACCATAAGTGAGGGCGTTATCAACAAATTTGGGTGGGGGTCACTATTAGACATGTGACTACTTGCTCTTCATAAAAAAAAAAAAAACTAGTTGGTACCCCTTCCCCTTCAACAAGTTGGTTGATTGAGGGGAAGATGATAGATTGAGGGGGTGAGTCACGCCATTCTATAGCCTACTGTCACCATGGGATGAAAAGAAAAAGAAGACTTATTACTAATAGTATGTTGCTGGGGAGGCTTGGCTATTTTGTACATATCTTTTGCTTGTTGATTCAGTAACTTAGACTAAACTCACAAAAGCTCCATAGGCTGGGCTCATATCTATGTTAAATAATATTTTCTAAGTTTATGTAGCCACTTAGAGACTATAATCTCTTACGTTATAAGGCAGTATAGACATTAACGGGGAGATGCAAGTTTGATGCTGAGTCCATAGATGACTTCGTCTGCTTAAGTCATTGAAAAAACTCATTGCAAATTGCTCTTGAAGAAACTTAAGGACAAGAGATCGCAAAAGTTACAGGATGATTTACAAAAAATACAAAGAAAATTGGATGAAGCCTATGTAGTAATCATACAGAAGAAAAGAAGTAGCAAAGCTAGCCATTGAACGAGCTCCAACTGTCACTAAACATGTTCCAATTGTAGACAACACCAAGTTGGAGTCAATGAGAAATCACAATGAGGAACTGATAGTAACATCTAAAAACTCTTCTTTTCTTTTCTTTACCTATTGGCAACAAATAATATATGACCTACAAACTCCCATAACTATCAAACCAAGATAAAGAGATAAAAATCCAAATATATGAGGACAAATTCATTAGCTCTAATAATTTCTTCCTAAAAACAAAAAGAAAAAATGACATAGCATGCCCATCTATCATATACATGAGTTTTTGTAACAGCCCGCTAGAAATTCAATGGTGGTATTTCTATAGACTTTAAGAACCTCGTTTCATATATTAACTAATTGTAAAGGTTTTAGTCTGTCAAGATAGTCAGTGTTATCACTCACTATGATGCAAAAAATGTGATTTTAATTGTTTGAGGTAGTTAGAAGTGTCAGAATACGTTATGGTCTACGCCACTAGACTCAGTTGATTATTAAGGATTGTATGATGCAATAACCAATTTTCATAATTTTGGACGAAACGCTTGTTTGAAACTGTGAATTTATTTTTAGGGGCAATTCGAGGTTAAGTTTTGGTAAACAATATTTACTGTAGATTAATATGAATATTTAAGATTCTTTAGTACTAAGTTTATTATGAATTTTTTTGGAGTGAATAGTAACCTCAATAAGCGTACTAAGTGCAGTGTTTTCAAAATCATTGTGTGGAATGTCCAAATTAGTTTAAAGAAGTTTTATTTGGACACTTTGCAAGATCTTAGCCACACATAATGAATAGTATTAGACACTTGGCACAAAAAGGAACCATTAGATGGATTTATGAATGAAATCAAGGTTTGAGATCATGCCACCTAAACAAAACATTTTTTCATCTGATCAACCAAATTGAGCCAGATCAAAGAGGGTTTCAACCCTAGTGAAATCCTAAATGGTTGGAATCCAATTGAAACCCCAAAAACTTAGTTGAAACTGAAACCCTAAATGGTTTCCCTAAACCCTAAAGTAGGGATCCAAACCCATTTTTATCCGATTTCTAGCATTGTGTTTAATCACTTGATTAAATCACTTTCACATGCTATTACTTCATCAAATCCTTGTTATGAAATCATTATCCAACCTTTTAAACTTCAGAATTTTGATTGGGAAAAAAAAAGGATTTGGGCTTGATAACATCTCAAACCATAACCAAACCCCATTTAAACCCCAAATTGAAGCCCACTTGGTTGAGGCCCACCAAGGCCCACTAATTTTGCCACATTGTCAAAGATTCTTGAAGAAGTTTCCTCCCCCACATGGCAGACCATCCACTGCCCTTGGCTGCACCCAATAGTGCCTTGATGTGAAGGAGAATCCACCTCATCAACCTCCATACCTCACAGCTTCTACAGGCAATCCTTTGCCCCTCACTATTCTCCACTTTATGTCACATAGCCACCTCCAATCAAAGGTCATTTAAGCCCATATCTTCCACCTCCAGAAGTATAGAGTCATGCAAGACACACTTCTTTCCCTTTAATCACTTCTTCACCCCGTTCTTAGAAAGAAACCCAAAAGAGCTCTCTCGGGCAGATTTCTAGGTCTTGTTGTGTGAATATTTTTGACCATTTGTAAGTATTTTCACATGATAACTCCTTCATAAAAGTTGTTCCTTTTTGAGTATAGTTTTCGTAGATATATTATTAGTATCATTCCATGGTCATTTGGTTGGTCAAAAGTATTTGTAACCATGGAAAGGTCATTCTGGGCGTAAAACTAGAGAGTATGTTATGTTTTGGAGTTTTTGACCAAGCTAATGGACATATCTTGGTCCGAAAATTTCATGGAGTGTTGTTAGCATATGTTTATGAGTTTCTATTAAGATTTTGTTGTATGAATAATGTTTTTGATGATAGATTATCTTAGATCTAGAAACTTGAAAACTGGAAGTGAAAAAACAGTTTTTGTTTGGATAAAGTTTGAATAATTTATGGTTTGATCTTACTCTAAAGGCTTTGATATTTTTATATGATGATCCCAAGTATCTTATTTTCATGTTAGGATGTTATTTTGAAGATATTTAGTATTAGGTTTAAAGATATAATTTTTCTATGCAAGAGGACTTCGGTTAGGCCTAAGATTTGATGTTTTTGGGTTAGATCCATGTTTTATTGAGTTTTAGCCATGTGATTTTAAGTTTGATGGTTGAATCTTCTTTAGGACACATTTTTAAATCATGTGATGTTTTATTTTGAAGATATCATCTTTTTAAGTCATGGATCAAGAGATTGATCAAAGCTACTTAAGAAAAAAGTTTCTGTTTTTGGACTAAGTGTAAAACCAAAAACTCCAAGTGTTATTTTGTGATTTTGGTGACTTTCGTTTGATGATTTAAAGTGTGGTTGATCTTGGGATGATGTTATGAATATGTTAGAAGTAAGATTTGATTTTTTGAAATTCTTGGAGATGTTTTGATTTAGGGTCAAAACTTGTAATTCAAGAGTTTGGATTTTTTTACAAAAAGTTTGGTATTGATTATTAGCTTTTTCTAAATGGATGTTTTAAGTATAGTTTTAAACTTAGGATAGGAAGATCTTTGTTGCAAAATTTTGGTTTAAGCATGAGTTTTGAAGTTGGAAGGAATTGAAACAAAAACCAAGAGAAATGGCCTGTAGATGTTTTGGTGATAGTGTGTTTTTCATAGTTATGATTTGTTTTAAATTTTTCTGAATTGATATTTGAGTTTAGGATAAAATTTACACGAGGAATGTAAATTTTAGAAATTTTTGAAGTTAGAATGTGAAATCCTTAAGTTAGGGGTAAAATGGTCATTTTCCCACATGTAGAGGGTAAAATGGTAATTTTACTCTAAGTTAGCTTTTTTTCATGTTTCTAATTGTTAGCAATTAAATTTCTAACTTTTAGAATACCCTCTTATAGTTCCTCGTGTTTTGCGCATTATTCTCGTAGAACGCGACGATCCAGGTAAGTTAGCTCTTAACTTACTATCAATTTACTATGTATGTGTGATGGGTAAGGAAACTACAGTTTATATATGTATGTTACCATATATGCCATGCCATGTCACGTATTATATGTTTATCTGTTATGCATGGTTTATTCTGTCATGAATATTTTTCTGTTACACAATATATTCTGTTACGTATTGCTATATGTTATAAGTATGCTATTTTAAGTATGTCATATCATGTAATATTTACTGTTGCAAGTATGTCATATTAAGTATGATATCTGTTACATGTTAGGTCATGTTACAAAATGTTTCCATCTCAAGTAAGTCATGTCTTTCGAGTTACGTTCAATTCAGTTATGTCTAGGATACTTGCGATGTAATCATTATGATTGTTCGAGCATCTCCATTTGTAATTCACATGAGGTACTTTTGGAGAAATCATTTTGATTGTCAGAATGCAGTTCAAGTTCAGTTATGCAGATACTCTTAGCGTAATCATTCTAATTGTTAGGGTATCTTATTTAAAATACTCGTTATGGAATCATTCTGATTGTCAGAGTATTACTAGGTACTCCTGGTGTAGTCATTCTGATTGGTAGGGTACGTGTTTTAAAATACTCGTGATGTAATCATTCTGATTGTCAAAGTATTACTAGGTACTCATGGTGTAATCATTCTGATTGCTAGGGTACGTGTTTTTAAAATACTCGTGATGGAATCATTCTGATTGTCAGAGTATTACTAGTTACTCCTGGTGTAATTATTCTGATTGCTAGGGTATGTGTTTTTAAAATACTTGTGATTGAATCATTCTGAATGTTAGAGTATTACTAGGTACTCCTGGTGTAATAATTCTAATTGATAGGATACGTGTTTTAAAATACTCATGATGGAATCATTCTGATTGTCTGAGTATCTCTGATGGAATATGTTGGGCAGAATCTTTCTGATTGTTCACTATTCTTGACGAAACAACTGGCGGAATCATTTTGATTGTTAGAATTCAAGTCCAAGTTCATGTTAAGGAAAGAAGCAAGATTCCAAGTTTATGTTAAGTCAAGTTTCAGATCAAGTGCATGTGAAGTCAAGTTTCAGATCAAGTTCATGTGTTATGCTATGTTCAAGTTCACGTTAAGTTTCATGTTCACGTTCATGTTATGTTTTGTTCACGTTCACATTATATCTCAAGTTCATGTTTATGTCATGTTATGCTTAGGTTTATGTTAAGTTCAAGTTTATGTTTATGTTATGTATGTTCACGTTCATGCTATATTTCAAGTCCATGTTATGTTTCAAGTTCACGTTCATGTTATGTTGTTAGTCCATGTTATGTTTTAAGTTCAAGTTCATGTCATGTCAAGTAAAGTTCAGTTCATGTTTCAGTTCAGATTATATCAGTTACGCCATGCTATATGTCAAGTTATGCTATGCTTACTTATGACTTTAATTATGCATTCATGGTTTTACTCCATGCATGCATCATTAACTTGTGTGTGAGTTTTCTGTTAACTTACTGAGATCTGTAATCAAATCTCATCGTGGTAGTCCCAACTACCATTCCCCCTGAATGGTAGGCGATGTGTCAGGATCAGAGCAGGGAGTGGACATTGGTAGACTGGAGGAGGTTGACAAGACGCCGCAAACACGCCCCAGAGCTTACAGCTTCCATAGTTAGTTTTTGGATAATATTCTGGCCTCGTTAGTCGAGTTACATGAGTTATTCGACGAACTTCCTCAATAGTGTATTTTGGTAATGTAAATATGGAGTCTGGTCTCTCATATTTTTGAGATTACAGTCTTCTAAGACTCGTACTAAAATCGTGGATGTTTATTTTGTTAAGTATGCTTGGATTACGATTTAACTATTTGGGATATTATAAGTTTGGTGCATAGTATTGCTCAAGAAAAAAAAAATTATCCACTGCGAATATTGCTTAATGCTAGATGCATGTTAGGAATATTGCATCTTATATGTCATGAACGTGGATAGGTAATCTTTTGTTGTATGTCTAGACGCTTCAGATGTTCGTCCGATCTCAAACGGAAATATGGGGGTGTCACAGCTTTCCCAACCTGAAATAGCAATTGTTCACTTTCAAGATTCTTAATATAAAAGTATGAGCTAAAAGATGAAGGCTCATCAAAGGCCAATCCCTTCCCCTGTTTGGGAACATAAATCAGATGCAAATATGATAATTTCACCTGGTACCATACCAATTGGCCTAGACCCCAAGCCCTAAATCCAGAACCAAAATTCCAAACCCCTGAACAGTAGACCATAGGCCCAACAACCCAAAACCATAGGCAACACAACAAAAACCTAAAGCCTAAATCTAAAACCCTTAACCTTAAAACCCTAACCCTAAAACACCAAACCCTAAAACCCTACACACTAAACCCAAAAACCCCATAACATAAACCCTAAAACCTTAAGCCCCAAACCCTAAAACACTAAACCCAAAATCCTAACCCATAACCCAAAAACACAATACCCCAAACCCATGTATATAGAAATGTGTGCTTGTGGAAAATTTAGAAGATAAACATTCTAAACTAATATAATTCTTTGAGGTTTTACTTGACCTTGTTTGCTATTATTAGAAATCAAGCACGTGCCTTCCATAATAGTATTCTTTAAGTGACATGGTTCATTTTAGTTTGGATTAGCACATTTGGATCAATTTGAATTGCACTTTGTGGACAATTTGCTTCAAAGGGGTACAAAATGTAATAGGTCCAATAGTAAGGGATTGCAAAATGAACCAAATGGATTAATAATATGAGGGCCAAGATGGGAAAACAATCTCACTTATCTAATTCAATTGTTTTCTCAAAATTGTGTCTAATACGTATACCTAGTTATTTGATGGGGATGGAATGTAATAATATGTTAGTTGGGCTACCAAAGTAGGTTATTGCCTAGGGGATTGATTCAAAATGTAGGCCTCAACCTATTCAAAATGTACTTAATGCAACCTTTTTAATTCTAATCTTACTCACTTGGAAAATTGAAAGTTATGACAGTTTGTCAAGTTTTGCGATTACATCTGCAGACAATAACTCTATTTTAACTGTAAGGGTGGAGATTCTTAGAGGGCCTTTGAACCTCGTGATTTTCTTAGAGAATACTTGATGGTGCTTCGAGAGAAAGGTGATTCTAGAAATTTGGGCAGAAGAGGGAATAAAATTTTTTCTCCTCTATGTTTGCATTTGGAATTCATGATAGATTTTGTTTTTCAATCCATTCATCGATCATGTTTGAATTGGTCCAGTAAAAGTAGAAAAATATCTTTTTCTCTATGTTTGCAAGTGGGATCCACCAGTGGATAACCCAAGTGATAAGGGCGAACTTGTGTGCATTAGCCCTAAGTCACATGCTTAATTCACCCTGGGTTTAAGTTTTAGGGTTTTAGAATTTAGGTTTTATGTTTTAGGATTTAGGGTATAGGATTTAGGAATTAGGGTTTAGGATTTAAGATTTAGCGAATATGATTTAGGATTTAGGGTTCAAGATTTTTTCTTAGCGTTTATGACGTGTATCTCATACTTAATCAACGAGTAAATCGCCCACCACTCCCTCGATACCTAATCCCCCCATTCTTAGTGATCATACTGAGTCTCCCTCTCTCAAAGTTGACAAAACACTGACTGCAAAAAGTCAAAACACCGTTTCATTTATAAACATGGCTTGTGCCAACTCAAAACGCCGTTTCATTTATACTAAGCATCATCAACCCCACTATCAAGGCACATTATGCGGGGAACCTTGCCTTCCAAGATCAGATCTTGGGTGAATTGGCAGGCCTCCAGGAGCAAATAGAGGAACACCGGCTAGTTTGGAGGAGACTAGGGTTGACTGGACCATTTGCAAGCAATTAGTGGCTAATGAGAATCTCAACACAAGCCCCCGCCAGGGGGGGGTGGTTGGGGTTGGGGTGGGAGCTACTCCAAGAGTGTATACTCCTAAACCGAAGGAAATCGATGGCAAGTGGGATGCCAAATAGGTAGGCAACTACTTGTGGTAGATAGAGCACTATTTTAAAGTATTGAAAATGCAAGATGAGCTGATAAAGGTATGCATTGCCTCCACTGTCTTACTAATCTTGTGGGTACTTGGTGTTGCCGTAAACATGGTGAAATAGAGAAAGACACTTGCACCATTAACACGTGGGATGAGTTCCAACATGAACTCAAAAGGCAATTCTACCTGGAGAATGTGGTCGTCAGAGCTCGGAAGAGGATGAAAGATTGTAACATCCTACTCATTCTTTCTTCTATTATTACGAGCCACGTTCTACTTGCCCAGCCTCGATGACGTGTTTTAAAAGATGCCACACGGATTTTCAAAACAAGCCCATTATTTTAAAACTTACGAATATTTTAAATGTCCTGAAAATATTTACATGTGGTATTTCCAGTGTCATCGGACTAAGCTTTTTTTTTTAAATAACACAATTATAATATTTTTGAAGAGCTCCAAAAATATTATAATTGTGGAAAATTATTTAATTTAAATGATTTTAATCATTTAAAAATATTATGAGATTTAAAATATATTGAAAATTCTAAATTAATTTAAATGGTTTTATTCTCTTTAAATAATTAACATGACATCATCATGTTAATTAATGATGAAAGAATATTATTTTATGAATTTTAGTTTATAAAATAATATTCTATTTTAATTTCTCTCAGTGTTTTAAATTAAATAAATACTTACGCATTTTCAAATCAGTATTTAAACTCGCCGTTAGATTGTTTTAAAGATCCTAAGATGAAGGGCCTGGATTAAATACCCAGGCCCCTAGCTTTTTCCCCTCACTTTTCACTCTCTCTATGTCTCTCCTCTCTCTCTAGCTCGACGGTTTGCCTTCCCCTTCCATAGCCCTGCTTTCCTTTCTAGCGTGACACCACTGCCGGCTATTCAGCTTCACCTCCACCATCGGGAGCTCCCCCTCATGGCAATGAGTTCATCCCCACCGGTGGTGAGACCCACTGGCATCCCACTCTCTCTCCTCCTCCCCCTAACCGAATGGGTATGAAAATCCATTTCTCTCACTGTAGTGCTGCCGTGCGTCAGCTGGGCCTTGAGCTTCTCCATTGGCACCACCACTCCATGGGTAAAATTAATTGAATAGGGTTTAGGGTTTAAGGGTTTAGGGTTTTATGGTTAAGGGTTTAGGGTTTTAGGGTTTAGGGTTTTAGGGTTTAGGGTTTAGGGTTTTAGGGTTTAGGGTCTAGGGTTTGGGGTTTAGGGTTTAGGGTTTAAGGGTTTAGGGTTTAGGTTTTAGGGTTTTAGGGTTTAGGGTTTAGGGTTTAGGGTTTAGGGTTTAGGGTTTAGGGTTTTAGGTTTTAGGGTTAAGGGTTTAGGGTTTAGGGTTTAGGGTTTAGGGTTTAGGGTTTAGGGTTTAGGGTTTAGGGTTTAGGGTTTAGGGTTTAGGGTTTAGGGTTTAGGGTTTAGGGTTTAGGGTTTAGGGTTTAGGGTTTAGGGTTTAGGGTTTAGGGTTTAGGGTTTAGGGTTTAGGGTTTAGGGTTTAGGGTTTAGGGTTTAGGGTTTAGGGTTTAGGGTTTAGGGTTTAGGGTTTAGGGTTTAGGGTTTAGGGTTTAGGGTTTAGGGTTTAGGGTTTAGGGTTTAGGGTTTAGGGTTTAGGGTTTAGGGTTTAGGGTTTAGGGTTTAGGGTTTAGGGTTTAGGGTTTAGGGTTTAGGGTTTAGGGTTTAGGGTTTAGGGTTTAGGGTTTAGGGTTTAGGGTTTAGGGTTTAGGGTTTAGGGTTTAGGGTTTAGGGTTTAGGGTTTAGGGTTTAGGGTTTAGGGTTTAGGGTTTAGGGTTTAGGGTTTAGGGTTTAGGGTTTAGGGTTTAGGGTTTAGGGTTTAGGGTTTAGGGTTTAGGGTTTAGGGTTTAGGGTTTAGGGTTTAGGGTTTAGGGTTTAGGGTTTAGGGTTTAGGGTTTAGGGTTTAGGGTTTAGGGTTTAGGGTTTAGGGTTTAGGGTTTAGGGTTTAGGGTTTAGGGTTTAGGGTTTAGGGTTTAGGGTTTAGGGTTTAGGGTTTAGGGTTTAGGGTTTAGGGTTTAGGGTTTAGGGTTTAGGGTTTAGGGTTTAGGGTTTAGGGTTTAGGGTTTAGGGTTTAGGGTTTAGGGTTTAGGGTTTAGGGTTTAGGGTTTAGGGTTTAGGGTTTAGGGTTTAGGGTTTAGGGTTTAGGGTTTAGGGTTTAGGGTTTAGGGTTTAGGGTTTAGGGTTTAGGGTTTAGGGTTTAGGGTTTAGGGTTTAGGGTTTAGGGTTTAGGGTTTAGGGTTTAGGGTTTAGGGTTTAGGGTTTAGGGTTTAGGGTTTAGGGTTTAGGGTTTAGGGTTTAGGGTTTAGGGTTTAGGGTTTAGGGTTTAGGGTTTAGGGTTTAGGGTTTAGGGTTTAGGGTTTAGGGTTTAGGGTTTAGGGTTTAGGGTTTAGGGTTTAGGGTTTAGGGTTTAGGGTTTAGGGTTTAGGGTTTAGGGTTTAGGGTTTAGGGTTTAGGGTTTAGGGTTTAGGGTTTAGGGTTTAGGGTTTAGGGTTTAGGGTTTAGGGTTTAGGGTTTAGGGTTTAGGGTTTAGGGTTTAGGGTTTAGGGTTTAGGGTTTAGGGTTTAGGGTTTAGGGTTTAGGGTTTAGGGTTTAGGGTTTAGGGTTTAGGGTTTAGGGTTTAGGGTTTAGGGTTTAGGGTTTAGGGTTTAGGGTTTAGGGTTTAGGGTTTAGGGTTT